>JAWQEG010000407.1:2597500-3043973 GCA_033782935.1 Petrolisthes cinctipes | reverse complement strand
ATAATAATAAAAAAAGAAATAATAATAATAATAAAAATAATAATAATAAAAAAAAAAAAATAATAATAATAACAGTAATAATATGTGTTTGAGAGAGAGAGAGAGAGAGAGAGAGAGAGAGAGAGAGAGAGAGAGAGAGAGATAGTGTGTGTGTGAGAGTATATAAGTGAGAATGAGAAATATTAATAATATATAATAATAAAAAAATAATTCAGCTGTACAATATAAATACAGGTTTTCTGTTATACAAAAAAAAGAAAAAAAATGGGATAATAATATAGTTATCCATAAATAAATAGTAGGGAAGTGCTGACTCTCTCTCTCTCTCTCTCTCTCTCTCATATTTAAATTCAAACAGTTTATTAGCGTCAGAATCTCTCTCTCTCTCTTTCTCTCTCTCTCTCTCTCTCTCTCTCTCTGTGTATGTATGTCTGTATGTCAGAACATACATACATACATACATACACTCTCAAATAATAATAATAATAATAATAATAGAAAACAAATAATAATTATAATAATGATGATAACAATAATAATGATGATAATGATGATAATGATGATAATGATGATGATAATTAATATATATATAACACTCTATCTATATATCTATTCATCAGAGAGAGAGAGAGAGAGAGAGAGTGGGGGAGGGTAGGAAGGTGGTAGGCTTGGAGGCCTCACGCAGGGAGAGAGAGAGAGAGAGAGAGAGAGAGTCCTCTCTCTCTTAAATCATATTTAAATTCAAACAGTTTATTAACCACAGAATCTCTCTCTCTCTCTCTCTCTCTCTCTCTGTATGTATGTATGTATGTATGTGCCTCAGAACATACAGACATACATGCATACACTCTCAAATAATAATAATAATAATAATAATAATTATTATTATTATTATTATAATGATGATAATAATGATGATGATGATAATAATGATGATTTTGATGATGATAATAATGATGATGATTAAGATGATGATGATAATGATGATGATGATAATATTAATGATGATGATGATAATGTTGATGATGATAATGATGATGATGTTGATAATGATGATGAGGAAAATGATGATGATAATGATGATGATGAAGATAATGATGATGATAATGATAATGATAATAATTATGATGATAATGATGATGATAATAATGATAATAATGATGATAATGATGATAATAATGATGATAATAATGATGATGATGATAATGATACTGATGATGATAATGATGATGACGATGATAATAATGATGATGATGATAATGATGATGATAATGAAGATAATAATAATATATATATATATATATATATAACACTCTATCTATCTATCAATCTATTCATCAGAGAGAGAGAGTGGGGGAGGGTTGGAAGGTTGTAGGCTGGGAGGTTTCACACACACACAGAGAGAGAGAGAGAGAGAGAGAGAGAGAGAGAGAGATGGTCCTCTCTCTCTCTCTTAAAATCATATTTAAATTCAAACAGTTTATTAGCAAGAGAATCTCTCTCTCTCTCTCTCTCTCTCTCTCTCTCTCTCTCTCTCTCTCTCTGTGTGTGTGTGTGTATGTATGTATTAATGTCTCAGAACATACATACATACACTCTCAAATAATAATGATAATAATAATAATAATAATAATAATAATAATAATAATAATAATAATAATAATAATTAAAAAAAATATATATATCAATAATAATAATAATAATCAATCAGTCAATTAATCAATTAATACAATGAATTAATCAATCAATCCATCTATCTATCTATCTAAAACACACAAACTCACACACACACACAGAGAGAGAGAGAGAGAGAGAGAGAGAGAGAGAGAGAGAGAGAGAATATTTTCAAAATACACGACCAGATTTATAATCACCTCACTCTAACCACTAGGCCACCGACACAATTATTATTATCGTCACAAATGTAGGCTAAGAACATATATATATATATATATATATATATATATATATATATATATATATATATATATATATATATATATATATATATATATATATATATATATATATATATATATATATATATAATTCGATATTTGGGGGTCCGTCCCAGAAGCGATCTGTACATGCTTTACTCAGTGCTAGAATATTAAAAAAAATAGAGGATGAGAATCGAACCGGGGCCATTACATTTCACAGTCCCTCACTCTATCGTATCGACCACTTCCCCCCCACCACCTCTAGCGACTCATAACGTCTTGCATATTCACCACAAAAACACCCGAAAAGTCCTCATTTGGGTCTCTCTCTCTCTCTCTCTCTCTCTCTCTCTCTCTCTCTCTCTCTCTGTGCTACAACAATTTACAAATTCCAAGTGAAATACATGCTGAAAAGCGTTCTCTACTCGTTTATATTCTAAATTCAGGCTCAAGATAATAATAATAATAATAATAATAATAAGGAAGGAGACCTGAGTGAATGTGGTCATTGGAGGGGAATCACTTTGTCACCGATAGCTTTGAAAGTGTTTAGTAGTGTTGTTAAATAGGCTGGAGCCAGTGGTTGATAATATAGTTAGGAACGAGCAGGCCGGTTTCTAGAAAGGGACGTGGTTGTATGTAATGATCAAATTTTTCTTATTAGGCATTTAATGCAACAAGTAAATGAAATGAGAGTTCCGTTGAGCTTTTGCTTTGTTGACTTCGAAAAAGCATTTGATAGTGTTTCGAGAGGGGACTATGGGGAAGATTATGAGGCTTTATGGAATTCCGGAGGAGTTTGTGAAGGTCGTTACGAACATGCATGATGGCACATTTTGTAAAGTGATGGTTGATGGTTGTATGAGTGATCCGTTTGAAGTCAAGTCAGGTGTGATTCAGGGTGGCATCTTGTCGCCTTTGTTGTTCGTATTGGTCATAGATTACGTAATGAAAAGGGTTGGTATAGAAACTGGTGCAGGTATACTCTGGGGAGAGAATGGGAAGCTCTTGGACCTGGATTATGCAGATGATATAGTTTTGAAGTGTGATGGGCCGGAGGAGATGCAGAGGGTGTTGGATTGTTTAGTGAGAGAGGGCTTAAGGGTGGGTTTGGTTATTAATTGTGGAAAAACTGAAATTATTAATATGAGCATGGAAAATGCACAGGACTGTATGATTGGAGGTGTTGTGGTAAAGCAGGTTGAAACGTTTAAATATTTAGGTACCTTTTTAACGAAGGATGGTTCTTTGACCTTAGAATACGAAGAAAGGTTAAGAAAGGCAAATCAGGCAATGGAATGCTTAAAACTGTTTGGAAGAATAAAAATTTTCTGTGCATACAAAAATCAAAATTTATAAAGTAATGGTTAGGAGTATACTAACCTACGGTCACGAATCATGGTACAGTACAGCGAATATGGACCGTAAATTCTTGGTGTTTGAAAATAAGGTACTTAGAAGAATATTAGGAATTAAGTGGTGGGATAGGATATCGAATAGCAGAATTAGAGAAATAACAGGGGTGCAGCAAGTTGATGAATATGTTAGGATGTCACGTTGGAAGTGGTTAGGTCATGTGTATAGAAGACATGGGATAGTACGAGATACACTAGGGTGGGTAGCACATGGTACAAGAAGAAGAGGAAGGCCTAGAGAGACGTGGGTGAGAACAATGAGGCGGGAAGCGGGAGATGAATGTTGGGGAGATTTGGAGGAGTTGGCTCAGGATAAGGTGTGGTGGCACGAGTTCATTGAGGCCCTATGCATCCCTGTGGGTGCTACAGGAAATGATTGATTGATTGAATAATAATAATAATAATAATAATATTAATAATAATAATAATAATAATAAAAAAAAAAAAAAAAAAAAAAATATATATATATATATATATATATATATATATATATATATATATATATATATATATATATATATATATATATATATATATATATATATATATATATATATATATATATATATATATATATATATATATATAATAATAATAATAATAATAATAATATGGAGAGAGAGAGAGAGAGAGAGAGAGAGAGAGAGAGAGAGTATATAAGTGAGAGTGAGAAATAATAATAATAATAATAATAATAATATTAATAATATAGTCCAGTTATACAATATAAATACACGTTTTCTATTATAAAATAAAAATATGGAAAAATAATATAGTTATCCGTAAATAAATAGTAGGGAAGTGCTGACTCTCTCTCTCTCTCTCTCTCTCTCTCTCTCTCTCTCTCTCTCTCTCTCTCTCTGTGTGTGTAAGCATGTATGTATGTACGTCAGAACATACATGCATACATACATACATTCTCAAATAATAATAATAATAATAATAATAATAATAGAAAAATAATAATAATAATAATATTAATAATAATAGAAAAATAATAATAATAATAATTATTATTATAATGATGATAATAATAATGATGAAAATAATGATGATAATGATGATAATAATAATGATGAAAATAATGATGATGATGATAATAATTATGATAATTAAGATGACAATGATATAATGATGATGATGATGATAATGATAATGATGATGATAATAATGATGATGATGATAATGATGATGATGATAATAATAATGATAATAATGATGATGATGATAATAATGATGATAATGATGATGATGGGAATGATAATGAAAATGATGATGATGATGATAATGAAGATGATGATGATGTTAATGATAATAATAATGATGATGATTATGATGATGATAATAAGGATGATGATAATGATGATGATGATGATAATGATGATGATAATGATGATAATTATATATATATATATATATATATATATATATATATATATATATATATATATATATATATATATATATATATATATATATATAGAGAGAGAGAGAGAGAGAGAGAGAGAGAGAGAGAGAGAGAGAGAGAGAGAGAGAGAGAGAGAGAGAGAGAAAGAGAGAGAGAGAGAGAGAGAGAGAGAGAATATTTTCAAAATACATGACAGAACAAGCTGAAAATCGATATTTTAGGTGCCCAAGTCAATATGTGCATGCATCTTCTGTACCCATTTACATCCCAAATTCAGGCTCAAAACCCACGAAAATTTGATATATTTGGGTCCCAGAAGCGATCTGTACATGCCTACTCAGTGTTAGAATATTTTACAAAATACAGAGCCAAAACATGCTGAAAAATTGATATTTTAGTTGCCCAAAGTCAATATGTGTATGCATATTCTGTACCCGTTTACATCCTAAATTCAGGCTGAAAACACCTGAAAATTCCATATTTTTGGGTTCCACAAGCGATCTGTACATGCCTACTCAGAGCTAGAATATTTTAAAAATATAGGGCAAAAACATACTATAAATCGATATTTTTGGTGCCCAAAGTCAATATGTGCTTGCATCTTCTGTACCCGTTTATATCCCATATTAAGGCTAAAAAAAAAAAAACGAAAATTCGATATTTTTGGGTCCCAGAAGCGATCTGTACATGCCTATTCAGTGTTAGAGCATTTTCAAAATACAGGCCCAAAACATGCTGAAAATCGATATTTTATGTGTCCAAAGTCGATATGAGAATGCATCTTCTGTACCCGTTTATATCTGAAATTCATTCTCAAAACACCCGAAAATTCGATATTTTTGGGTGCAAGAAGCGATCTGTATATGCCTACTTAGTGCTAGAATGTTTTCAAAATATAGGCTCAAAACATGCTAAAAATCGATATTTTATGTGCAAAAAGTCGATATGTGTATGCATTTTTAGTACCCGTTTATATCTCAAATTCAGGCTCAAAACACCCGAAAACTCGATATTTTTTGGTGCCAGAACTAATATGTACACACCTAGTCAGTGCTAGAATGTTTTCAAAATATAGGGATATAACATGCTAAAAATCGATATTTTAGGTGTCTAAAGACGATATGTGCATGCATCTTCTGTACCCGTTTCTATCCCATATTTTGGCTCAAAACACCCGAAAATTTGATATTTTTTTGTCCCAGATGCGATATGTACATGCATAGTCAGTGCTAGAATATTTTCAAAATACAGGCCCAGAAAAAGCTAAAAATCGATATTTTAGGTTACCAAAATCAATATGTGCATGCATCTTCTGTACCCGTTTCTATCCCATATTCGGGCTCAAAACACCTGAATATTCGATTTTATTAGGTCCCAGAAGCGATCTGTACATGCCTACTCCGTGTTAGAGTATTTTCAAAATACAGGCCAAAAACATGCTGAAAATCGATATTTTATGTGCTCTAAGTCAATATGTGCATGCATTTTCTGTACCCGTTTATATCTCAAATTCAGTCTCAAAACACCCAAAAATTCGATATTTTTGGGTCCCAGAAGCGATCTGTACATGTCTACTCAGTGCTAGAATATTTTCAAAATATAGGCCCAAAACTTGCTAAAAATCGATTTTTTGGGTGCCCAAAGTCAATATGTTCATGTATCTTATGTACCCGTTTATATCCCAAATTCAGGCTCAAAACACACGAAAATTCGATATATTTAGGTCCCAGATGCGATATGTACATGCATAGTCAGTGCTAGAATATTTTCAAAATACAGGCCCAAAACATGCTAAAAATCGATATTTTAGGTGCCTAATGTCGATATGTGTATGCATCTTTAGTGCCCGTTTATATCTCAAATTCAGGCTCAAAACACCCGAAAACTCGATATTTTTTGGTGCCAGAACTAATCTGTACACACCTAGTCAGTGCTAGAATGTTTTCAAAATATAGGCTCATAACATGCTAAAATTCGATATTTTAGGTGTCGAATGTCGATATGTGTATGCATCTTTAGTACCCGTTTATATCTCAAATTCAGGCTCAAAACACCCGAAAACTCGATATTTTTTGGTGCCAGATGCGATATGTACATGCATAGTCAGTGCTAGAATATTTTCAAAATACAGTCCCAAAACATGCTAAAAATCGATATTTTAGGTGCCTAATGTCGATATGTGCATGCATCTTCTGTACCCGTTTATATATCAAATTCAGGCTTAAAACACCCGAATATTCAATTTTATTGGGTCCCAGAAGCGATCTGTACATGACTACTTAGTAATAGAATACTTTCAAAATACAGGCCCAAAACATGCTGAAAATCGATAATTCATGTGCCCAAAGTCAATATGTGCAAGCATCTTCTGTACCCGTTTATATCTCAAATTCAGTCTCAAAACACCCGAATATTCGATTTTATTTAGGCCCAGAAGCGATCTGTACATGGCTACTCAGTGCTAGAATATTTTCAAAATATAGGCCCAAAACATGCTGAAAATCAATATTTTAGGTATCCAAAGTCAATATGTGCAAGCATCTTCTGTACCCGTTTATATCTCAAATTCAGTCTCAAAACACCCGAATATTCGATTTTATTGGGGCCCAGAAGCGACCTTTACATGGCTACTAAGTGCTAGAATATTTTCAAAATATAGGCCCAAAACATGCTCAAAATAAATATTTTAGGTGTCCAAAGTCGATATTTGCATGCATCTTCAGTACTCGTTGATATCTCATATTCAGACTTAAAACACCCGAAAAATCGATATTTTTGAGTCCCAGAAGCGATCTGTACATGCCTACTCCATGTTAGAATATTTTCATAATACAGGCCGAAAATATGCTAAAATCGATATTTTAGGTGCCCAATGTCAATAAGTGTGTGGATCTTCAGTACCCGTTTATATCTCAAATTCAGGCTCAAAACACCCGAAAATTCGATATTTTTGGGTTGCATAAGCGACCTGTACATGCCTACTCAGTAATAGAATATTTTCAAAATACAGGCCCAAAACATGTTAAAAATCGATATTTTAAGTGCCCAAAGTCGATATGTGCATGTATCTTCTGTACCCGTTTATATATCAAATTCAGGCTCAAAACACCCGAAAATTCGATATTTTTGGGTCCTAGAAACGTTCTGTACATACCTACTCCTTGCTAGAATGTTTTCAAGATACAGACCCAAAACATGCTCAAAATCGATATATTAGGTGCAAAAAGTCAATATGTGCATGCATCTTCAGTACCTGTTTATATCTCAAATTCATGCTCAAAACACCCGAAAATTCGATATTTTTGGGTGCCAGAAGCGATCTGTACATGCCTACTCAGTGCTAGAATATTTTCAAAATATAGGCTTAAAACATGCTGAAAATCGATATTTTAAGTGCCCAAAGTCAATATGTGCATGCATCTTCTGTACCCATTTCTATCCCAAATTCAGGCTCAAAACACCCGAAAATTCGATATTTTTTGGTCCCAGAAGCGATTTGTACATGTCTACTCAGTGCTAGAATATTTTCAAAATAAAGGCCCAAAACATGCTGAAAATCGATATTTTATGGGTCCAAAGTCAATATAAGCATGCATCTCCAGTACCTGTTTATATCTCAAATTCAGGCTCAAAAAACCCGAAAATTTGATATTTTTGGGTCCCAGGAGCGATCTGTCCATGCCTACTCAATGCTAGAATATTTTCAAAATATAGGCCGAATACATGCTGAAAATTGATATTTTAGGTGCCCAAAGTAGATATGTTCATGCATCTTCTGTACCCGTTTATATCTCAAATTCAGGCTCAAAAAAGATGAAAATTCGATATTTTTGCGTCCCAACAGCAATCTGTACATGCCTACTCAGTAATAGAATGTTTTCAAAATACAGGCCCAAAACATGTTGAAAATCGATATTTTAGGTGCCCAATGTCAATATGTGCATGCATCTTCTGTACCCGTTTATATCTCAAATTCAGGCCCAAAACATTCGAAAATTCTATATTTTTGGGTCCCAGAAGCGATCTGTATATACCTACTTCTTGCTTGAATGTTTTCAAGATACAGACCCAAAACATGCTCAAAATCGATATTTTAGGTGCAAAAAGTCGATAAGTGCATGCATCTTCAGTACCCGTTTGTATCTCAAATTCAGGCTCAGAACACCTGAAAATTCGTTATTTTTGGGTCCCAGAAGCGATATGTACATGCCTACTCAGTGCTAGAATATTTTCAAAATATATGTCCAAAACATGCTACAATTCGATATTTTGGGTGCCCAAAGTCGATATGTGCGTGCATCTTCTGTACCCGTTTATATCTCAAATTCAGGCTCAAAACACTCGAATTTTCAATATTTTTGGGTCCCAGAAGTGATCTGTAGATGCCTACTCAGGGCTAGAATATTTTCAAGATATAGGCCCAAAACATGCTAAAAATCGATATTTTGGGTGCCCAAAGTCAATATGTGCATGCATCTTCTGTACCCGTTTTTATCCCAAATTCAGGCTCAAAACACCCGAAAATTCGATATTTTTGGGTCCTAGAAACGATCTGTACATACTAACTCCTTGCTAGAATGTTTTCAAGATACAGACCCAAAACATGCTCAAAATCGATATTTTAGGTGCAAAAAGTCGATATGTGCATGCATCTTCAGTACCCGTTTATATCTCAAATTCATGCTCAAAACACCCGAAAATTCGATATTTTTGGGTGCCAGAAGCGATCTGTACATGCCTACTCAGTGCTAGAATATTTTCAAGATAAAACCCAAAACATGAACAAAATCGATATTTTAGGTGCAAAAAGTCGATATGTGTGTTTTTTTTTTTTTTTTTTTTTTTTTTTTTTTCTATACCTCAACCTCGGGGCTATAGGCTATCAGTAGCCCGTGACTCTTGCGAGGTCCCGAGATTATTGGGTGTCGCACTTGATGAGACAGTGGAGCTCCGTGGTGAAGGTACCGTAGCTTCTCTTCTGTCCCACTAGATGACGACACCTTATTTATCCACGTCACTATATATACCCGTTTATATATGAAATTCAGGCTCAAAACATCTGAAAATTCGATATTTTTTGGTCTCAGAACTAATCTGTACACACCTAGTCAGTGCTAGAATGTTTTCAAAATATAGGCTCAAAACATGGTAAAAATCGATATTGTAGGTGTACAAAGTCGATATGTGCATGCATATTCTGTACCCGTTTATATCCCAAATTCAGGCTTAAAACACCCGAAAAATCGATATTTTTGCTTCCCAGAAGCGATCTGTACATACCTACTCCTTGCAAGAATGTTTTCAAGAAACAGACCCAAATCATGCTCAAAATCGATATTATATGTGCAAAAAGTCGATACGTGTATGCATCTTTAGTACACGTTTATATCTCAAATTAAGGCTCAAAACACCCGAAAATGCGATATTTTTGGCTGCCAGAAGCGATCTGTACATGCCTACTTAATGCTAGAATGTTTTCAAAATATAGGCTCAAAACATGCTAAAAATCGATACTTTAGGTGTCCAAAGTCGATATGTGCACGCATCTTCTGTCCCCGTTTATATCCCAAATTCAGGCTCAAAAAACCCGAAAATTTGATATTTTTGGGTCCCAGGAGCGATCTGTCCATGCCTACTCAATGCTAGAATATTTTCAAAATATAGGCCAAATACATGCTGAAAATTGATATTTTAGGTGCCCAAAGTCGATATGTTCATGCATCTTCAGTACCCGTTTATATCTCAAATTCAGGCTCAAAAAAGATGAAAATTCGATATTTTTGCGTCCCAAAAGCAATCTGTACATGCCTACTCAGTAATAGAATGTTTTCAAAATACAGGCCCAAAACATGTTGAAAATCGATATTTTAGGTGCCCAAAGTCGATATTTGCATGTATCTTCTGTACCCGTTTACATCTCAAATTCAGGATCAAAACACCTGAAAATTCGATATTTATGGGTCCCAGAAGCGATCTGTACATGCCTACTCAATGTTAGAATATTTTCAAAGTACAGGCAAAAAAACAACTTGAAAATCGATATTTTAGGTGCCCAAAATCGATATGTGCATGCATCTTCAGTACCCGTTTATATCTTAAATTCAGGCTCAAAACACTCGAAAATTCGATATTTTGGGGTCCCAAAAGCGATCTGTAAATGCTTGGTCAGTGTTAGAGTATTTTATAAAATACAGGCCCAAAACATGCTAAAAATCGATATTTTAGATTCCCAAAGTCAATATGTGCATGCATCTTCTGTACCCGTTTATATCTCAAATTCAGGCCCAAAACACCCGAATATTCGATATTTTGGGGTCTCAGAAGCGATCTGTACATACCTACCTAGATACAGGCCCAAAACATGCTGAAAACCGATATTTTAGGTGCCTAAAGTCAATATGTGTATGTATCTTCTGCATCCGTTTATATCCCAAATTCAAACTCAAACACCCGAAAATTCGATATTTTTGGGTCACAAAAGCGATCTGTACATGCCTAATCAGTGCTATAATGTTTTCAAAATATAGGCTCAAAACATGCTAAAAATCTATATTTTAAGTGTCCAAAGTCGATATGTGCATTCATCTTCTGTACCCGTGTATACCTCAAATTCAGGCTCCAAACAACCGAAAATTTGATATTTTGGGGTCCCAGAAGCGATCTGTACATGCCTACTCATTGCTAGAATATTTTCAAAATATAGGCCCAAAACATGCTAAAAATCGATATTTTAGGTGCCCAAAGTCGATATCTCAATTTCAGTCACAAAACACCTGAAAACTCGATATTTTGGGGTACCAGAAGCGATATGTACATGCCTACTCCGTGTTAGAGTATTTTCAAAATACAGTCCCAAAACATACTGAAAATCGATCTTTTAGGTGCCCAAAAGTCGATATGTGCATGCAGCTTCTGTACCCGTTTATATCTCAAATTCAGGCTCCAAACACCCGAAAATTCGATATTTTGGGGTCCAAGGAGCGATCTGTACATGCCTACTCCGTGTTATAGTATTTTCAAAATTCAGGCCCGAAACATACTGAAAATCGATCTTTTAGGTGCCCAAAAGTCGATATGTGCATGCAGCTTCTGTACCCGTTTATATCTCAAATTCAGGCTCCAAACACCCGAAAATTCGATATTTTGGGGTCCAAGGAGCGATCTGTACATGCCTACTCCGTGTTATAGTATTTTCAAAATCCAGGCCCGAAACATACTGAAAATCGATCTTTTTGGTGCCCAAAAGTCGACATGTGCATGCATCTTTTGTACCCGTTTATATCTCAAATTCAGGCTCCAAACACCCGAAAATTCGATATTTTTGCGTCCCATAAGCGATCTGTACATGCCTACTCAGTGCTAGAATATTTTCAAAATATAGGCCCAAAACATGCTAAAAATCGATATTTTAGGTGCCCAAAGTCGATATCTCAATTTCAGTCACAAAACACCTGAAAACTCGATATTTTGGGGTACCAGAAGCGATATGTACATGCCTACTCCGTGTTAGAGTATTTTCAAAATACAGTCCCAAAACATACTGAAAATCGATCTTTTAGGTGCCCAAAAGTCGATATGTGCATGTATCTTCTCTACCCGTTTATATCTCAAATTCAGGCTCCAAACACACGAAAATTCGATATTTTGGGGTCACAGAGGCGATCTGTACATGCCTACTCAGATACAAGCCCAAAGCATGCTGAAAATCGATGTTTTAGGTTCCCAAAGTCAATATGTGTATGCATCTCATGCACCCGTTTATATCATAAATTCAACCTCAAAACACCCGAAAATCCGATATTTTTTGGTCTCAAACGCGATCTGTAGATGCCTACTCAGTGCTAGAATGTTTTTTCAAAATATAGGCTTAAAACATGCTAAAAATCGATATTTTAAGTGTCCAAAATCGATATGTGCATGCATCTTCTGTACCCGTTTATATATCAAATTCAGGCTCAAAACACCCGAAAATTCGATATTTTGGGGTCCAAGAAGCGATCTGTACATGCCTACTCCGTGTTATAGTATTTTCAAAATTCAGGCCCGAAACATACTGAAAATCGATCTTTTAGGTGCCCAAAAGTCGATATGTGCATGCAGCTTCTGTACCCGTTTATATCTCAAATTCAGGCTCCAAACACCCGAAAATTCGATATTTTGGGGTCCAAGGAGCGATCTGTACATGCCTACTCCGTGTTATAGTATTTTCAAAATCCAGGCCCGAAACATACTGAAAATCGATCTTTTTGGTGCCCAAAAGTCGACATGTGCATGCATCTTTTGTACCCGTTTATATCTCAAATTCAGGCTCCAAACACCCGAAAATTCGATATTTTTGCGTCCCATAAGCGATATGTACATGCCTACTCAGTGCTAGAATGTTTTCAAAATATAGGCTCAAAACATGCTAAAAATCGATATTTTAAGTGTCCTAAGTCGATATGTGCATGCATCTTCTTTACCCGTTTATATCTCAAATTCAGGCTCAAAACACCCGAAAATTCGATATTTTGGGGTCCCAGAAGCGATCTGTACATGCCTACTCAGTGCTAGAATATTTTCAAAATATTGGCCCAAAACATGCTAAAAATCGATATTTTTGGTGCCCAAAGTCGATATCTCAAATTCAGGCACAAAACACCCGAAAATTCGATATTTTGGGGTCCGAGAAGCGATCTGTACACGCCTACTCAAATACTGGCCCAATACATGCTGAAAATCGATATTTTTAGTGCCCAAAGTCAATATGTGTATGCTTCTTCTGTACCCGTTTATATCTCAAATTCAGGCTCCAAACCCCCGAAAATTCGATATTTTTGCGTCCCAGAAGCGATCTGTACATGCCTACTCAGTGTTAGAATATTTTCAAAATACAGGCCCAAAACATGCTGATAATCGATATTTTAGGTGCTTAAAGTCAATATGTGCATGCATCTTCTGTAAACATTTATATCACAAATTCAGGCTCAAAACACCCGAAAATTTGATATTTTGGGTCCCAGAAGCGATCTGTACATGCCTACTCAGTGCTAGAATATTTTCAAAATATATGCCCAAAACATGCTAAAAATCAATATTTTAGGTGCCCAAAGTCGAGATCTCAATATCAGGCACAAAACACCCGAAAATTCGTTATTTTGGGGTCCCAGAAGCGATCTGTACACGCCTACTCAGATACAGGCCAAAAACATGCTGAAAATCGATATTTTAGGTTACCAAAGTCAATATGTGTATGTATCTTCTGCACCTGTTTATTTCCCAAATTCAAAGTCAAAACCCCCCAAAATTCGATATTTTGGGTCACAGAGGCGATCTGTACATGCCTACTCAGATACAGGCCCTAAACATGCTGAAAATCGATATTTTAGGTTACCAAAGTCAATATGTGTATGCATCCTCTGCACCCGTTTATATCCCAAATTCAACCTCAAAACACCCAAAAATTCGATATTTTAGGGTCCCAGAAGCGATCAATACATGCCTACTCAGTGCTAGAATGTTTTCAAAATATAGGCTTAAAACATGCTAAAAATCGATATTTTAAGTGTCCTAAGTCGATATGTGCATGCATCTTCTGTACTCGTTTATATCTCAAATTCAATCTCCAAACACCCGAAAATTCGATATTTTGGGGTCCCAGAAGCGATCTGTATATGCCTACTCAGTACTATATTGTTTTCAAAATATAGGCTCAAAACATGTTAAAAATCGATATTTTAAGTGTCCAAAGTCGATATGTGCATGCATCTTCTGTACCAGTTTATATCTCAAATTCAGGCAAAAAAAAAAACCGAAAATTCGATATTTTGGGGTCCCAGAAGCGATCTGTACATGCCTACTCAGTGTTATAGTATTTTCAAAATTCAGGCCCGAAACATACTGAAAATCGATCTTTTAGGTGCCCAAAAGTCGATATGTGCATGCCTCTTCTGGACCCGTTTATATCTCAAATTCAGGCTCCAAACACCCAAAAATTCGATATTTTGGGGTCACAGAGGCGATCTGTACATGCCTACTCAGATACAGGCCCAAAACATTTCTGAAAATCGATATTTTAGGTGCCCAATGTCATTATGTGTATGCATCTCCTGCACCTGCTTATATCATAAATTCAACCTCAAAACACCCGAAAATTTGATATTTTTTGGTCTTAGACGCGATCTGTAGATGCCTACTCAGTGCTAGAATGTTTTCAAAATATATTCTTAAAACATGCTAAAAATCGATATTTTAAGTGTCCAAAGTCGATATGTGCATGCATCTTCTGTACCCGTTTATATCTCAAATTCAGGCTCAAAACACCCGAAAATTCGATATTTTTGGGTCCTAGAAGCGATATGTACATGCCTACTCCTAGTTAGAATGCTTTCAAGATACTGACCCAAAACATGCTCAAAATCGATATTTTAGGTGCCCAAAAGTCGATATGTGTATGCATCTTCTGTACCCGTTTATATCTCAAATTCAGGCTCAAAACACCCAAAAATTCGATATTTTGGGGTCCCAGAAGCGATCTGTACATGCCTACTCCGTGTTAGAGTATTTTCAATTTACAGGCCAAAAACATGCTGAAAATCGATATTTTATGTGCCCAAAGTCAATATGTGTATGCTTCTTCTGTACCCGTTTATATCCCAAATTCAATCTCCAAACACCCGAAAATTCGATATTTTGGGGTCCCAGAAGCGATCTGTACATGCCTACTCAGTACTAGATTGTTTTCAAAATATAGGCTCAAAACATGCTAAAAATCGATATTTTAAGTGTCCAATGTCGATATGAGCATGCATCTTCTGTACCCGTTTATATCTCAAATTCAGGCTCAAAACACCCGAAAATTCGTAGTTTTGGGTCCTAGAAGCGATCTTTACATGCCTACTCCTAGTTAGAATGTTTTCAAGATACAGACCCAAAACATGCTCAAAATCGATATTTTAGGTGCCCAAATGTCGATATGTGCATGCATCTTCAGTACCCGTTTATATCTCAAATTCAGGCTCAAAACACCCGAAAATTCGATATTTTGGGGTCCCAGAAGCGATCTGTACATGCCTACTCAGTGCTAGAATATTTTCAAAATATAGGCCCAAAACATGCTAAAAATCGATATTTTAGGTGCCCAAAGTCGTTATCTCAAATTCAGGCCCAGAACACCCGAAAATTCGATATTTTGGGGTCCTAGAAACGATCTGTACATGCCTACTCCGTGTTTGAGTATTTAAAAAAAAAAGGCCCAAAACATACTGAAAATCGATCTTGTAGGTGCCCAAAAGTCGATATGTGCATGAATCTTCTGTACCCGTTTATATCTCAAATTCAGGCTCAAAACACCCGAAAATTCGATATTTTGGGGTCCCACAAGCGATCTGTACATGCCTACTCCGTGTTAGAGTATTTTCAAAATACAGGCCCAAAACATGCTGAAAATAAATATTTTAGGTACCCAAAAGTCGATATGTGCATGCATCTTCAGTACCCGTTTATATCTCAAATTCAGGCTCCAAACACCCGAAAATTCGATATTTTGAGGTCCAAGAAACGATCTGTACATGCCTACTCCATGTTAGAGTATTTTCAAAATACAGGCCCAAAACATGCTGAAAATCGATATTCTAGGTTCCCAAAGTCAATATGTGCATGCATCTTCTGTACCCGTTTATATCTCAAATTCAGGCTCAAAACACCCGAAAATTCGATATTTTGGGGTCCCATAAGCGATCTGTACATGCCTACTCAGTGCTAGAATATTTTCAAAAAATAGGCCCAAAACATGCTAAAATCGATATTTTAGGTGCCCAAAGTCGATATCTCAAATTCAGGCCCAAAACACCCGAAAATTTGATATTTTGGGGTCCCAGAAGCGATCTGTACATGCCTACGCTGTGTTAGAGTATTTTCAAAATACAGGCCCAAAACATACTAAAAATCAAACTTTTAGATGCCCAAAAGTCGATATGTGAATGCATATTCTGTACCCGTTGATATCTGAAATTCAGGCTCCAAACACCCGAAAATTCGATATTTTGGGGTCCCAGAAACGATCTGTATATGCCTACTCAGATACAGACCCAAAACATGCTGAAAATCGATATTTTAGGTGCCCAAAGTCAATATGTGTATGCATCTTCTGCACCCGTTTATATTCCAAATTCAACCTCAAAACACCCCAAAATTCGATATTTTTAGGTCCTACAAGCGATCTGTAAATGCCTACTCAGTGCTAGAATTTTCTCAAAATATAGGCTCAAAACATGCTAAAAATCGGTATTTTAAGTGTCCAAAGTCGATTTTTGCATGCATCTTCTGTACCCGTTTATATCTAAAATTCAGGCACAAAACACCCGAAAATTCGGTATATTTGGGTCCGAGAAGCGATCTGTACATGCCTACCCCGTGATAGAGTATTTTCAAAATAGAGGCCCAAAACATACTGAAAATTGATCTTTTAGGTTCCCAAAACTCGATATGTGCATGCATCTTCTGCACCCGTTTATATTCCAAATTCAACCTTAAAACACCCGAAAATTCGATATTTTTGGGTCCCACAAGCGATCTGTACATGCCTACTCAGTGCTAGAATTTTTTCAAAATATAGGCTCAAAACATGCTAAAAATCGATATTTTAAGTGTCCAAAGTCGATATGTGCATGCATCTTCTGTACCCGTTTATATCTCAAATTCAGGCTCAAAACACCCGAAAATTCGGTATTTTTGGGTCCTACAAGCGATCTGTACATGCCTACTCCTAGTTAGAATGTTTTCAAGATACAGACCCAAAACATGCTCAAAATCGATATATTAGGTGCCCAAAAGTCGATATGTGCATGCATCTTCGGAACCCGTTTATATCTCAAATTCAACCTCAAAACACCCGAGAATTCGTTTTTTTTGGGTCCGAGAAGCGATCTGTACATGCCTACTCCGTGTTAGAGTATTTTCAAAATAGAGGCCCAAAACATACTAAAAATCGATCTTTTAGGTGCACAAAAGACAATGTGTGTATGCATCTTCTGCACCCGTTTATATCCCAAATTCAACCTCAAAACAACCGAAAATTCTATATTTTTTGGGTCCCAGAAGCGATCTGTACATGCCTACTCAGTGCTAGAATGTTTTCAAAATATAGGCTCAATACATGCTAAAAATCGATATTTTAAGTGTCCAAAGTCGATATGTGCATGCATCTTCTGTACCCGTTTATATCTCAAATTCAGGCTCAAAACACCCGAAAATTCGGTATATTTGGGTCCTAGAAGCGATCTATACATGCCTACTCCTAGTTAGAATATTTTCAAGATACAGACCAAAAACATGCTCAAAATCGATATTTTAGGTGCCCAAATGTCGATATGTGCATGCATCTTCTGTACCCGATTATATCTCAAATTCAGGCTCAAAAAACCCGTAAATTCGATATTTTGGGGTCCCAGAAACGATCTGTAAATGCCTACTTCGTGTTAGAGTATTTTCAAAATACAGGCCCAAAACATGCTGAAAATCGATCTTTTAGGTGCCCAAAGTCAATATGTGCATGCATCTTCTGTACCCGTTTATATCTCAAATTCAGGCTCAAAACACCCGAAAATTCGATATTTTGGGGTCCCAGAAGCGATCTGTACATGCCTACTCAGTGCTAAAATATTTTCAAAATATAGGCCCAAAACATGCTAAAAATCGATATTTTAGGTGCCCAAAGTCGTTATCTCAAATTCAGGCCCAGAACACCCGAAAATTCGATATTTTGGGGTCCCAGAAGCGATCGGTACATGCCTACTCCGTGTTAGAGTATTTTCAAAATACAGGCCCAAAACATACTGAAAATCGATCTTTTAGGTGCCCAAAACTCGATATGTGCATGCATCTTCTGTACCCGTTTATATCTCAAATTCAGGCTCATAACACCCGAAAATTCGATATTTTGGGGTCCCACAAGCGATCTGTACATGCCTACTCCGTGTTAGAGTATTTTCAAAATAGAGGCCCAAAACATACTAAAAATCGATCTTTTAGGTGCACAAAAGTCAATATGTGTATGCATCTTCTGCACCCGTTTATATTCCAAATTCAACCTCAAAACAACCGAAAATTCTATATTTTTGGGTCCCAGAAGCGATCTGTACATGCCTACTCAGATACAGGCCCAAAACATGCTAAAAATCGATATTTTAGTTGCCCAAAGTCAATATGTGTATGCATCTTCTGCACCCGTTTATATTCCAAATTCAACCTCAAAACACCCGAAAATTCGATATTTTTGGGTCCCACAAGCGATCTGTACATGCCTACTCAGTGCTAGAATTTTTTCAAAATATAGGCTCAAAACATGCTAAAAATCGATATTTTAAGTGTCCAAAGTCGATATGTGCATGCATCTTCTGTACCCGTTTATATCTCAAATTCAGGCTCAAAACACCCGAAAACTCGGTATTTTTGGGTCCTACAAGCGATCTGTACATGCCTACTCCTAGTTAGAATGTTTTCAAGATACAGACCCAAAACATGCTCAAAATCGATATATTAGGTGCCCAAAAGTCGATATGTGCATGCAACTTCGGAACCCGTTTATATCTCAAATTCAACCTCAAAACACCCGAGAATTCGTTATTTTTGGGTCCAAGAAGCGATCTGTACATGCCTACTCCGTGTTAGAGTATTTTCAAAATAGAGTCCCAAAACATACTAAAAATCGATCTTTTAGGTGCACAAAAGTCAATATGTGTATGCATCTTCGGCACCCGTTTATATCCCAAATTCAACCTCAAAACAACCGAAAATTCTATATTTTTGGGTCCCAGAAGCGATCTGTACATGCCTACTGAGTGCTAAAATGTTTTCAAAATATAGGCCCAAAACATGCTGAAAATCGATATTTAGGTGCCCAAAGTCAATATGTGCATGCATCCTCTGTACCAGTTTATATCTCAAATTCAGGCTCAAAACACCCGAAAATTCGATATTTTGGGGTCCCAGAAGCGATCTGTACATGCCTACTCCGTGTTAGAGTATTTTCATAATACAGGCCCAAAACATGCTGAAAATCGATCTTTTAGGTGTCCAAAGTCAATATGTGTATGCATCTTCTGTACCCGTTTATATCTCAAATTCAGGCTCATAACACCCGAAAATTCGATATTTTGGGGTCCCACAAGCGATCTGTACATGCCTACTCCGTGTTAGAGTATTTTCAAAATACAGGCCCAAAACATGCTGAAAATCGATATTTTAGGTGTCCAAAGTTAATATGTGTATGCATCTTCTGCACCCGTTTATATCCCAAATTCAACCTGAAAACATCCGAAAATTCGATATTTTGGGGTCCCAGAAGCGATTTGTACATGCCTACTCTGTGTTAGAGTATTTTCAGAATACAGGCCCAAAACATACTGAAAATCGATCTTTTAGGTGCCCAAAAGTCGATATGTGCATGCATCTTCCGAACCCGTTTATATCTCAAATTCAACCTCAAAATACCCGAGAATTCGTTATTTTTGGGTCCAAGAAGCGATCTGTACATGCCTACTCCGTGTTAGAGTTTTTTCAAAATAGAGGCCCAAAACATACTAAAAATCGATCTTTTAGGTGCACAAAAGTCAATATGTGTATGCATCTTCTGCACCCGTTTATATCCCAAATTCAACCTCAAAACAACCGAAAATTCTATATTTTTGGGTCCCAGAAGCGATCTGTACATGCCTACTCAGTGCTAAAATGTTTTCAAAATATAGGCTCAAAACATGCTAAAAATCGATATTTTAAGTGTCCAAAGTCGATATGTGCATGCATCTTCTGTACCTGTTTATATCTCAAATTCAGGCTCAAAACACCCAAAAATTCGGTATATTTGGGTCCTAGAAGCGATCCTTACATGCCTACTCCTAGTTAGAATATTTTCAAGATACAGACCAAAAACATGCTCAAAATCGATATTTTAGGTGCCCAAATGTCGATATGTGCATGCATCTTCTGTACCCGTTTATATCTCAAATTCAGGCTCAAAAAACCCGAAAATTCGATATTTTGGGGTCCCAGAAGTGATCTGTACATGCGTACTCAGTGCTAGAATATTTTCAAAATATAGGCCCAAAACATGCTAAAAATCGATATTTTACTGTAGGTGCCCAAAATCGATATCTCAAATTCAGGCCCAGAACACCCAAAAATTCGATATTTTGCGGTCCCAGAAGCGATCTGTACATGCCTACTCCTTGTTAGAGTATTTTCAAAATACAGGCCCAAAACATACTGAAAATCGATCTTTTAGGTGCCCAAAAGTCGATATGTGCATGCATCTTCAGTACCCGTTTATATCTCAAATTCAGGCTCAAAACACCCGAACATTCGATATTTTGGGGTCCCAGAAACAATCTGTAAATGCCTACTCCGTGTTAGAGTATTTTAAAAATACAGGCCCAAAACATGCTGAAAATCGATATTTAGGTGCCCAAAGTCAATATGTGCATGCATCTTCTGTACCAGTTTATATCTCAAATTCAGGCTCAAAACACCCGAAAATTCGATATTTTGGGGTCCCAGAAGCGATCTGTACATGCCTACTCAGTGCTAGAATATTTTAATAATATAGTCCCAAAACATGCTACTAATCGATATTTTAGGTGCCCAAAGTCGATATCTCAAATTCAGGCCCAAAACACCCGAAAATTCGATATTTTGGGATCCCAGAAGCGATCTGTACATGCCTACACCGTGTTAGAGTATTTTCAAGATACAGGCCCAAAACATACTGAAAATCGATCTTTTAGATGCCCAAAAGTCGATATTTGCATGCATCTTCTGTACCCGTAGATATCTCAAATTCAGGCTCGAAACACCCGAAAATTCGATATTTTGGGGTCCAAGAAACGATCTGTACATGCCTACTCCATGTTAGAGTATTTTCAAATTACAGGCCCAAAACATGCTGAAAATCGATATTCTAGTTTCCCAAAGTCAATATGTGCATGCATCTTCTGTACCCGTTTATATCTCAAATTCAGGCTCCAAACACCCGAAAATTCGATATTTTGGGGTCCCAGAAACGATCTGTACATGTCTACTCAGATACAAGCCCAAAACATGCTGAAAATCGATATTTTAGGTGCCCAAAGTCAATATGTGTAAGCATCTTCTGTACCCGTTTATATCTCAAATTCAGGCTCAAAACACCCGAAAATTCGGTATTTTTTGGTCATAGAAGCGATCTGTACATGCCTAATCCTAGTTAGAATGTTTTCAAGATACAGAACCAAAACATGCTCAAAATCGATCTTTTAGGAGCCAAAAAGTCGATATGTGCATACATCTTCTGTACTAGTTTATATTTCAAATTAAGGCTCAAAACACCCGAAAATTCGATAATTTGGGGTCCCAGAAGCGTTTTGTACATGCCTACTCCGTGTTAGAGTATTTTCAAAATACAGGCCTAAAACATGCTGAAAATCGATATTTTAGGTGCCCAAAGTCAATATGTGTATGCATCTTCTGCAAATGTTTATATCCCAAATTCAACCTCAAAATACCCGAAAATTCGATATTTGTGGGTCCCAGAAGCGATCTGTAAATGCCTACTCCGTGCTAGAACGTTTTCAAAATATAGGCTCAAAACATGCTAAAAATCGATATTTTAAGTGTCCAAAGTCGATATGTGCATGCATCTTCTGTACCCGTTTATATCTCAAATTCAGGCTCAAAAAACCCGAAAATTCGATATTTTGGGGTCCCAGAAGTGATTTGTACATGCCTACTCAGTGCTAGAATATTTTCAAATTATTGGCCCAAAACATGCTAAAAATCGATATTTTAGGTGCCCAAAGTCGATATCTCAAATTCAGGCACAAAACACCCGAAAATTCGATATTTTGGGGTCCCAGAAGCGATCTGTACACGCCTACTCAAATACAGGCCGAAAACATGCTGAAAATCGATATTTTTGGTGCCCAAAGTCAATATGTGTATGCTTCTTCTGTACCCGTTTATATCTCAAATTCAATCTCCAAACACCCGAAAATTCGATATTTTGGGGTCCCAGAAGTGATCTGTACATGCCTACTCAGTACTAGATTGTTTTCAAAATATAGGCTCAAAACATGCTAAAAATCGATATTTTAAGTGTCCAAAGTCGATATGTGCATGCATCTTCTGTACCCGTTTATATCTCAAATTCAGGCTCAAAACACCCGAAAATTCGGTATTTTTGGGTCCTAGAAGCGATCTATACATGCCTACTCCTAGTTAGAATGTTTTCAAGATACAGAACAAAAACATGCTCAAAATCGATATTTTAGGTGCTCAAATGTCGATATGTGCATGCATCTTCAGTACCCGTTTATATTTCAAATTCAGATTCAAAACACCCGAAAATTCGATATTTTGGGGTCCCAGAAGCGATCAGTACATGCCTACTCCGTGTTAGAGTATTTTCATAATTCAGGCCCAAAACATGCTGAAAATCGATCTTTTAGGTGCCCAAAGTCAATATGTGCATGCATCTTCTGTACCCGTTTATATCTCAAATTCAGGCTCAAAAAACCCGAAAATTCGATATTTTGGGGTCCCAGAAGCGATCTGTACATGCCTACTCAGTGCTAAAATATTTTCAAAATATAGGCCCAAAACATGCTAAAAATCGATATTTTAGGTGCCCAAAGTCGTTATCTCAAATTCAGGCCCAGAACACCCGAAAATTCGATATTTAGGGGTCCCAGAAGCGATCGGTACATGCCTACTCCGTGTTAGAGTATTTTCAAAATACAGGCCCAAAACATACTGAAAATCGATATTTTAGGTGCCCAAAGTCAATATGTGTATGCATCTTCTGCACCCGTTTATATTCCAAATTCAGGCTGCAAACACCCGAAAATTCGATATTTTGGGGTCCCACAAGCGATCTGTACATGCCTACTCAGTGCTAGAATTTTTTCAAAATATAGGCTCAAAACATGCTAAAAATCGATATTTTAAGTGTCCAAAGTCGATATGTGCATGCATCTTCTGTACCCGTTTATATCTCAAATTTAGGCTCAAAACACCCGAAAATTCGGTATTTTTGGGTCCTACAAGCGATCTGTACATGCCTACTCCTAGTTAGAATGTTTTCAAGATACTGAACCAAAACATGCTCAAAATCGATCTTTTAGGTGCCAAAAAGTCGAAATGTGCATACATCTTCTGTACTAGTTTATATTTCAAATTAAGGCTCAAAACAACCGAAAATTCGATAATTTGGGGTCCCAGAAGCGTTTTGTACATGCCTACTCCGTGTTAGAGTATTTTCAAAATACAGGCCCAAAACATGCTGAAAATCGATATTTTAGGTGCCCAAAGTCAATATGTGTATGCATGTTCTGCACCTGTTTATATCCCAAATTCAACCTCAAAATACCCGAAAATTCGATATTTGTGGGTCCCAGAAGCGATCTGTAAATGCCTACTCCGTGCTAGAACGTTTTCAAAATATAGGCTCAAAACATGCTAAAAATCGATATTTTAAGTGTCCAAAGTCGATATGTGCATGCATCTTCTGCACCCGTTTATATCTCAAATTCAGGCTCAAAAAACCCGAAAATTCTATATTTTGGGGTCCCAGAAGTGATCTGTACATGCCTACTCAGTGCTAGAATATTTTCAAATTATAGGCCCAAAACATGCTAAAAATCGATATTTTAGGTGCCCAAAGTCGATATCTCAAATTCAGGCACAAAACACCCGAAAATTCGATATTTTGGGGTCCCAGAAGCGATCTGTACACGCCTACTCAAATACAGGCCGAAAACATGCTGAAAATCGATATTTTTGGTGCCCAAAGTCAATATGTGTATGGTTTTTCTGTACCCGTTTATATCTCAAATTCAATCTCCAAACACCCGAAAATTCGATATTTTGGGGTCCCAGAAGTGATCTGTACATGCCTACTCAGTACTAGATTGTTTTCAAAATATAGGCTCAAAACATGCTAAAAATCGATATTTTAAGTGTCCTAAGTCGATATGTGCATGCATCTTCTGTACCCGTTTATATCTCAAATTCAGGCTCAAAAAACCCGAAAATTCGGTATTTTTGGGTCCTAGAAGCGATCTATACATGCCTACTCATAGTTAGAATGTTTTCAAGATACAGAACAAAAACATGCTCAAAATCGATATTTTAGGTGCTCAAATGTCGATATGTGCATGCATCTTCAGTACCCGTTTATATTTCAAATTCAGGTTCAAAACACCCAAAAATTCGATATTTTGGGGTCCCAGAAGCGATCAGTACATGCCTACTCCGTGTTAGAGTATTTTCATAATTCAGGCCCAAAACATGCTGAAAATCGATCTTTTAGGTGCCCAAAGTCAATATGTGCATGCATCTTCTGTACCCGTTTATATCTCAAATTCAGGTTCAAAAAACCCGAAAATTCGATATTTTGGGGTCCCAGAAGCGATCTGTACATGCCTACTCAGTGCTAAAATATTTTCAAAATATAGGCCCAAAACATGCTAAAAATCGATATTTTAGGTGCCCAAAGTCGTTATCTCAAATTCAGGCCCAGAACACCCGAAAATTCGATATTTTGGGGTCCCAGAAGCGATCGGTACATGCCTACTCCGTGTTAGAGTATTTTCAAAATACAGGCCCAAAGCATACTGAAAATCGATATTTTAGGTGCCCAAAGTCAATATGTGTATGCATCTTCTGCACCCGTTTATATTCCAAATTCAGGCTGCAAACACCCAAAAATTCGATATTTTGGGGTCCCACAAGCGATCTGTACATGCCTACTCAGTGCTAGAATTTTTTCAAAATATAGGCTCAAAACATGCTAAAAATCGATATTTTAAGTGTCCAAAGTCGATATGTGCATGCATCTTCTGTACCCGTTTATATCCCAAATTTAGGCTCAAAACACCCGAAAATTCGGTATTTTTGGGTCCTACAAGCGATCTGTACATGCCTACTCCTAGTTAGAATGTTTTCAAGATACAGACCCAAAACATGCTCAAAATCGATATATTAGGTGCCCAAAAGTCGATATGTGCATGCATCTTCGGAACCCGTTTATATCTCAAATTCAACCTCAAAACACCCGAGAATTCGTTATTTTTGGGTCCGAGAAGCGATCTGTACATGCCTACTCCGTGTTAGAGTATTTTCAAAATAGAGGCCAAAAACATACTAAAAATCGATCTTTTAGGTGCACAAAAGTCAATATGTGTATGCATCTTCTGCACCCGTTTATATCTCAAATTCAGGCTCAAAACACCCGAAAACTCGATATTTTGGGGTCCCATAAGCGATCTGTACATGCCTACTCAGTGCTAGAATATTTTCAAAAAATAGGCCCAAAACATGCTAAAAATCGATATTTTAGGTGCCCAAAGTCGATATCTCAAATTCAGGCCCAAAACACCCGAAAATTCGATATTTTGGGGTCCCAGAAGCGATCTGTACATGCCTACTCTGTATTAGAGTATTTTCAAAATACCGGCCCAAAACATACTGAAAATCGATCTTTTAGGTGCCCAAAAGTCGATATGTGAATGCATATTCTGTACCCGTTTATATCTTAAATTCAGGCTCGAAACACCCGAAAATTCGATATTTTGGGGTCCCAGAAACGATCTGTACATGCCTACTCAGATACAGGCCCAAAACATGCTGAAAATCGATATTTTAGGTGCCCAAAGTCAATATGTGTATGCATCTTCTGCACCCGTTTTATTCCAAATTCAACCTCAAAACACCCGAAAATTCGATATGTTTGGGTCCCACAAGCGATCTGTACATGCCTACTCAGTGCTAGAATTTTTTCAAAATATAGGCTCAAAACATGCTAAAAATCGATATTTTAAGTGTCCAAAGTCGATATGTGCATGCATCTTCTGTACCTGTTTATATCTCAAATTCAGGCTCAAAACACCTGAAAATTCGGTATTTTTGGGTCCCAGAAGCGATCTGTACATGCCTAATCCTAGTTAGAATGTTTTCAAGATACAGACCCAAAACATGCTCAAAATCGATATTTTAGGTGCCCAAAAGTCGATTTGTGCATGCATCTTCAGTAAGCGTTTATATCTCAAATTCAGGCTCTTAACACCCGAAAATTCGATATTTTGGGGTCCCAGAAGCGAACAGTACATGCCTACTCCGTGTTAGAGAATTTTCAATTTACAGGCCCGAAACATGCTGAAAATCGATATTTTAGGTGCCCAAAGACAATATGTGCATGCATCTTCTGTACCAGATTATATCTGAAATTCAGGCTCAAAACACCCGAAAATTCGATATTTTGGGGTCCCAGAAGCGATCTGTACATGCCTACTCAGTGCTAGAATATTTTCATAATATAGGCCCAAAACATGCTAAAAATCGATATTTTGTTGGTGGGTGGTGTAGCCACCAACTATAAGTTGTGCTGCTACCTAAAGAAGGCTCCTGTGTAAGGGCCACTGTCAGGGTTTCTCCACTACACTTCTCAGCCTTAGGAGCTAGTGTCTATAACTCTCTTTAAGAAGTTTTATTGTCTATAACTCTCTTTAAGAAGTGCTCAAGGAAGAGAGAGATGCGGTGAATAGTTCCTTATGATTTAATGTCAAAAATTAGTTAACAGTATATACAATTCTCTGCATACTTGACGTTAACAAAGCTAAGAGTATTTTGTTATGGTATTAAATGTTTAATACATATGTTGTATACATGAAATTTTGAAGAGTATGCAGACAATGATATTACACAAAATGGCAAAGAGAATATGCTGAAAGAAATTGCATAGGCTATCTGCATGAAGGAATGTAATGGTAAATGAATCACAATACAGGGCTGGTAGGTAATTAGAGAATGGTTACACACTCAATCAAAGAAAATCGACCTATTTTATGGTACACTACAATACTCCCCCCCTAGTTTCGAGGAAGGAGGAACGATACTCTTGTGTGTCGTAGTTTGTTGTTTCCAGCATGTGTTGGAGGAACAGTCACTTGCACTGCTTGCAGTATCTGGTCCGGATTTAGGATATAAGCAGGCTTGACCCGGTCTACGGCCACATCTTCTTGAGAACCATGTTTGTCGATGGTGAAGTTCTTCCTCGTCCTGCGAACTACTTGGAAGGGGCCCTGATATGGCTGCTGAAGGGGCCTTTTGACTGCATCGACTCTAACAATGACGTGTGTGCAGGCTTCCAGGTCCTGGTGAACGAAGGTCTTCGAGTTGGACGTACGAGGCTGCACTGGCTGGAGGCACTTCATGGTATTTTTCAGGTGTGTTGCAAAGTCCTGAACGCTGCAAGGCTCGGGGTCTGGTGTGGCAGAGAGAAGCTCACCTGGGAGCCTGAGCGTAGAGCCATATACAAGCTCAGCAGAGGAGTTGTGCAGATCCGTTTTGAGTGAAGTTCTGATGCCAAGGAGGACAAGAGGTAGTGCTATTGACCAATCTTCTCTCTGGGCTGAAGCTGCCAGGGAAGATTTCAGCTGGCGGTGGAATCGTTCGACCGTTCCGTTGGCCTGTGGGTGATAGCTGGCGGTCCTGTATCGGCGGATGCCAAGGAGTATCATGACCTTATTCCACACAACTGACTCAAACTGACCACCTCGGTCAGAAGTAAGGCTTAGAGGCACACCAAACCTGGACACCCATGTAGCGATGAAGGCACGTGCAACCGTATCCGTGGTGATGTCGGTGAGAGGTACTGCCTCAGGCCAGCGTGTGAAGCGGTCCACACAGGTGAGTAAATATCGATAGCCATTGGAGTACGGAAGTGGGCCAACGAGGTCTATGTGGACATGGTCAAATCTCTCGGTGACTGGCGTAAAGGTGGCTGCAGGAGAGTGTGTATGGCGTGTGACCTTGGAAGCTTGACAGCGTATACATGTGCGTGCCCAGTGTCTGACGTCTTTATTTATGCCCTCCCATATGAAGCGGGAAGACATCATCTGGTGCGAGGCACGGATTCCAGGGTGTGAGAGGTCATGTAATTTCTTGAAGAGCTGGTGTCGATGTTTCTCTGGTATGTATGGATGGAGAGTGTCGGTGGAGGTGACAGCGTACAGTGTGACCTGGGTGTCTGGAAGTGTAATCTTCTTCATCTGTAGTGCAGGGTTATCCAACAGTCGCTGTAGCTCAGCGTCACCGACTTGATCAGCAGCAATGGTGGCATAGTCGATGGGAGAAGATTTTACAGTACTGATGTTTCGAGAGAGGGCATCAGCTGGGGCATTGTCGGCACCTTTGACGTATCGTATATCCGTGGTAAACTGGGCAATGTAGTCCATGTGGCGCATTTGTCGTGGGGTGTAAGATTCCTTATTTCTGAGGAATGCTGTAGTGAGTGGCTTGTGGTCAGTGTAGATGTGGAAACTGCGTCCCTCGATGAAGTAGCGAAAACGCTTGACAGCTTTGAAGATGGCAAGTAGCTCCCTGTCATAGGCGCTATATTTCGACTCTGCCGAGGTGAGTTTCTTGGAAAAGAAGGCAATTGGCTTCCAGTATGTACCGACACGCTGTTGTAGGACGGCACCAACACCAATGTTTGAGGCGTCTGTAGCAATTGAAGTTTCTGCGTCTGGTGCAGGGAAAGAGAGCGTGGCAGCGTCGCTGAGGGCCTGTTTTGTTGAGAGGAAGGCCGCTTCCACTTCTTCAGTCCAGACGAGGGTAACAGATTGACCTCTCTTGCAAGGTTTAATCATGGCATACAATGGTCGTAGCAGGAGTGAGCAGTGTGGAATGAAGCGGTTATAGTAATTAACCATCCCAAGGAACTCCTTGAGCTGGCGTTGGGTAGATGGCCTGGGAAACTGCTGGATGGACTCGCACTTTGAGGGAAGTGGAGCAATGCCTGCTGGAGAGACTGTGTGACCTAGGAACTCAAGGGATGTCACACCAAGTTCGGATTTGTCTGTGTTGATTTGGATGCCATTATCTTGCAGTCTCTGAAGGACTTGGCGGAGGTGTTGTTTGTGGCTGGCTTCATCAGGACTAGCAATGAGAAGGTCATCTATGTAGGCAAAACAGTAGGGTAGACCTCGAAGGACCTCATCTATGAAGCGTTGAAACGTTTGTGCCGCGTTCCGCAATCCAAAGGGCATCCGGACGTATTCAAACATGCCAAAAGGTGTGATAATGGCCGTCTTCGGGATGTCAGTGGGATGGACTGGAATCTGATGAAATGCTTTGACGAGGTCGATCCGAGAGAAGATAGTGGAACCTGAGAGTTGGGAAGTGAACTCTTGAATGTTGGACACAGGATATCTATCTTCCACGGTGCGTGAATTGAGGGCACGGTAGTCACCACAAGGTCGTATGTCTCCGGTCTTCTTAGGAACAATGTGAAGAGCCGACGACCAGTTGCTGCTGCTGGGCCGTATAATGCCTTTACTCATCAGAGATTCGAACTCGGCTTTGGCTTTCTTATAACGCTCAGGGGCTAAGCGTCGGGCCTTGGCATGCACTGGGGGTCCGGTAGTCTCTATATGATGAGTCACGTGATGCTTGGCAGGTATGCTGGATGAGTAGGGTTGTGTCAGCATAGGGAATGACTCGAGGAGGTCAGCAAACTTGTGGTCATGGTTGATAGCAGACAGGTGTGTGCTGTCACCAGGTGCTGGCTGTGCATTTGTAAAGATATCTGTGAGTGGGTCGACCAATTTTTGTCCTCTTACGTCTACCATCAGGTTGAAGTGACGGAGAAAATCAGCACCAAAGATGGCTTGTGACACTGCTCCTACGTAGTATGTCCATTGAAAAGAGCGGCGAAGGTTCAGATCCAGATGCACTGTTTGCCGCGAGTAGACAGGTATCTTGGTACCATTAGCAGCATAGAGATGCAGAGAAGGAGGTAGCGACCGCTGGCTGGCTGTAGCAGGGAGGACACTTACGTCGGCACCGGTGTCTACCAGGAACTTGGTATGGGACCGGCGATCAAAGATGTGGAGCAGCGTAGACTGAGTATGGCAAACATTATGCTGCGTTAATGTTCGTCGTTGTTGTTTGACGCCATGTAGCTGCAGAGCTTTTCACACTTGAGAGCCTTATCCCTAAACCTGCGATGGTAGTAGCAGAAGTTTGAAGTGCTCCTTGAACGTGACCGCTGGTGTTGGCGGTTTGGAGTCGAGGGTCGGGAACTTGGGTGGTTGTTGATTTGTTTCTTCAGGTTGCTGACTTCCATTGCAAGCTGGGAAATTAGATTGGCGAGCTGGGCAATTTGGGAATTTTCTTGGTTGCAGAAAGCAGGGGCTCTCATGGCTACTGCAGTGGCAGTGTGGTTGCCTGAGTTTGAGAGATCCTCAGTAGACATACTGGTCAGTGAACTCAGGGTGTAAATGCTGACGAGGGTTACCTGATATCACGGCAGCTGCGTTAGTCAGGTTATATCAGTATGCTGCTGAATACACTGGCACTGTAATTCACACACAAGGCACTAATAATAAAGGACAATACACTGTCCAGAGTGAAACACAGTAATCCAGGGTGAGGCACTGTAATCCAAGGTGAAACACTGTAATCCAAAGTGAAGCACTGTAATCCAAGGTGAAGCACTGTAATCCAAGGTGAAGCACTGTAATCCAGGTGAAGCACTGTAATCCAAGGTTAAGCACTGTAATCCAAGGTGAAGCACTGTTGCTGGTAGCTAGACTGCCGCGAGTACCAGTGGTGTATAGGTGTTGGATGGCAGGCAGCAACGGCGTAGTTGGAGGCTTACAGATGGCTGCTGTGGACTGGTGATGCCTCAGGGTTCGCAGCGATAATGTAGATAGGATGGACAGTGGCACTGTGGCAGGAGCAACAGCTGCACAGGAGAGGTAGCAACTCAAGTCACCTCTTGATGGTGACTGCAGGGCAAAGGCGTTCTTGTAGACTATTGGAGGGTAGCGGCAGCACTCCAGGTCACTACTTGATAGTGACTGCAGGGCAAAGGCGTTCTTGTAGACTGCAGCTTGATCCACTCTTGTTGGCGATCGCGGCAGTTGCACTCTCCGGGGGTCACCACTTGTTGGTGACGGCTGCAATCTCCGGGGGTCACCACTTGTTGGTGGGTGGTGTAGCCACCAACTATAAGTTGTGCTGCTACCTAAAGAAGGCTCCTGTGTAAGGGCCACTGTCAGGGTTTTTCCACTACACTTCTCAGCCTTAGGAGCTAGTGTCTATAACTCTCTTTAAGAAGTGTTAGTGTCTATAACTCTCTTTAAGAAGTGTTAGTGTCTATAACTCTCTTTAAGAAGTGCTCAAGGAAGAGAGAGATGCAGTGAATAGTTCCTTATGATTTAATGTCAAAAATTAGTTAACAGTATATACAATTCTCTGCGTACTTGACGTTAACAAATCTAAGAGTATTTGGTTATGGTATTAAATGTATAATACATATGTTGTATACATGAAATTTTGCAAGAGTATGCAGACAATGATATTACACAAAATGGCAAAGAGAATATGCTGAAAGAAATTGCATAGGCTATCTGCATGAAGGAATGTAATGGTAAATGAATCACAATACAGGGCTGGTAGGTAATTAGAGAATGGTTACACACTCAATCAAAGAAAATCGTCCTATTTTATGGAACACTACAATTTTAGGTGCCCAAAGTCGATATCTCAAATTAAGAGTCAAAACACCCGAAAATTCGATAATTTGGGGTCCCAGAAGCGTTTTGTACATGCCTACTCCGTGTTAAAGTATTTTCAAAATACAGGCCCAAAACATGCTGAAAATCGATATTTTAGGTGCCCAAAGTCAATATGTGTATGCATCTTCTGCACCTGTTTATATCCCAAATTCAACCTCAAAATACCCGAAAATTCGATATTTTTGGGTCCCAGAAGCGATCTGTAAATGCCTACTCCGTGCTAGAACGTTTTCAAAATATTGGCTCAAAACATGCTAAAAATCGATAATTTAAGTGTCCAAAGTCGATATGTGCATACATCTTCTGTACCCGTTTATATCTCAAATTCAGGCTCAAAACACCCGAAAATTCGGTATTTTTGGGTCCTAGAAGCGATCTATACATGCCTACTCCTAGTTAGAATGTTTTCAAGATACAGACCAAAAAGATGCTCAAAATCGATATTTTAGGTGCCCAAATGTCGATATGTGCATGCATCTTCAGTACCCGTTTATATTTCAAATTCAGGCTCAAAACACCGGAAAATCCGATATTTTGGGGTCCCAAAAGCGATCAGTACATGCCTACTCCGTGTTAGAGTATTTTCATAATACAGGCCCAAAACATGCTGAAAATCGATCTTTTAGGTGCCCAAAGTCAATATGTGCATGCATCTTCTGTACCCGTTTATATCTCAAATTAAGGCTCAAAACACCCGAAAATTCGATATTTTGGGGTCCCAGAAGCAATCTGTACATGCCTACTCATTGCTAGAATATTTTCTAAATATTGGCCCAAAACATGCTAAAAATCGATATTTTATGTGCCCAAAGTCGATATCTCAAATTCAGGCACAAAACACCCGAAAATTCGATATTTTGGGGTCCCAGAAGCGATCTGTACACGCCTACTCAAATACAGGCCGAAAACATGCTGAAAATAGATATTTTTGGAGCCCAAAGTCAATATGTGTATGCATCTTCTGTACCCGTTTATATCTCAAATTCAATCTCCAAACACCCGAAAATTCGATAGTTTGGGGTCCCAGAAGCGATCTGTACATGCCTACTCAGTACTAGATTGTTTTCAAAATATAGGCTCAAAACATGCTAAAAATCGATATTTTAAGTGTCCAAAGTCAATATGTGCATGCATCTTCTGTACCCGTTTATATCTCAAATTCAGGCTCAAAACACCCGAAAATTCGGTATTTTTGGGTCCTAGAAGCGATCTATACATGCCTACTCCTAGTTAGAATGTTTTCAAGATATAGACCAAAAACATGCTCAAAATCGATATTTTAGGTGCCCAAATGTCGATATGTGCATGCATCTTCAGTACCCGTTTATATCTCAAATTCAGGCTCAAAACACCCGACAATTCGATATTTTGGGGTCCCAGAAGCGATCAGTACATGCCTACTCCGTGTTAGAGTATTTTCATAATACAGGCCTAGAACATGCTGAAAATCGATCTTTTAGGTGCCCAAAGTCAATATGTGCATGCATCTTCTGTACCCGTTTATATCTCAAATTCAGGCTCAAAAAACCCGAAAATTCGATATTTTGGGGTCCCAGAAGCGATCTTTACATGCCTACTCAGTGCTAGAATATTTTCAAATTATAGGCCTAAAACATGCTAAAAATCGATATTTTAGGTGCCCAATGTCGATATCTCAAATTCAGGCACAAAACACCCGAAAATTCGATATTTTGGGGTCCCAGAAGCGATCTGTACACGCCTACTCAAATACAGGCCAAAAACATGCTGAAAATCGATATTTTAGGTGCCCAAAGTCGTTATCACAAATTCAGGCCCAGAACACCCGAAAATTCGATATTTTGGGGTCCCAGAAGCGATCTGTACATGCCTACTCCGTGTTAGAGTATTTTCAAAATACAGGCCCAAAAATGCTGAAAATCGATATTTTAGGTGCCCAAAGTTAATATGTGTATGCATTTTCTGCACCCGTTTATATCCCAAATTCAACCTCAAAACATTCGAAAATTCGATATTTTGGGGTCCCAGAAGCGATTTGTACATGCCTACTCTGTGTTAGAGTATTTTCAGAATACAGGCCCAAAACATAATGAAAATCGATCTTTTAGGTGCCCAAAAGTCGATATGTGCATGCATCTTCTGTACCCGTTTTTATCTCAAATTCAGGCTCCAAACACCCGAAAATTCGATATTTTGGTGTCCAAGAAACGATCTGTACATGCCTACTCCATGTTAGAGTATTTTCAAAATACAGGCCCAAAACATGCTGAAAATCGATATTCTAGGTTCCCAAAGTCAATATGTGCATGCATCTTCTGTACCCGTTTATATCTCAAATTCAGGCTCAAAACACCCGAAAATTCGATATTTTGGGGTCCCATAAGCGATCTGTACATGCCTACTCAGTGCTAGAATATTTTCAAAAAATAGGCCCAAAACATGCTAAAAATCGATATTTTAGGTGCCCAAAGTCGATATCTCAAATTCAGGCCCAAAACACCCGAAAATTCTATATTTTGGTGTCCAAGAAGCGATCTGTACATGCCTACTCTGTATTAGAGTATTTTCAAAATACAGGCCCAAAACATACTGAAAATCGATCTTTTAGGTGCCCAAAAGTCGATATGTGAATGCATATTCTGTACCCGTATATATCTTAAATTCAGGCTCCAAACATCCGAAAATTCGATATTTTGGGGTCCCAGAAACGATCTGTACATGCCTACTCAGATACAGGCCCAAAAACATGCTAAAAATCGATATTTTAGGTGCCCAAAGTCAATATGCGTATGCATCTTCTGCACCCGTTTATATTCCAAATTCAACCTCAAAACACCCGAAAATTCGATATTTTTGGGTCCCACAAGCAATCTGTACATGTCTACTCAGTGCTAGAAATTTTTCAAAATATAGGCTTAAAACATGCTAAAAATCGATATTTTAAGTGTCCAAAGTCGATATGTGCATGCATCTTCTGTACCCGTTTATATCTCAAATTCAGGCTCAAAACACCCGAAAATTCGGCTTTTTTGGGTCCTACAAGCGATCTGTACTAGCTTACTCCTAGTTAGAATGTTTTTAAGATAGAGACCCAAAACATGCTCAAAATCGATATATTAGGTGCCCAAAAGTCGATATGTGCATGCATCTTCGGAACCCGTTTATATCTCAAATTCAACCTCAAAACACCCGAGAATTCGTTATTTTTGGGTCCGAGAAGCGATCTGTACATGCCTACTCCTGTACAGTACTGTATAAGAGGGTGTCACACACCGCTTCCCCACTTGAAGTAACAGAATCCAGATGGCCTTCTAACAACAACAGACCCAAGAAGGTAACCATTTTACCCTCCAATTTCTCACTGTCATCCCTAAACTCGAGAGAGAGAGAGGGAAAGAAAGGGAGAGAGAGAGAGAGGGAGAGAAAGTAGAAAGAGAGAGAGAGAAGAATTGGGTGGAGCTTAGACCAAACTCCACCCCTTTTCAAGAAGATAATAAGAATAATAATATCTGAATAGACTTGGCATCTTCCAAAACAGAATGAATATAAACGGACCAGCAGAGCTTTAGTAAGGGACTAAAGATCAAAACAGCTAAAAGACATCTTCTCTGTACTCCATTAACATAAGACAAGAAAGGGGATACACTCCTTTAGTATTAATAAAGTAAGTTTAATTTTACTTACTGAAGTTTATTTCCTACCTTGACTGAACACCATCACAACGCCGAGCTCGCTACCTAATACAACAACCACAACAACAACCACAACCAACTACATCTCCAGAGCAAGGTAATGTACCATATTCTTCGAAGAGATCAAATTAGGACTGGTACATTTTGATGGCAGCGGTGTTTTGCAACAAGGCAGATTGCAAGTAAAACTTCACAGGAGTACAGAGACTAACATTGTTCAAGGACAAGTTGAAGATTCTACTTGTAAATTCTCTCAAGTAATTTCTTCAGTGGGTAATCTTACGACCTCTAACGAGGGAGATAAAACCACAAATTCTTCACCTACAAGAAACACCTGCTTCAACATAACTGCAACTGACCTACAGAGAACCTCATCTACTTCACAGCAAACAATCATCACTTCATCACTACGGCGATCCTGTTACGTAAATTCTTTCGTAAGGACAACGCCATCACTCCATCACCTCCACGCTGACGCCTCCTTATACGTAAATTCTCTCGTATAAGACAAGTCAACGTTCATCATCTTCACTCCAATTACGACTGTTAGTGTGTTAGTGTGCGAGCTAACTAATTATCGCTTCGTCACTTCACGGTCGTCGCCCCTTCACCACATCGTCACCTCGTCAGGCAACACCTCAGCTCGACCTCGTCATCACGTCGTCATCGTCGTTGCAACTACAGTAAACTAAAGTAGGTACACATTACATGTTACATTACATTATTTTTCACTTGTTCACGAACATGTTAGAAAGTTAGAGTTCCTCATTTGATGTCTAAACGGAATACTTTCACTAAGTTGAAGAAGAGCTTAGACGTATTTTCCCCCATTAAACATCCAAACGACCCAAACCTAACATTGAATGCCACTACTAATGATTCATTGAGCTCCGGGCTAGAAAATTCATCCCCTGTGTCCCAAAGTCTTATTCCTGGTGCCGACAAATACGAATCACCTTCTGCTTCCTCCATCCTATCTCCTTCTAAAACTCGATCTGGTATTCCATATCATCTTGTATCTTCTCCAATCATGGCCACTTCTCCACAATCTCCTAATACCTCTAACCCTACTCCTTCTAGCCAAACTTCACCTGCTATGCCTAACCAATTTCAAACAGTGAGAGTATTACCAACCCCCAATTATTTGAAGCAATATACGGGAGATGATCCACGATATGGAATTCATCTCTTTTTGCGACATTTGGAGGATGCATTTTGTCAGGCAGAAATTAGCCAGGATATAGATAAGATTAGATTTGTGCGAGGTCATATTGCACCTGATAGCCCCGCTAGTTACATGTTAACAGCAAGTGCTTTTTCTGACCCTGATAACTTAACATCATATGATACATTTAGAGAGTCACTCATAGATATTTTTGGAGATGGTCAGCTCCATGGGTCATTGTCATGGGTCCAAAGAATGGCTAAAACAACTGCAGATAACATAACTGCACATGATCCAGCAAAAGCACTTGCATTAGCAGGGTCCCTAGCCTTAGATGCCAAAGAATCATTAAAGTCCTCACCTTGGGTACAAAATGGGAATATTACCTTAGATAATACTATTAAGTTAATAGAGTATGTCCAATTTACATTGCTGTTAAAAGAAAATTATCGTTTGGATATTCCTAAACATTCATTTGGTCCAACTGACAAACTAATCAAGTTAGCTTCCAAACTTAGCATGAAAGAATCTCAGAACGTACCTCGTGCATTACATGTTGCTCCATCAATGGAAACAAAGACTTTCAATACTAGTGCCACATCAAATCAAGGGAAGTCACAAAGGAAATATTGTAAACATTGCAACAAAACTAATCATTATACCAGTGACTGTTATTTCTTACATAACTCTAGGGGGAATTATCAATGGAAACGTAATAAGTATTCTTATACCAATAAATATTGTCATTTACATGAGTCCACTTCACATTCCTCAGATTAATGTGTGGTGCTTAAAAGAATGAAAGAAGAAATGCAACGGAACACGAGGTACGATACGAGACCACCGCAATATTCGAAATGGCAACATCCCAGAAAATAGTACGTCCCATAAACCCTGTCGTCGCCTCCACCGGTAATGTACTATCAATCCCTGTACAGGTATTACATTGTAACACCTCCTTAATGATAGACACAGGCGCGGCAGTTTCATTGTTATCTGAAATTTCCTTTAAAAGATTGTGCAACTTAAATCCACAGCGACATTTACATAATAAGATAGAGCCCATTGACATAGAATTGTCAGCCATAACAGGAAATAAATTACAGGTCATAGGGACGCTAACCCTTCCTGTCAGGTTAGAAAAGGGAACTAACCATATAAACATAAAATTCTATATAATACGGAATTATGATCTACCAACAGACGGTGTATTGGGACTATCAGACATTATTAGGCAGGACATTATCATTGACCCAGGATATAAAATGATACGTTTCAAAAATAAATGTATTCCAATACAGGATTGTCCTGGCCTTTATTTACGTTCAAGTAACGTTCACTCTATTTATAATACAAATGATGAAAATGATTCCATTATCATAAAGGCTATTGCTGCATGTAATACTATATTAACTCCAAATTTCGTCCATGCATTGAAGGTAAAGCTTCCATCTCATGTACAGCCACATACTAGTGTCCTCTCCTTAATAGAGTCAGTGAAAATAAATAACCTGGGATTAGAATCCACGTTAACTAATGTAAGTAATAATAATGTTGCTACTATCTATCTCTTTAATAAAACATCTACCAATATTCAGGTGAAAAAGGGAACATATCTATGTGATCTGTACAAATGGAAGTTAGACCAAATACCACAAGGAAATATTGCATCGGTTCTTACCGAAGGGAATCATATTGACAGTCAGGTAGGGGAACATCTTAGAAATTTTGTCCATGGCGGTGATTTTCCACTTTATCGTGATAATCTCATCGACATCTTAGCCACATATCGAGAGGCAATTGCCCTACCTGGTGAATCCTTAGGAAAAACTGATATTATAAAGCATACCATTACCCTAACATCCCCTCAACCTATTTATACTCGAGCATATAGATTACCTCATAGTAGGCAGAAAATGGTAAATGAAATGGTAAGTGAAATGTTGGATGAAGGCATTATTAAGAATTCTCACTCCCCTTATAACAGCCCTATGTTTTTGGTTTCAAAAAATAATGGTGAATTTAGACCAGTAATTGATTACAGAAAAATAAATAATGCTACAATTAAAGATAAATATCCCCTCCCTCTATTGAGAGATGTTTTGTCTAACATTGGTGAAACAAAACCTATGATATTCTCCACATTAGACTTAGTCAGTGGATACTGGCAAGTAGCATTAGATGATAAAAGTCAACCCATAACTGCATTTAGTACTCCCCATGGTCATTATGAATACACCCGTATGCCATTTGGGTTATGTAATGCTCCATCCACATTTCAGCGTATGGTAAATTTTCTTTTTGGCGATATCAATAATGAAGTCATTGCTTATTTAGACGATTTGATTATTTTTTCAAAGGACGTGCCTTCACATTTAGAAACATTAAATAAAGTTATGCATAGGTTGCATCAGGTAGGCCTTAAACTTAAAATGTCTAAATGTCATTTTCTTAAACAGGAAATAAAATTTTTAGGACATACCATCAATAGCAAAGGGCTCCATACACAATCTGATAAAATACGAGCAATGAAAGAATTCCCTACTCCAAAAAATGCAACTAATGTAAAGTCATTTTTGGGTTTATGTTCTTATTATAGAAGCTTTGTAAGAAATTTTTCCCAAATAGCAAAGCCCCTAAATAATCTCCTCAAGAAAAATGCAGATTTTGTATGGATGCCTGAACAACAGCTGAGCTTTGAATTACTAAAGAATAAATTGGTATCAGCTCCAATTCTTGCGTTCCCAGATTTTTCGTTACCTTTTATAATTTGTACTGATGCTTCTTCATTAGGCTTAGGCGCTGTCCTTATGCAAGAAATTGCTAAAGGTCAGTGTCAGGTAATTGCGTACGCTTCGAGAATATTAAATGCACAGGAAACTCGTTACTCTGTAACAGAACAGGAAACTTTAGCTATAGTATGGGCACTTCGTACCTTCAGGGAAATCGTGTTGGGATATCCTTTACAAGTTTTTACAGATCACCAACCGATTATGGGCTTCCTGAAAACTCAAAATCTCACGGGGAAATTGGCCAGATGGTATTTAACAATTCAGGAATTTCAACCGCATATTGATATTAAATACCTTCCAGGTCGATTAAATCATGTAGCAGATGCTTTAAGCAGACATCCTGTTTCTTCAGTTTCTAAGTCACCCATAGACTTTGACTTCAATGCAGTTCGTATACATCAACAACAGGATCCTATGATAAAAGCAATACATTACTCATTAAACTCAGGTGATGATTATAATGGTCAGGAGTTACCTATTAGCATACATAACTTCTCCCTCCATGATAATGTTGTTTATAGGAAACTTAGAAAACGTAACATACAAACTGATCAAATAGTGATACCACGATCATTGGTTCCCTCAGTATTAACCTTATATCATAATACAGCAGGACATCCTGGCAGAGATCGATGTCTGTCCACTCTCCGTACGAAGTACTATTGGCATACAATGAAAGTAGATGTGGAAACGCATATAGCCCAGTGCGAAACATGCAATGCAAATAAGGGACATCCAATTGGACCAGCTCCATTAGGGGAATATCCAATGCCGAGTGAACCATGGGCAGTAGTAGGAATGGATTTACTCTCGCTACCACAGTCACATCAGGGATCAAATTATTTATTAACTGTGGTTGATCATTTTTCTAGGTATTTGGTGGTAGCTCCATTGAAAACGAAAACGGCTGAAGAGGTTGCACATAAATTTATATCCAAATTCATATGTCCATTTACATGTCCCAAAATCATAATATCAGATAATGGTAAGGAATTTCGTAACAGTATCTTACAGAAGATATCTGAGTTTTATAATATTAAGCAAACGTTTGTATTAGCATATCACCCTGCATCTAATGGGTTAGCAGAAAGGCAAAACCGTAAAATATTAGAAGTACTTCGGGGGGCAATAAATAAAATCCCTTCCACATGGGAGGACTGGATTGATATGACAGTCTGTTCTATAAACGCTACAAAAACGGAAACAGTGGGTAAAACTCCTCATGAAATAATATTTGGTGTGCAGAAACGTCTTCCATATGATATAACAATTCCCACACAGAGGCCCTGCTACAACATGGATGACTACGCTGAACGACAGCGAGTTGCATTTCAACAAATTCATCATGAGGTACAAAACAATTTACAGGCTAGCAGAAATAAAATGCGTATAAGGCAACATAATAAGGCAAAGACGCAAACCTTCACTCCAGGTGATCAGGTAATGTTACAGGTGCCCGATCGAACTTCGAAACTTCTGCCTCGGTTCACGGGACCGTACACTGTACTCTCACTAGTAGGCAATAAAATTGAGATAAAGCATAATATTACTCAGGCGGATGATATTGTTCATGTAGACAGAATCAAGAAATTGGTAAATAGCGCGCAAACCCAACATCTAAATAACCAATTAGAATCTCTGCAACATGACCTATTTCCTCTTCCTAGTAATTTTATCCCTACTACTGATACTCATAAAATAAACATTTATAAACAGAAACTCCGATCGGCAAAGAAGTAAAAGATTATAATTCTTCTTACAGATGTGGCCCAACTCGACATATATTATGGTTTTCATAGCCATACTGGCGGCAACGAAAGGTTACGCTGACGTAACCACCGTCCCTAATGATGATGTGCTTATCCCGGGAGCGCTCGTCCAACAATTTGGTAAAATATTGGTGACGGAAGATGTTATCACTATTTCTTATTCATTAAAGGACATATCTGTTTTATTTCACAAATTTTCTGCAGTTGAGAAAGGATTGCAGATACTTAATGATACACTAGTTTTTCCTGACAGTAATGACTCGATGGCATTTAGTGATTTAAGGGCATTATATTCAGTCTTGTCCTTTAAGGTTCAACGCACTATGAAGGACTTACGTGACCTTAGTTACATTGCTCGCCTATTACATAATAATCCAATTGCACAGAGCCACCACCACCGCCAGGAGCGTGGTTTAGTTAATATTTTAGGTGAAATATCTAAGGCACTCTTTGGTACTGCAATGGATGGTGATGTACAGGCATTATCCAGAAAATTAAATGTTGTAGGACAAGCAGTTGCAAATCAGGGTAAGGTAGTCAGGCAAATATATAAAAGTGTTCAAATCATTGATCAAAACTTGGATACAGTTTCTGATGCTTTACGTAAACAACAGCAACTCTTAGCTGCAGAGATAGGACACTCACATCGCATTATTAGGCTTCTATTAATATCTGTTAGTTGGCAGGAAACTGAAACTCAGGTACAAGGACTTAGGGAGTCTTGTCAAACATTAATTAAGGATGTAATTACTGCAGGTTTAGGTAAGGTTAACTCACGATTATTACCAATCACACAATTGCAGGATGCACTTGAAATAGCTATGATGAACTACCATCTTACTCCCATATTTCATGCACCTAATCTGGAATATTATTATCCAGTCATGACCAGTATTTTAACACCAGACTATATACTGATTAATATTCCAATGAAGAGTAAGATTTCCTTCACAGGCTACTCAGTACAACCATTCCCAATGAATGTGGAAAATAATCTTTTAATGTTAGATTCCCAACCTATAAATATTGTTCTTAGTGATGATTATTCTCTTGTTGATGTGCTTAGTGAAGCACAATTTCTCAATTGCCATTCAGCATATCTTCATTTATATGTTTGTCCTGCATATCTGTTTGCATTTAAAGCTCCAACTGACGCACCATGTCTAATTGCTTTAAGTCAAAGGAATACTCGTCAAGCACTCTCTGCATGTACTTTCAAATCTGTTACTAACCAAACACTCTTTCATCGTCATTTCTTTAATTTCCACTATCTATACTTTCCTGCTGAGACACGAGTAACGCTAATCTGCCCTAATGACACTACACATGGTATGGTTAAAGGCTACTATAAAGCAGCTGATTCATGTGAAATACGATCCAAGAGAATCGTTACCTTACCTAGTAAACATCACTTGCTTGGAAACATGACACTCTCTTCCACCTTTCAACATATTTCGTATAAGGTCGACTTGTTTAACATCTCCCAATTATCAATTGTTTCAGAAAAAGTGGAACTATTGACTCTACTCAATGATACTATGATTCAAGAATCCTTATCTGATAATTTAATTCCTCCATATTTGGATCACGAGATATTGCTACCTACATTTATAATTCCATGTCTTATTCTTTTGGTCTGTACAGTGATTTTCATATTTTGCATTAGGAGGGTCTATCGACGTTATACTGTGTTATCTCGTCTTGAAAACAATATTTTAACTGCTCCATCACAGCCTTAAATACAACAAGGCTTACCCTTCCTTAATGCCTGAATTGTCAGCATAGGTTTAGCTTACATACACTTAACTACAAGCACCTAGCTTAACATATTAATATTAAGTTGATTTCCTTATGTTCTCATGTATTGATTTTCATTTATGTATACTATGTACCAAGATCTTGATGCAATTTTTTTGTGTTACTATTTATTGTATTTATTATTAAGTTCCTAGTCCTATATGTATGTACCGAGGATTGTACATCTGTTTCCCACAATAAAGATGATATCTGAGGACAGATTTCCGGTAGCGGACTGAGCAAATGTACAGTACTGTATAAGAGGGTGTCACACACCGCTTCCCCACTTGAAGTAACAGAATCCAGATGGCCTTCTAACAACAACAGACCCAAGAAGGTAACCATTTTACCCTCCAATTTCTCACTGTCATCCCTAAACTCGAGAGAGAGAGAGGGAAAGAAAGGGAGAGAGAGAGAGAGGGAGAGAAAGTAGAAAGAGAGAGAGAGAAGAATTGGGTGGAGCTTAGACCAAACTCCACCCCTTTTCAAGAAGATAATAAGAATAATAATATCTGAATAGACTTGGCATCTTCCAAAACAGAATGAATATAAACGGACCAGCAGAGCTTTAGTAAGGGACTAAAGATCAAAACAGCTAAAAGACATCTTCTCTGTACTCCATTAACATAAGACAAGAAAGGGGATACACTCCTTTAGTATTAATAAAGTAAGTTTAATTTTACTTACTGAAGTTTATTTCCTACCTTGACTGAACACCATCACAACGCCGAGCTCGCTACCTAATACAACAACCACAACAACAACCACAACCAACTACATCTCCAGAGCAAGGTAATGTACCATATTCTTCGAAGAGATCAAATTAGGACTGGTACACTCCGTGTTAGAGTATTTTCAAAATACAGACCCAAAACATACTAAAAATCGATCTTTTAGGTGCACAAAAGTCAATATGTGTATGCATCTTCTGCACCCGTATATATCCCAAATTCAACCTCAAAACAACCAAAAATTCTATATTTTTGGGTCCCAGAAGCGATCTGTACATGCCTACTCAGTGCTAGAATGTTTTCAAAATATAGGCTCAAAACATGCTAAAAATCGATATTTTAAGTGTCCAAAGTCGATATGGGCATGCATCTTCTGTACCCGTTTATATCTCAAATTCAGGCTCAAAACACCCGAAAATTCGGTATATTTCTGCCCTAGAAGCGATCTATACATGCCTACTCCTAGTTAGAATATTTTCAAGATGCAGACCAAAAACATGCTCAAAATTGATATTTTAGGAGCCCAAATGTCGATATGTGCATGAGTCTTCTGTACCCGTTTATATCTCAAATTCAGGCTCCAAATACCCGAAAATTCGATATTTTGGGGTCCCAGAAGCGATCTGTACATGCCTACTCAGTGCTAGAATATTTTCATAATATAGGCCCAAAACATGCTAAAAATCGATATTTTAGGTGCCCAAAGTCGATATCTCAAATTCAGTCCCAAAACACCCGAAAATTCGATATTTTGGGGTCCCAGAAGCGATCTGTACATGCCTACACCGTGTTAGAGTATTTTCAAAATACAGGCCCAAAACATACTGATAATCGATCTTTTAGGTGCCCAAAAGTCGATATGTGCATGCATCTTCTGTACCCGTAGATATCTCAAATTCAGGCTTCAAACACCCGAAAATTCGATATTTTGGGGTCCAAGAAACGATCCGAACATGCCTACTCCTAGTTAGAATGTTTTCAAGATACAGACCAAAAACATGCTGAAAATCGATATTCTAGGTTCCCAAAGTCAATATGTGCATGCATCTTCTGTACCCGTTTATATCTCAAATTCAGGCTCAAAACACCCGAAAATTCGATATTTTGGGGTCCCATAAGCGATCTGTACATGCCTACTCAGTGCTAGAATATTTTCAAAAAATAGGCCCTAAACATGCTAAAAATCGATATTTTAGGTGCCAAAGTCGATATCTCAAATTCAGGCCCAAAACACCCGAAAATTCTATATTTTGGTGTCCAAGAAGCGATCTGTACATGCCTACTCTGTATTAGAGTATTTTCAAAATACAGGCCCAAAACATACTGAAAATCGATCTTTTAGGTGCCCAAAAGTCGATATGTGAATGCATATTCTGTACCCGTATATATCTTAAATTCAGGCTCCAAACACCCGAAAATTCGATATTTTGGGGTCCCAGAAACGATCTGTACATGCCTACTCAGATACAGGCCCAAAAACATGCTAAAAATCGATATTTTAGGTGCCCAAAGTCAATATGTGTATGCATCTTCTGCACCCGTTTATATTCCAAATTCAACCTCAAAACACCCGAAAATTCGATATTTTTGGGTCCCACATGCAATCTGTACATGTCTACTCAGTGCTAGAAATTTTTCAAAATATAGGCTTAAAACATGCTAAAAATCGATATTTTAAGTGTCCAAAGTCGATATGTGCATGCATCTTCTGTACCCGTTTATATCTCAAATTCAGGCTCAAAACACCCGAAAATTCGGCATTTTTGGGTCCTACAAGCGATCTGTACTAGCTTACTCCTAGTTAGAATGTTTTTAAGATAGAGACCCAAAACATGCTCAAAATCGATATATTAGGTGCCCAAAAGTCGATATGTGCATGCATCTTCGGAACCCGTTTATATCTCAAATTCAACCTCAAAACACCCGAGAATTCGTTATTTTTGGGTCCGAGAAGCGATCTGTACATGCCTACTCCGTGTTAGAGTATTTTCAAAATACAGACCCAAAACATACTAAAAATCGATCTTTTAGGTGCACAAAAGTCAATATGTGTATGCATCTTCTGCACCCGTATATATCCCAAATTCAACCTCAAAACAACCAAAAATTCTATATTTTTGGGTCCCAGAAGCGATCTGTACATGCCTACTCAGTGCTAGAATGTTTTCAAAATATAGGCTCAAAACATGCTAAAAATCGATATTTTAAGTGTCCAAAGTCGATATGGGCATGCATCTTCTGTACCCGTTTATATCTCAAATTCAGGCTCAAAACACCCGAAAATTCGGTATATTTGGGCCCTAGAAGCGATCTATACATGCCTACTCCTAGTTAGAATATTTTCAAGATGCAGACCAAAAACATGCTCAAAATTGATATTTTAGGAGCCCAAATGTCGATATGTGCATGAGTCTTCTGTACCCGTTTATATCTCAAATTCAGGCTCCAAATACCCGAAAATTCGATATTTTGGGGTCCCAGAAGCGATCTGTACATGCCTACTCAGTGCTAGAATATTTTCATAATATTGGCCCAAAACATGCTAAAAATCGATATTTTAGGTGCCCAAAGTCGATATCTCAAATTCAGTCCCAAAACACCCGAAAATTCGATATTTTGGGGTCCCAGAAGCGATCTGTACATGCCTACACCGTGTTAGAGTATTTTCAAAATACAGGCCCAAAACATACTGATAATCGATCTTTTAGGTGCCCAAAAGTCGATATGTGCATGCATCTTCTGTACCCGTAGATATCTCAAATTCAGGCTTCAAACACCCGAAAATTCGATATTTTGGGGTCCAAGAAACGATCCGAACATGCCTACTCCTAGTTAGAATGTTTTCAAGATACAGACCAAAAACATGCTCAAAATCGATATTTTAGGTGCCCAAAAGTCGATATGTGCATGCATCTTCAGTACCCGTTTATATCTCAAATTCAGGCTCAAAACACCCGAAAATTCGATATTTTGGGGTCCCAGAAGCGATCTGTATATGCCTACTCCATGTTAGAGTATTTTCAAAATACAGGCCCAAAACATGCTGAAAATCGATATTCTAGGTTCCCAAAGTCGATATGTGAATGCCTATTCTGTACCCGTTTATATCTCAAATTCAGGCTCCAAACACCCGAAAATTCGATATTTTGGGGTCCCAGAAACGATCTGTACATGCCTACTCAGATACAAGCCCAAAACATGCTGAAAATCGATATTTTAGGTGCCCAAAGTCAATATGTGTATGCATCTTCTGCACCCGTTTATATTCCAAATTCAACCTCAAAACACCCGAAAATTCGATATTTTTGGGTCCCACAAGCGACCTGTACATGTCTACTCAGTGCTAGAAATTTTTCAAAATATAGGCTTAAAACATGCTAAAAATCGATATTTTAAGTGTCCAAAGTCGATATGTGCATGCATCTTCTGAACCCGTTTATATCTCAAATTCAGGCTCAAAACACCCGAAAATTCGGTATTTTGGGGTCCTACAAGCGATCTGTACATGCCTACTCCTAGTTAGAATGTTTTCAAGATACAGACCCAAAACATGCTCAAAATCGATATATTAGGTGCCCAAAAGTCGATATTTGCATGCATCTTCGGAACCCGTTTATATCTCAAATTCATCCTCAAAACACCCGAAAATTCGTTATTTTTGGGTCCGAGAAGCGATCTGTACATGCCTACTCCGTGTTAGAGTATTTTCAAAATAAAGGCCCAAAACATACTAAAAATCGATCTTTTAGGTGCACAAAAGTAAATATGTGTATGCATCTTCTGCACCCGTTTATATCCCAAATTCAACCTCAAAACAACCGAAAAGTGTATATTTTTGGGTCCCAGAAGAGATCTGTACATGCCTACTCAGTGCTAGAATGTTTTCAAAATATAGGCTCAAAACATGCTAAAAATCGATATTTTAAGTGTCCAAAGTCGATATGTGCATGCATCTTCTGTACCCGTTTATATCTCAAATTCAGGCTCAAAACACCCGAAAATTCGGTATTTTTGGGTCCTACAAGCGATCTGTACATGCCTAATCCTAGTTAGAATGTTTTCAAGATACAGACCCAAAACATGCTCAAAATCGATATTTTAGGTGCCCAAAAGTCGATATGTGCATGCATCTTCAGCAAGCGTTTATATCTCAAATTCAGGCTCAAAACACCCGAAAATTCGATATTTTGGGTTCCCAGAAGCGATCAGTACATGCCTACTCCGTGTTAGAGAATTTTCAATTTACAGGCCCGAAACATGCTGAAAATCGATATTTTATGTGCCCAAAGTCAATATGTGCATGCATCTTCTGTACTAGTTTATATTTCAAATTAAGGCTCAAAACACCCGAAAATTCGATAATTTGGGGTCCCTGAAGCGTTTTGTACATGCCTATTCCGTGTTAGAGTATTTTCAAAATACAGGCCCAAAACATGCTGAAAATCGATATTTTAGGTGCCCAAAGTCAATATGTGTATGCATCTTCTACACCTGTTTATATCCCAAATTCAACCTCAAAATACCCGAAAATTCGATATTTTTGGGTCCCAGAAGCGATCTGTAAATGCCTACTCCTTGCTAGAACGTTTTCAAAATATAGGCTCAAAACATGCTAAAAATCGATATTTTAAGTGTCCAAAGTCGATATGTGAATGCATCTTCTGTACCCGTTTATATCTCAAATTCAGGCTCAAAACACCCGAAAATTCGATATTTTGGGGTCCCAGAAGCGATCAGTACATGCCTACTCCGTGTTAGAGTATTTTCATAATACAGGCCTAAAACATGCTGAAAATCGATCTTTTAGGTGCCCAAAGTCAATATGTGCATGCATCTTCTGTACCTGTTTATATCTCAAATTCAGGCTCAAAAAACCCGGAAATTCGATATTTTGGGGTCCCAGAAGCGATCTGTACATGCCTACTCAGTGTTATAATATTTTCAAAATATAGGCCCAAAACATGCTAAAAATCGATATTTTAGGTGCCCAAAGTCGATATCTCAAATTCAGTCACAAAACACCCGAAAATTCGATATTTTGGGGTCCCAGAAGCGATCTGTACACGCCTACTCAAATACAAGCCGAAAACATGCTGAAAATCGATATTTTTGGTGCCCAAAGTCAATATGTGTATGCTTCTTCTGTACCCGTTTATATCTCAAATTCAATCTCCAAACACCCAAAAATTCGATATTTTGGGGTCCCAGAAGCGATCTGTACATGCCTACTCAGTACTAGATTGTTTTCGAAATATAGGCTCAAAACATGCTAAAATCGATATTTTACGTGTCCAAAGTCAATATGTGCATGCATCTTCTGTACCCGTTTATATCTCAAATTCAGGCTCAAAACACCCGAAAATTCGGTATTTTTGGGTCCTAGAAGCGATCTATACATGCCTACTCCTAGTTAGAATGTTTTCAAGATACAGACCCAAAACATGCTCAAAATCGATATTTTAGGTGCCCAAAAGTCGATATGTGCATGCATCTTCAGTACGCGTTTATATCTCAAATTCAGGCTCAAAACACCCGAAAATTCGATATTTTGGGGTCCCAGAAGCGATCAGTACATGCCTACTCCGTGTTAGAGAATTTTCAATTTACAGGCCCGAAACATGCTGAAAATCGATATTTTATGTGCCCAAAGTCAATATGTGCATGCATCTTCTGTACTAGTTTATATTTCAAATTAAGGCTCAAAACACCCGAAAATTCGATAATTTGGGGTCCCAGAAGCGTTTTGTACATGCCTACTCCGTGTTAGAGTATTTTCAAAATATAGACCCAAAACATGCTGAAAATCAATATTTTAGGTGCCCAAAGTCAATATGTGTATGCATCTTCTGCACCTGTTTATATCCCAAATTCAACCTCAAAATACCCGAAAATTCGATATTTTTGGGTCCCAGAAGCGATCTGTAAATGCCTACTCCGTGCTAGAACGTTTGCAAAATATAGGCTCAAAACATGCTAAAAATCGATAATTTAAGTGTCCAAAGTCGATATGTGCATGCATCTTCTGTACCCGTTTATATCTCAAATTCAGGCTCAAAACACCCGAAAATTCGGTATTTTTTAGGTCCTAGAAGAGATCTATACATGCCTACTCCTAGTTAGAATGTTTTAAAGATACAGACCAAAAACATGCTCAAAATCGATATTTTAGGTGCCCAAATGTCGATATGTGCATGCATCTTCAGTACCCGTTTATATCTCAAATTCAGGCTCAAAACACCCGAAAATTCGATATTTTGGGGTCCCAGAAGCGATCAGTACATGCCTACTCCGTGTTAGAGTATTTTCATAATACAGGCCTAAAACATGCTGAAAATCGATCATTTAGGTGCCCAAAGTCAATATGTGCATGCATCTTCTGTACCCGTTTATATCTCAAATTCAGGCTCAAAAAACCCGGAAATTCGATATTTTGGGGTCCGAGAAGCGATCTGTACATGCCTACTCAGTGTTAGAATATTTTCAAAATATAGGCCCAAAACATGCTAAAAATCTATATTTTAGGTGCCCAAAGTCGATATCTCAAATTCAGGCACAAAACACCCGAAAATTCGATATTTTGGGGTCCCAGAAGCGATCTGTACACGCCTACTCAAATACAGGCCGAAAACATGCTGAAAATCGATATTTTTGGTGCCCAAAGTCAATATGTGTATGCTTCTTCTGCACCCGTTTATATCTCAAATTCAATCTCCAAACACCCGAAAATTCGATATTTTGGGTTCCCAGAAGCGATCTGTACATGCCTACTCAGTACTAGATTGTTTTCAAAATATAGGCCCAAAACATGCTAAAAATCGATATTTTAGGTGCCCAAAGTCGTTATCTCAAATTCAGGCCCAGAACACCCGAAAATTTGATATTTTGGGATCCCAAAAGCGATCTGTACATGCCTACTCCGTGTTAGAGTATTTTCAAAATACAGGCCCAAAACATACTGAAAATCGATCTTTTAGGTGCCCAAAAGTCGATATGTGCATGCATCTTTTGTACCCGTTTATATCTCAAATTCAGGCTCAAAAAACCCGAAAATTCGATATTTTGGGGTCCCAGAAGCGGTCTGTACATGCCTACTCAGTGTTAGAATATTTTCAAAATATAGGCCCAAAACATGCTAAAAATCGATATTTTAGGTGCCCAAAGTCGGTATCTCAAATTCAGGCACAAAACACCCGAAAATTCGATATTTTGGGGTCCCAGAAGCGATCTGTACACGCCTACTCAAATACAGGCCTAAAACTTGCTGAAAATCGATCTTTTAGGTGCCCAAAAGTCGATATGTGAATGCAGATTCTATACCCGTTTATATCTTAAATTCAGGCTCCAAACACCCGAAAATTCGATATTTTGGGGTCCCAGAAACGATCTGTACATGCCTACTCCGTGTTAGAGTATTTTCATAATACAGGCCTAAAACATGCTGAAAATCGATCATTTAGGTGCCCAAAGTCAATATGTGCATGCATCTTCTGTACCCGTTTATATATCAAATTCAGGCTCAAAAAACACGGAAATTCGATATTTTGGGGTCCGAGAAGCGATCTGTACATGCCTACTCAGTGCTAGAATATTTTCAAAATATAGGCCCAAAACATGCTAAAAATCGATATTTTAGGTGCCCAAAGTCGATATCTCAAATTCAGGCACAAAACACCCTAAAATTCGATATTTTGGGGTCCCAGAAGCGATCTGTACACGCCTACTCAAATACAGGCCGAAAACATGCTGAAAATTGATATTTATGGTTCCCAAAGTCAATATGTGTATGCTTTTTCTGTACCCGTTTATATCTCAAATTCAATCTCCAAACACCCGAAAATTCGATATTTGGGGGTCCCAGAAGCGATCAGTACATGCCTACTCCGTGTTAGAGTATTTTCATAATACAGGCCCAAAACATGCTGAAAATCAATCTTTTAGGTGCCGAAAGTCAATATGTGCATGCATCTTCTGTACCCGTTTATATCTCAAATTCAGGCTCAAAACCCGAAAATTCGGTATTTTTGGGTCCTAGAAGCGATCTATACATGCCTACTCCTAGTTAGAATGTTTTCAAGATACAGACCAAAAACATGCTCAAAAACAATTATTTAAGTGCCCAAATGTCGATATGTGCATGCATCTTCAGTACCCGTTTATATCTCAAATTCAGGCTCAAAACACCCGAAAATTCGATATTTTGGGGTCCCAGAAGCGATCAGTACATGCCTACTCCGTGTTAGAGTATTTTTATAATACAGGCCCAAAACATGCTGAAAATCAATCTTTTAAGTGCCCAAAGTCAATATGTGCATGCATCTTCTGTACCCGTTTATATCTCAAATTCAGGCTCAAAAAACCCGAAAATTCGATATTTCGGGGTCCCAGAAAACGATCTGTACATGACTACTCAGTGCTAGAATATTTTCAAAATATAGGCCCAAAACATGCTAAAAATCGATATTTTAGGTGCCCAAAGTCGTTATCTCAAATTCAGGCCCAGAACACCCGAAAATTCGATATTTTGGGGTCCCAAAAGCGATCTGTACATGCCTACTCCGTGTTAGAGTATTTTCAAAATACAGGCCCAAAACATACTGAAAATCGATCTTTTAGGTGCCCAAAAGTCGATATGTGCATGCATCTTCTCTACCCGTTTATATCTCAAATTCAGGCTCCATATACCCAAAAATTCGATATTTTGGGGTCCCAGAAGCGATCTGTACATGCCTATTCAGATGCAGGCCCAAAACATGCTGAAAATTAATATTTTAGGTGCCCAAAGTCAATACGTGTATGCATCTTCTGCACCCGTTTATATACCAAATTCAACCTCAAAACACCCAAAAATTTGATATTTTTGGGTCCCAGAAACGATCTGTACATGCCTACTCAGTTCTGGAATGTTTTCAAAATATAGGCTCAAAACATGCAAAAAATCGATATTTTAATTGTCCAAAGTCGATATGTGCATGCATCTTCTGTACCTGTTTGTATCTCAAATTCAGGATCAAAACACCCGAAAATTGGGTATTTTTTGGTCCTAGAAGCAATCTGTAGATGCCTACTCCTAGTTAGAATGTTTTCAGAATACAGGCCCAAAACATACTGAAAATCGATCTTTTAGGTGCCCAAAAGTCGATATGTTCATGCATCTTCTGTACCCGTTTATATCTCAAATTCAGGCTCCATACACCCGAAAATTCGATATTTTGGGGTCCAAGAAACGATCTGTACATGCCTACTCCGTGTTAGAGTATTTTCAAAATACAGACCCAAAACATGCTGAAAATCGATATTCTAGGTTCCCAAAGTCAATATGTGCATGCATCTTCTGTACCAGTTTATATCTCAAATTCAGGCTCAAAACACACGAAAATTCGATATTTTGGGGTCCCATAAGCGATCTGTACATGTCTACTCAGTGCTAGAATATTTTCAAAAAATAGGCCCAAAACATGCTAAAAATCGATATTTTAGGTGCCCAAAGTCGATATCTCAAATTCATTCCCAAAACACCCGAAAATTCGATATTTTGGGGTCCCAGAAGCGATCTGTACATGCCTACTCTGTGTTAGAGTAATTTCAAAATACAGGCCCAAAACATACTGAAAATCGATCTTTTAGGTGCCCAAAAGTCGATATGTGAATGCATATTCTGTACCCGTTTATATTTTAAATTCAGGCTCCAAACACCCGAAAATTAAATATTTTGGGGTCCCAGAAACGATCTGTACATGCCTACTCAAATACAGGCCCAAAACATGCTGAAAATCGATATTTTAGGTGCCAAAAGTTAATATGTGTATGCATCTTCTGCACCCGTTTATATTCCAAATTCAACCTCAACACACCCAAAAATTTGATATTTTTGGGTCCCACAAGCGATCTGTACATGCCTACTGAGTGCTAGAATGTTTTCAAAATATAGTCTCAAAACATGCTAACAATCAATATTTTAAGTGTCCAAAGTCGATATGTGCATGCATCTTCTGTACCCGTTTATATCTCAAATTCAGGCTCAAAACACCCGAAAATTCGGTATTTTTGGGTCCTACAAGCGATCTGTACATGCCTACTCCTAGTTAGAATGTTTTCAAGATACAGGCCCAAAACATGCTCAAAATCGATATATTAGGTGCCCAAATGTCGATATGTGCTTGCATATTCGGAACCCGTTTATATCTCAAATTAAGGCTCAAAACACCCTAAAATTCGTTATTTTTGGGTCCAAGAAGCGATCTGTACATGCCTACTCCGTGTTAGAGTATTTTCAAAATAGAGGCCCAAAACATACTAAAAATCGATCTTTTAGGTGCACAAAAGTCAATATGTGTATGCATCTTCTACACCCGTTTATATCCCAAATTCAACATCAAAACAACCGAAAATTTTATATTTTTGGGTCCCAGAAGTGATCTGTACATGCCTACTCAGTGCTAGAATATTTTCAAAATATAGGCTTAAAACATGCTCAAAATCCATATATTAGGTGCCCAAAAGTCGATATGTGCATGCATCTTCAGTACCCGTTTATATCTGAAATTCTGGCTCAAAACACCCGAAAATTCGATATTTTGGGGTCCCAGAAGCGATCAGTACATGCCTACTCCGTGTTAGAGTATTTTCATAATACAGGCCCAAAACATGCTGAAAATCGATCTTTTAGGTGCGCAAAGTCAATATGTGCATGCATCTTCTGTACCCGTTTATATCTCAAATTCAGGCTCAAAAAACCCAAAAATTCTATATTTTGGGGTCCCAGAAGCGATCTGTACATGCCTACTCAGTGCTAGAATATTTTCAAAATATAGGCCCAAAACATGCTAAAAATCGATATTTTAGGTGCCCAAAGTCGTTATCTCAAATTCAGGCCCAAAACACCCGAAAATTCGATATTTTGGGGGCCCAGAAACGATGTGTACATGTCTACTCCGTGTTAAAGTATTTTCAAAATACAGGCCCAAAACATACTGAAAATTGATCTTTTAGGTGCACAAAAGTCGATATGTGCATGCATCTTCTGTACCCGTTTATATCTCAAATTCAGGCTCCAAACACCCGAAAATTCGTTATTTTTGGGTCCGAGAAGCGATCTGTACATGCCTACTCCGTGTTAGAGTATTTTCAAAATAGAGGCCCAAAACATACTAAAAATCGATCTTTTAGGTGCACAAAAGTCAATATGTGTATGCATCTTCTGCACCCGTTTATATTCCAAATTCAACCTCAAAACAACCGTAAATTCTATATTTTTGGGTCCCAGAAGCGATCTGTACATGCCTACTCAGTGCTAGAATGTTTTCAAAATATTGGCTCAAAACATACTAAAAATCGATATTTTAAGTGTCCAAAGTCAATATGTGCATGCATCTTCCGTACCCGTTTATATCTCAAATTCAGGCTCAAAACACCCGAAAATTTGAAATTTTTGGGTCCTAGAAGCGATCTATACATGCCTACTCCTAGTTAGAATGTTTTCAAGATACAGACCAAAAACATGCTCAAAATCGATATTTTAGGTGCCCAAATGTCGATATGTGCATGCATCTTCAGTAACCGTTTATATCTGAAATTCAGGCTCAAAACATCCGAAAATTCGATATTTTGGGGTCCCAGAAGCGATCAGTACATGCCTACTCCGTGTTAGAGTATTTTCATAATACTGGCCCAAAACATGCTGAAAATCGATCTTTTAGGTGCCCAAAGTCAATATGTGCATGCATCTTCTGTACCCGTTTATATCTCAAATTCAGGCTCAAAAAACCCGAAAATTCGATATTTTGGGGTCCCAGAAGCGATCTGTACATGCCTACTCAGTGCTAGAATATTTTCAAAATATAGGCCCAAAACATGCTAAAAATCGATATTTTAGGTGCCCAAAGTCGATATCTCAAATTCAGGCACAAAACACCCGAAAATTCGATATTTTGGGGTCCCAGAAGCGATCTGTACACGCCTACTCAAATACAGGCCGAAAACATGCTGAAAATCGATATTTTTGGTGCCCAAAGTCAATATGTGTATGCTTCTTCTGTACCCGTTTATATCTCAAATTCAATCTCCAAACACCCGAAAATTCGATATTTTGGGGTCCCAGAAGCGATCGGTACATGCCTACTCAGTACTAGATTGTTTTAAAAATCTAGGCTCAAAACATGCTAAAAATCGATATTTTAAGTGTCCAAAGTCAATATGTGCATGCATCTTCCGTACCCGTTTATATCTCAAATTCAGGCTCAAAACACCCGAAAATTTGAAATTTTTGGGTCCTAGAAGCGATCTATACATGCCTACTCCTAGTTAGAATATTTTCAAGATACAGACCAAAAACATGCTCAAAATCGATATTTTAGGTGCCCAAATGTCGATATGTGCATGCATCTTCAGTACCCGTTTATATCTGAAATTCAGGCTCAAAACATCCGAAAATTCGATATTTTGGGGTCCCAGAAGCGATCAGTACATGCCTACTCCGTGTTAGAGTATTTTCATAATACTGGCCCAAAACATGCTGAAAATCGATCTTTTAGGTGCCCAAAGTCAATATGTGCATGCATCTTCTGTACCCGTTTATATCTCAAATTCAGGCTCAAAAAACCCGAAAATTCGATATTTTGGGGTCCCAGAAGCGATCTGTACATGCCTACTCAGTGCTAGAATATTTTCAAAATATAGGCCCAAAACATGCTAAAAATCGATATTTTAGGTGCCCAAAGTCGATATCTCAAATTCAGGCACAAAACACCCGAAAATTCGATATTTTGGGGTCCCAGAAGCGATCTGTACACGCCTACTCAAATACAGGCCGAAAACATGCTGAAAATCGATATTTTTGGTGCCCAAAGTCAATATGTGTATGCTTCTTCTGTACCCGTTTATATCTCAAATTCAATCTCCAAACACCCGAAAATTCGATATTTTGGGGTCCCAGAAGCGATCGGTACATGCCTACTCAGTACTAGACTGTTTTCAAAATCTAGGCTCTAAACATGCTAAAAATCGATATTTTAAGTGTCCAAAGTGGATATTTGCAAGCATCTTCTGTACCCGTTTATACCTCAAATTCAGGCTCAAAACACCCGAAAATTCGGTATTTTTGGGTCCTAGAAGCGATCTATACATGCCTACTCCTAGATAGAATGTTTTCAAGATACAGACCAAAAACATGCTCAAAATCGATATTTTAGGTGCCCAAATGTCGATATGTGCATGCATCTTCAGTACCCGTTTATATCTCAAATTCAGGCTCAAAACACCCGAAAATTCGATATTTTGGGGTCCCAGAAGCGATCAGTACATGCCTACTCCGTGTTAGAGTATTTTTATAATACAGGCCCAAAACATGCTGAAAATCAATCTTTTAAGTGCCCAAAGTCAATATGTGCATGCATCTTCTGTACCCGTTTATATCTCAAATTCAGGCTCAAAAAACCCGAAAATTCGATATTTCGGGGTCCCAGAAAACGATCTGTACATGACTACTCAGTGCTAGAATATTTTCAAAATATAGGCCCAAAACATGCTAAAAATCGATATTTTAGGTGCCCAAAGTCGTTATCTCAAATTCAGGCCCAGAACACCCGAAAATTCGATATTTTGGGGTCCCAAAAGCGATCTGTACATGCCTACTCCGTGTTAGAGTATTTTCAAAATACAGGCCCAAAACATACTGAAAATCGATCTTTTAGGTGCCCAAAAGTCGATATGTGCATGCATCTTCTCTACCCGTTTATATCTCAAATTCAGGCTCCAAATACCCAAAAATTCGATATTTTGGGGTCCCAGAAGCGATCTGTACATGCCTATTCAGATGCAGGCCCAAAACATGCTGAAAATTAATATTTTAGGTGCCCAAAGTCAATACGTGTATGCATCTTCTGCACCCGTTTATATACCAAATTCAACCTCAAAACACCCAAAAATTTGATATTTTTGGGTCCCAGAAACGATCTGTACATGCCTACTCAGTTCTGGAATGTTTTCAAAATATAGGCTCAAAACATGCAAAAAATCGATATTTTAATTGTCCAAAGTCGATATGTGCATGCATCTTCTGTACCTGTTTGTATCTCAAATTCAGGATCAAAACACCCGAAAATTGGGTATTTTTTGGTCCTAGAAGCAATCTGTAGATGCCTACTCCTAGTTAGAATGTTTTCAGAATACAGGCCCAAAACATACTGAAAATCGATCTTTTAGGTGCCCAAAAGTCGATATGTTCATGCATCTTCTGTACCCGTTTATATCTCAAATTCAGGCTCCATACACCCGAAAATTCGATATTTTGGGGTCCAAGAAACGATCTGTACATGCCTACTCCGTGTTAGAGTATTTTCAAAATACAGACCCAAAACATGCTGAAAATCGATATTCTAGGTTCCCAAAGTCAATATGTGCATGCATCTTCTGTACCAGTTTATATCTCAAATTCAGGCTCAAAACACACGAAAATTCGATATTTTGGGGTCCCATAAGCGATCTGTACATGTCTACTCAGTGCTAGAATATTTTCAAAAAATAGGCCCAAAACATGCTAAAAATCGATATTTTAGGTGCCCAAAGTCGATATCTCAAATTCATTCCCAAAACACCCGAAAATTCGATATTTTGGGGTCCCAGAAGCGATCTGTACATGCCTACTCTGTGTTAGAGTAATTTCAAAATACAGGCCCAAAACATACTGAAAATCGATCTTTTAGGTGCCCAAAAGTCGATATGTGAATGCATATTCTGTACCCGTTTATATTTTAAATTCAGGCTCCAAACACCCGAAAATTAAATATTTTGGGGTCCCAGAAACGATCTGTACATGCCTACTCAAATACAGGCCCAAAACATGCTGAAAATCGATATTTTAGGTGCCAAAAGTTAATATGTGTATGCATCTTCTGCACCCGTTTATATTCCAAATTCAACCTCAAAACACCCAAAAATTTGATATTTTTGGGTCCCAGAAACGATCTGTACATGCCTACTCAGTTCTGGAATGTTTTCAAAATATAGGCTCAAAACATGCAAAAAATCGATATTTTAATTGTCCAAAGTCGATATGTGCATGCATCTTCTGTACCTGTTTGTATCTCAAATTCAGGATCAAAACACCCGAAAATTGGGTATTTTTTGGTCCTAGAAGCAATCTGTAGATGCCTACTCCTAGTTAGAATGTTTTCAGAATACAGGCCCAAAACATACTGAAAATCGATCTTTTAGGTGCCCAAAAGTCGATATGTTCATGCATCTTCTGTACCCGTTTATATCTCAAATTCAGGCTCCATACACCCGAAAATTCGATATTTTGGGGTCCAAGAAACGATCTGTACATGCCTACTCCGTGTTAGAGTATTTTCAAAATACAGACCCAAAACATGCTGAAAATCGATATTCTAGGTTCCCAAAGTCAATATGTGCATGCATCTTCTGTACCAGTTTATATCTCAAATTCAGGCTCAAAACACACGAAAATTCGATATTTTGGGGTCCCATAAGCGATCTGTACATGTCTACTCAGTGCTAGAATATTTTCAAAAAATAGGCCCAAAACATGCTAAAAATCGATATTTTAGGTGCCCAAAGTCGATATCTCAAATTCATTCCCAAAACACCCGAAAATTCGATATTTTGGGGTCCCAGAAGCGATCTGTACATGCCTACTCTGTGTTAGAGTAATTTCAAAATACAGGCCCAAAACATACTGAAAATCGATCTTTTAAGTGCCCAAAAGTCGATATGTGAATGCATATTCTGTACCCGTTTATATTTTAAATTCAGGCTCCAAACACCCGAAAATTAAATATTTTGGGGTCCCAGAAACGATCTGTACATGCCTACTCAAATACAGGCCCAAAACATGCTGAAAATCGATATTTTAGGTGCCAAAAGTTAATATGTGTATGCATCTTCTGCACCCGTTTATATTCCAAATTCAACCTCAACACACCCAAAAATTTGATATTTTTGGGTCCCACAAGCGATCTGTACATGCCTACTGAGTGCTAGAATGTTTTCAAAATATAGTCTCAAAACATGCTAACAATCAATATTTTAAGTGTCCAAAGTCGATATGTGCATGCATCTTCTGTACCCGTTTATATCTCAAATTCAGGCTCAAAACACCCGAAAATTCGGTATTTTTGGGTCCTACAAGCGATCTGTACATGCCTACTCCTAGTTAGAATGTTTTCAAGATACAGGCCCAAAACATGCTCAAAATCGATATATTAGGTGCCCAAATGTCGATATGTGCTTGCATATTCGGAACCCGTTTATATCTCAAATTAAGGCTCAAAACACCCTAAAATTCGTTATTTTTGGGTCCAAGAAGCGATCTGTACATGCCTACTCCGTGTTAGAGTATTTTCAAAATAGAGGCCCAAAACATACTAAAAATCGATCTTTTAGGTGCACAAAAGTCAATATGTGTATGCATCTTCTACACCCGTTTATATCCCAAATTCAACATCAAAACAACCGAAAATTTTATATTTTTGGGTCCCAGAAGTGATCTGTACATGCCTACTCAGTGCTAGAATATTTTCAAAATATAGGCTTAAAACATGCTCAAAATCCATATATTAGGTGCCCAAAAGTCGATATGTGCATGCATCTTCAGTACCCGTTTATATCTGAAATTCAGGCTCAAAACACCCGAAAATTCGATATTTTGGGGTCCCAGAAGCGATCAGTACATGCCTACTCCGTGTTAGAGTATTTTCATAATACAGGCCCAAAACATGCTGAAAATCGATCTTTTAGGTGCGCAAAGTCAATATGTGCATGCATCTTCTGTACCCGTTTATATCTCAAATTCAGGCTCAAAAAACCCAAAAATTCTATATTTTGGGGTCCCAGAAGCGATCTGTACATGCCTACTCAGTGCTAGAATATTTTCAAAATATAGGCCCAAAACATGCTAAAAATCGATATTTTAGGTGCCCAAAGTCGTTATCTCAAATTCAGGCCCAAAACACCCGAAAATTCGATATTTTGGGGGCCCAGAAACGATGTGTACATGTCTACTCCGTGTTAAAGTATTTTCAAAATACAGGCCCAAAACATACTGAAAATTGATCTTTTAGGTGCACAAAAGTCGATATGTGCATGCATCTTCTGTACCCGTTTATATCTCAAATTCAGGCTCCAAACACCCGAAAATTCGTTATTTTTGGGTCCGAGAAGCGATCTGTACATGCCTACTCCGTGTTAGAGTATTTTCAAAATAGAGGCCCAAAACATACTAAAAATCGATCTTTTAGGTGCACAAAAGTCAATATGTGTATGCATCTTCTGCACCCGTTTATATTCCAAATTCAACCTCAAAACAACCGAAAATTCTATATTTTTGGGTCCCAGAAGCGATCTGTACATGCCTACTCAGTGCTAGAATGTTTTCAAAATATAGGCTCAAAACATACTAAAAATCGATATTTTAAGTGTCCAAAGTCAATATGTGCATGCATCTTCCGTACCCGTTTATATCTCAAATTCAGGCTCAAAACACCCGAAAATTTGAAATTTTTGGGTCCTAGAAGCGATCTATACATGCCTACTCCTAGTTAGAATGTTTTCAAGATACAGACCAAAAACATGCTCAAAATCGATATTTTAGGTGCCCAAATGTCGATATGTGCATGCATCTTCAGTACCCGTTTATATCTGAAATTCAGGCTCAAAACATCCGAAAATTCGATATTTTGGGGTCCCAGAAGCGATCAGTACATGCCTACTCCGTGTTAGAGTATTTTCATAATACTGGCCCAAAACATGCTGAAAATCGATCTTTTAGGTGCCCAAAGTCAATATGTGCATGCATCTTCTGTACCCGTTTATATCTCAAATTCGGGCTCAAAAAACCCCAAAATTCGATATTTTGGGGTCCCAGAAGCGATCTGTACATGCCTACTCAGTGCTAGAATATTTTCAAAATATAGGCCCAAAACATGCTAAAAATCGATATTTTAGGTGCCCAAAGTCGATATCTCAAATTCAGGCACAAAACACCCGAAAATTCGATATTTTGGGGTCCCAGAAGCGATCTGTACACGCCTACTCAAATACAGGCCGAAAACATGCTGAAAATCTATTTTTTTGGTGCCCAAAGTCAATATGTGTATGCTTCTTCTGTACCCGTTTATATCTCAAATTCAATCTCCAAACACCCGAAAATTCGATATTTTGGGGTCCCAGAAGCGATCGGTACATGCCTACTCAGTACTAGATTGTTTTAAAAATCTAGGCTCAAAACATGCTAAAAATCGATATTTTAAGTGTCCAAAGTCAATATGTGCATGCATCTTCCGTACCCGTTTATATCTCCAATTCAGGCTCAAAACACCCGAAAATTTGAAATTTTTGGGTCCTAGAAGCGATCTATACATGCCTACTCCTAGTTAGAATGTTTTCAAGATACAGACCAAAAACATGCTCAAAATCGATATTTTAGGTGCCCAAATGTCGATATGTGCATGCATCTTCAGTACCCGTTTATATCTGAAATTCAAGCTCAAAACACCCGAAAATTCGATATTTTGGGGTCCCAGAAGCGATCAGTACATGCCTACTCCGTGTTAGAGTATTTTCATAATACTGGCCCAAAACATGCTGAAAATCGATCTTTTAGGTGCCCAAAGTCAATATGTGCATGCATCTTCTGTACCCGTTTATATCTCAAATTCAGGCTCAAAAAACCCGAAAATTCGATATTTTGGGGTCCCAGAAGCGATCTGTACATGCCTACTCAGTGCTAGAATATTTTCAAAATATAGGCCCAAAACATGCTAAAAATCGATATTTTAGGTGCCCAAAGTCGATATCTCAAATTCAGGCACAAAACACCCGAAAATTCGATATTTTGGGGTCCCAGAAGCGATCTGTACACGCCTACTCAAATACAGGCCGAAAACATGCTGAAAATCGATATTTTTGGTGCCCAAAGTCAATATGTGTATGCTTCTTCTGTACCCGTTTATATCTCAAATTCAATCTCCAAACACCCGAAAATTCGATATTTTGGGGTCCCAGAAGCGATCGGTACATGCCTACTCAGTACTAGACTGTTTTCAAAATCTAGGCTCAAAACATGCTAAAAATCGATATTTTAAGTGTCCAAAGTGGATATTTGCAAGCATCTTCTGTACCCGTTTATACCTCAAATTCAGGCTCAAAACACCCGAAAATTCGGTATTTTTGGGTCCTAGAAGCGATCAATACATGCCTACTCCTAGATAGAATGTTTTCAAGATACAGACCAAAAACATGCTCAAAATCGATATTTTAGGTGCCCAAATGTCGATATGTGCATGCATCTTCAGTACCCGTTTATATCTCAAATTCAGGCTCAAAACACCCGAAAATTCGATATTTTGGGGTCCCAGAAGCGATCAGTACATGCCTACTCCGTGTTAGAGTATTTTCATAATACAGGCCCAAAACATGCTGAAAATCGATCTTTTAGGTGCGCAAAGTCAATATGTGCATGCATCTTCTGTACCCGTTTATATCTCAAATTAAGGCTCAAAAAACCCAAAAATTCTATATTTTGGGGTCCCAGAAGCGATCTGTACATGCCTACTCAGTGCTAGAATATTTTCAAAATATAGGCCCAAAACATGCTAAAAATCGATATTTTAGGTGCCCAAAGTCGTTATCTCAAATTCAAGCCCAAAACACCCGAAAATTCGATATTTTGGGGGCCTAGAAGCGATGTGTACATTCCTACTCCGTGTTAAAGTATTTTCAAAATACAGGCCCAAAACATACTGAAAATTGATCTTTTAGGTGCCCAAAAGTCGATATGTGCATGCATCTTCTGTACCCGTTTATATCTCAAATTTAGGCTCCAAACACCCGAAAATTCGTTATTTTTGGGTCCGAGAAGCGATCTGTACATGCCTACTCCGTGTTAGAGTATTTTCAAAATAGAGGCCCAAAACATACTAAAAATCGATCTTTTAGGTGCACAAAAGTCAATATGTGTATGCATCTTCTGCACCCGTTTATATCCCAAATTCAACCTCAAAACAACCGAAAATTCTATATTTTTGGGTCCCAGAAGCGATCTGTACATGCCTACTCAGTGCTAGAATGTTTTCAAAATATAGGCTCAAAACATGCAAAAAATCGATATTTTAAGTGTCCAAAGTCAATATGTGCATGCATCTTCCGTACCCGTTTATATCTCAAATTCAGGCTCAAAACACCCGAAAATTTGGAATTTTTGGGTCCTAGAAGCGATCTATACATGCCTACTCCTAGTTAGAATGTTTTCAAGATACAGACCAAAAACATGCTCAAAATCGATATTTTAGGTGCCCAAATGTCGATATGTGCATGCATCTTCAGTACCCGTTTATATCTGAAATTCAGGATCAAAACACCCGAAAATTCGATATTTTGGGGTCCCAGAAGCGATCAGTACATGCCTACTCCGTGTTAGAGTATTTTCATAATACGGGCCCAAAACATGCTGAAAATCGATATTTTTGGTGCCCAAAGTCAATATGTGTATGCTTCTTCTGTACCCGTTTATATCTCAAATTCAATCTCCAAACACCCGAAAATTCGATATTTTGGGGTCCCAGAAGCGATCGGTACATGCCTACTCAGTACTAGATTGTTTTAAAAATCTAGGCTCAAAACATGCTAAAAATCGATATTTTAAGTGTCCAAAGTGGATATGTGCAAGCATCTTCTGTACCCGTTTATATCTCAAATTCAGGCTCAAAACACCCGAAAATTCGGTATTTTTGGGTCCTAGAAGCGATCTATACATGCCTACTCCTAGATAGAATGTTTTCAAGATACAGACCAAAAACATGCTCAAAATCGATATTTTAGGTGCCCAAATGTCGATATGTGCATGCATCTTCTGTACCCGTTTATATCTCAAATTCAGGCTCCAAACACCCGAAAATTCGATATTTTGGGGTCCAAGAAACGATCTGTACATGCTTACTCCATGTTAGAGTATTTTCAAAATACAGGCCCAAAACATGCTGAAAATCGATATTCTAGGTTCCCAAAGTCAATATGTGCATGCATCTTCTGTACCCGTTTATATCTCAAATTCAGGCTCAAAAAACCAAAAATTCTATATTTTGGGGTCCCAGAAGCGATCTGTACATGCCTACTCAGTGCTAGAATATTTTCAAAATTAGGCCCAAAACATGCTAAAAATCGATATTTTAGGTGCCCAAAGTCAATATCTCAAATTCAGGCCCAAAACACCCGAAAATTCTATATTTTGGGGTCCCAGAAGCAATCTGTACATGCCTACTCTGTGTTAGAGTATTTTCAAAATACAGGCCCAAAACATACTGAAAATAGATCTTTTATGTGCCCAAAAGTCGATATGTGAATGCATATTCTGTACCCGTTTATATCTTAAATTCAGGCTCCAAACACCCGAAAAATCGATATTTTGGGGTTCCAGAAACGATCTGTACATGCCTACTCAGATACAGGCCCAAAACATGCTGAAAATCGATATTTTAGGTGCCCAAAGTCAATATGTGTATGCATCTTCTGCACCCATTTATATTCCAAATTCAACCTCAAAACACCCGAAAATTCGATATTTTTGGGTCCCAGAAGCGATCTGTACATGCCTACTCAGTGCTAGAATTTTTTCAAAATATAGGCTCAAAACATGCTAAAAATCGATATTTTAAGTGTCCAAAGTCGATATGTGCATCCATCTTCCGTACCCGTTTATATCTAAAATTCAGGCTCAAAACACCCGAAAATTTGGAATTTTTGGGTCCTAGAAGCGATCTATACATGCCTACTCCTAGTTAGAATGTTTTCAAGATACAGACCAAAAACATGCTCAAAATCGATATTTTAGGTGCCCAAATGTCGATATGTGCATGCATCTTCAGTACCCGTTTATATCTGAAATTCAGGATCAAAACACCCGAAAATTCGATATTTTGGGGTCCCAGAAGCGATCAGTACATGCCTACTCCGTGTTAGAGTATTTTCATAATACGGGCCCAAAACATGCTGAAAATCGATATTTTTGGTGCCCAAAGTCAATATGTGTATGCTTCTTCTGTACCCGTTTATATCTCAAATTCAATCTCCAAACACCCGAAAATTCGATTTTTTGGGGTCCCAGAAGCGATCGGTACATGCCTACTCAGTACTAGATTGTTTTAAAAATCTAGGCTCAAAACATGCTAAAAATCGATATTTTAAGTGTCCAAAGTGGATATGTGCAAGCATCTTCTGTACCCGTTTATATCTCAAATTCAGGCTCAAAACACCCGAAAATTCGGTATTTTTGGGTCCTAGAAGCGATCTATACATGCCTACTCCTAGTTAGAATGTTTTCAAGATACAGACCAAAAACATGCTCAAAATCGATATTTTAGGTGCCCAAATGTCGATATGTGCATGCATCTTCAGTACCCGTTTATATCTGAAATTCAGGCTCAAAACACCCGAAAATTCGATATTTTGGGGTCCCAGAAGCGATCAGTACATGCCTACTCCGTGTTAGAGTATTTTCATAATACTGGCCCAAAACATGCTGAAAATCGATCTTTTAGGTGCCCAAAGTCAATATGTGCATGCATCTTCTGTACCCGTTTATATCTCAAATTCAGGCTCAAAAAACCCGAAAATTCGATATTTTGGGGTCCCAGAAGCGATCTGTACATGCCTACTCAGTGCTAGAATATTTTCAAAATATAGGCCCAAAACATGCTAAAAATCGATATTTTAGGTGCCCAAAGTCGATATCTCAAATTCAGGCACAAAACACCCGAAAATTCGATATTTTGGGGTCCCAGAAGCGATCTGTACACGCCTACTCAAATACAGGCCGAAAACATGCTGAAAATCGATATTTTTGGTGCCCAAAGTCAATATGTGTATGCTTCTTCTGTACCCGTTTATATCTCAAATTCAATCTCCAAACACCCGAAAATTCGATATTTTGGGGTCCCAGAAGCGATCGGTACATGCCTACTCAGTACTAGACTGTTTTCAAAATCTAGGCTCAAAACATGCTAAAAATCGATATTTTAAGTGTCCAAAGTGGATATTTGCAAGCATCTTCTGTACCCGTTTATACCTCAAATTCAGGCTCAAAACACCCGAAAATTCGGTATTTTTGGGTCCTAGAAGCGATCAATACATGCCTACTCCTAGATAGAATGTTTTCAAGATACAGACCAAAAACATGCTCAAAATCGATATTTTAGGTGCCCAAATGTCGATATGTGCATGCATCTTCAGTACCCGTTTATATCTCAAATTCAGGCTCAAAACACCCGAAAATTCGATATTTTGGGGTCCCAGAAGCGATCAGTACATGCCTACTCCGTGTTAGAGTATTTTCATAATACAGGCCCAAAACATGCTGAAAATCGATCTTTTAGGTGCGCAAAGTCAATATGTGCATGCATCTTCTGTACCCGTTTATATCTCAAATTCAGGCTCAAAAAACCCAAAAATTCTATATTTTGGGGTCCCAGAAGCGATCTGTACATGCCTACTCAGTGCTAGAATATTTTCAAAATATAGGCCCAAAACATGCTAAAAATCGATATTTTAGGTGCCCAAAGTCGTTATCTCAAATTCAAGCCCAAAACACCCGAAAATTCGATATTTTGGGGGCCTAGAAGCGATGTGTACATGCCTACTCCGTGTTAAAGTATTTTCAAAATACAGGCCCAAAACATACTGAAAATTGATCTTTTAGGTGCCCAAAAGTCGATATGTGCATGCATCTTCTGTACCCGTTTATATCTCAAATTTAGGCTCCAAACACCCGAAAATTCGTTATTTTTGGGTCCGAGAAGCGATCTGTACATGCCTACTCCGTGTTAGAGTATTTTCAAAATAGAGGCCCAAAACATACTAAAAATCGATCTTTTAGGTGCACAAAAGTCAATATGTGTATGCATCTTCTGCACCCGTTTATATCCCAAATTCAACCTCAAAACAACCGAAAATTCTATATTTTTGGGTCCCAGAAGCGATCTGTACATGCCTACTCAGTGCTAGAATGTTTTCAAAATATAGGCTCAAAACATGCAAAAAATCGATATTTTAAGTGTCCAAAGTCAATATGTGCATGCATCTTCCGTACCCGTTTATATCTCAAATTCAGGCTCAAAACACCCGAAAATTTGGAATTTTTGGGTCCTAGAAGCGATCTATACATGCCTACTCCTAGTTAGAATGTTTTCAAGATACAGACCAAAAACATGCTCAAAATCGATATTTTAGGTGCCCAAATGTCGATATGTGCATGCATCTTCAGTACCCGTTTATATCTGAAATTCAGGATCAAAACACCCGAAAATTCGATATTTTGGGGTCCCAGAAGCGATCAGTACATGCCTACTCCGTGTTAGAGTATTTTCATAATACGGGCCCAAAACATGCTGAAAATCGATATTTTTGGTGCCCAAAGTCAATATGTGTATGCTTCTTCTGTACCCGTTTATATCTCAAATTCAATCTCCAAACACCCGAAAATTCGATATTTTGGGGTCCCAGAAGCGATCGGTACATGCCTACTCAGTACTAGATTGTTTTAAAAATCTAGGCTCAAAACATGCTAAAAATCGATATTTTAAGTGTCCAAAGTGGATATGTGCAAGCATCTTCTGTACCCGTTTATATCTCAAATTCAGGCTCAAAACACCCGAAAATTCGGTATTTTTGGGTCCTAGAAGCGATCTATACATGCCTACTCCTAGATAGAATGTTTTCAAGATACAGACCAAAAACATGCTCAAAATCGATATTTTAGGTGCCCAAATGTCGATATGTGCATGCATCTTCTGTACCCGTTTATATCTCAAATTCAGGCTCCAAACACCCGAAAATTCGATATTTTGGGGTCCAAGAAACGATCTGTACATGCTTACTCCATGTTAGAGTATTTTCAAAATACAGGCCCAAAACATGCTGAAAATCGATATTCTAGGTTCCCAAAGTCAATATGTGCATGCATCTTCTGTACCCGTTTATATCTCAAATTCAGGCTCAAAAAACCAAAAATTCTATATTTTGGGGTCCCAGAAGCGATCTGTACATGCCTACTCAGTGCTAGAATATTTTCAAAATTAGGCCCAAAACATGCTAAAAATCGATATTTTAGGTGCCCAAAGTCAATATCTCAAATTCAGGCCCAAAACACCCGAAAATTCTATATTTTGGGGTCCCAGAAGCAATCTGTACATGCCTACTCTGTGTTAGAGTATTTTCAAAATACAGGCCCAAAACATACTGAAAATAGATCTTTTATGTGCCCAAAAGTCGATATGTGAATGCATATTCTGTACCCGTTTATATCTTAAATTCAGGCTCCAAACACCCGAAAAATCGATATTTTGGGGTTCCAGAAACGATCTGTACATGCCTACTCAGATACAGGCCCAAAACATGCTGAAAATCGATATTTTAGGTGCCCAAAGTCAATATGTGTATGCATCTTCTGCACCCATTTATATTCCAAATTCAACCTCAAAACACCCGAAAATTCGATATTTTTGGGTCCCAGAAGCGATCTGTACATGCCTACTCAGTGCTAGAATTTTTTCAAAATATAGGCTCAAAACATGCTAAAAATCGATATTTTAAGTGTCCAAAGTCGATATGTGCATCCATCTTCCGTACCCGTTTATATCTAAAATTCAGGCTCAAAACACCCGAAAATTTGGAATTTTTGGGTCCTAGAAGCGATCTATACATGCCTACTCCTAGTTAGAATGTTTTCAAGATACAGACCAAAAACATGCTCAAAATCGATATTTTAGGTGCCCAAATGTCGATATGTGCATGCATCTTCAGTACCCGTTTATATCTGAAATTCAGGATCAAAACACCCGAAAATTCGATATTTTGGGGTCCCAGAAGCGATCAGTACATGCCTACTCCGTGTTAGAGTATTTTCATAATACGGGCCCAAAACATGCTGAAAATCGATATTTTTGGTGCCCAAAGTCAATATGTGTATGCTTCTTCTGTACCCGTTTATATCTCAAATTCAATCTCCAAACACCCGAAAATTCGATTTTTTGGGGTCCCAGAAGCGATCGGTACATGCCTACTCAGTACTAGATTGTTTTAAAAATCTAGGCTCAAAACATGCTAAAAATCGATATTTTAAGTGTCCAAAGTGGATATGTGCAAGCATCTTCTGTACCCGTTTATATCTCAAATTCAGGCTCAAAACACCCGAAAATTCGGTATTTTTGGGTCCTAGAAGCGATCTATACATGCCTACTCCTAGATAGAATGTTTTCAAGATACAGACCAAAAACATGCTCAAAATCGATATTTTAGGTGCCTTAATGTCGATATGTGCATGCATCTTCTGTACCCGTTTATATCTCAAATTCAGGCTCCAAACACCCGAAAATTCGATATTTTGGGGTCCAAGAAACGATCTGTACATGCTTACTCCATGTTAGAGTATTTTCAAAATACAGGCCCAAAACATGCTGAAAATCGATATTCTAGGTTCCCAAAGTCAATATGTGCATGCATCTTCTGTACCCGTTTATATCTCAAATTCAGGCACAAAAAACCAAAAATTCTATATTTTGGGGTCCCAGAAGCGATCTGTACATGCCTACTCAGTGCTAGAATATTTTCAAAATTAGGCCCAAAACATGCTAAAAATCGATATTTTAGGTGCCCAAAGTCAATATCTCAAATTCAGGCCCAAAACACCCGAAAATTCTATATTTTGGGGTCCCAGAAGCTATCTGTACATGCCTACTCTGTGTTAGAGTATTTTCAAAATACAGGCCCAAAACATACTGAAAATCGATCTTTTATGTGCCCAAAAGTCGATATGTGAATGCATATTCTGTACCCGCTTATATCTTAAATTCAGGCTCCAAACACCCGAAAAATCGATATTTTGGGGTTCCAGAAACGATCTGTACATGCCTACTCAGATACAGGCCAAAAACATGCTGAAAATCGATATTTTAGGTGCCCAAAGTCAATATGTGTATGCATCTTCTGCACCCATTTATATTCCAAATTCAACCTCAAAACACCCGAAAATTCGATATTTTTGGGTCCCAGAAGCGATCTGTACATGCCTACTCAGTGCTAGAATTTTTTCAAAATATAGGCTCAAAACATGCTAAAAATCGATATTTTAAGTGTCCAAAGTCGATATGTGCATGCATCTTCTGTACCCGTTTATATCTCAAATTCAGGCTCAAAACACCCGAAAATTCGGTATTTTTGGATCCTACAAGCGATCTATACATGCTTACTCCTAGTTAGAATATTTTCAAGATACAGACCAAAAACATGATCAAAATCGATATTTTAGGTGCCCAAATGTCGATATGTGCATGCATCTTTTGTACCCGTTTATATCTCAAATTCAGGCTCAAAACACCCGAAAATTCGATATTTTGGGGTCCCAGAAGCGATCAGTACATGCCTACTCCGTGTTAGAGTATTTTCATAATACAGGCCCAAAACATACTGAAAATCGATCTTTTAGGTGCCCAAAGTCAATATGTGCATTTATCTTCTGTACCCGGTTATATCTCAAATTCAACCTCAAAAAACCCGAAAATTCGATATTTTGGGGTCCCAGAAGCGATCTGTACATGCCTACTCATTGCTAGAATATTTTCAAAATATAGGCCCAAAACATGCAAAAAATCGATATTTTGCTGTAGGTGCCCAAAGTCGATATCTCAAATTCAGGCCCAGAACACCCAAAAATTCGATATTTTGGGGTCCCAGAAGCGATCTGTACATGCCTACTATGTGTTAGAGTTTTTTCAAAATACAGGCCCAAAACATACTGAAAATCGATCTTTTAGGTGCCCAAAAGTCGATATCTGCATAAGTCTCCTGTACCCGTTTATATCTCAAATTCAGGCTCTAAATACCCGAAAATTCAATATTTTGGGGTCCCAGAAGCGATCTGTACACGCCTACTCAGATGCAGGCCCAAAACATGCTGAAAAATGATATTTTAGTTGCCCAAAGTCAATACGTGCATGCATCTTCTGCACCCGTTTATATCCCAAATTCAACCTCAAAACACCCAAAAAATTCGATATTTTGGGGTCCCAGAAATGATCTGTACATACCTACTCAGTGCTTGAATGTTTTCAATATATAGCCTCAAAACATGCAAAAAATCGATATTTTAAGTGTCCAAAGTCGTTATGTGCATGCATCTTCTGTAGACGTTTATATCTCAAATTCAGGCTCAAAACACCCGAAAATCTGGTATTTTTGGGTCCTAGAAGCAATCTGTACATGCCTACTCCTAGTTAGAATGTTTTCAAGATACAGACCCAAAACATGCTCAAAATCGATAGTTTAGGTGCCCAAAAGTCGATATGTGCATGCATCTTCAGTACCCGTTTATATCTCAAATTCAGGCTCGAAACACCCGAACATTCGATATTTTAGGGTCCCAGAAACGATCTGTAAATGCCTACTCCGTGTTAGAGTATTTTCAAAATACTGGCCCAAAACATGCTGAAAATCGATATTCTAGGTTCCCAAAGTCAATATGTGCATTCATCTTCTGTACCCGTTTATATTTCAAATTCAGGCTCAAAACACCCGAAAATTCGATATTTTGGGGTCCCATAAGCGATCTGTACACGCCTACTCAGTGCTAGAATATTTTCAAAAAATAGGCCCAAAACATGCTAAAAATCGATATTTTAGTTGCCCAAAGTCGATATCTCAAATTCAGGCCCAAAACACCCGAAAAATTCGATATTTTAGGGTCCCAGAAGCGGTCTGTACATGCCTACTCTGTGTTAGAGTATTTTCAAATTACAGGCCCAAAACATACTGAAAATCGATCTTTTAGGTGCACAAAAGTCGATATGTGAATGCCTATTCTGTACCCGTTTATATCTCAAATTCAGGCTCCAAACAACCGAAAATTCGATATTTTGGGGTCCCAGAAACGATCTGTACATGCCTACTCAGATACAAGCCCAAAACATGCTGAAAATCGATATTTTAGGTACCCAAAGTCAATATGTGTATGCATCTTCGGCACCCGTTTATATTCCAAATTCAACCTCAAAACACCCGAAAGTTCGATATTTTGGGTCCCACAAGCGATCTCTACATGCCTACTCAGTGCTAGAAATTTTTCAAAATATAGGCTAAAAACATGCTAAAAATCGATATTTTAAGTGTCCAAAGTCGGTATGTGCCTGCATCTTCTGTACCCGTTTATATCTCAAATTCAGGCTCAAAACACCCGAAAATTCGGCATTTTTGGGTCCTACAAGCGATCTGTACTAGCTTACTCCTAGTTAGAATGTTTTTAAGATACAGACCCAAAACATGCTCAAAATCGATATATTAGGTGCCCAAAAGTCGATATGTGCATGCATCTTCGGAACCCGTTTATATCTCAAATTCAACCTCAAAACACCCGAGAATTCGTTATTTTTGGGTCCGAGAAGCGATCTGTACATGCCTACTCCGTGTTAGAGTATTTTCAAAATACAGACCCAAAACATACTAAAAATCGATCTTTTAGGTGCACAAAAGTCAATATGTGTATGCATCTTCTGCACCCGTTTATATCCCAAATTCAACCTCAAAACAACCAAAAATTCTATATTTTTGGGTCCCAGAAGCGATCTGTACATGCCTACTCAGTGCTAGAATGTTTTCAAAATATAGGCTCAAAACATGCTAAAAATCGATATTTTAAGTGTCCAAAGTCGATATGGGCATACATCTTCTGTACCCGTTTATATCTCAAATTCAGGCTCAAAACACCCAAAAATTCGGTATATTTGGGCCCTAGAAGCGATCTATACATGCCTACTCCTAGTTTGAATATTTTCAAGATGCAGACCAAAAACATGCTCAAAATTGATATTTTAGGAGCCCAAATGTCGATATGTGCATGAGTCTTCTGTACCCGTTTATATCTCAAATTCAGGCTCCAAATACCCGAAAATTCGATATTTTGGGGTCCCAGAAGCGATCTGTACATGCCTACTCAGTGCTAGAATATTTTCATAATATAGGCCCAAAACATGCTAAAAATCGATATTTTAGGTGCCCAAAGTCGATATCTCAAATTCAGTCCCAAAACACCCGAAAATTCGATATTTTGGGGTCCCAGAAGCGATCTGTACATGCCTACACCGTGTTAGAGTATTTTCAAACTACAGGCCCAAAACATACTGATAATCGATCTTTTAGGTGCCCAAAAGTCGATATGTGCATGCATCTTCTGTACCCGTAGATATCTCAAATTCAGGCTTCAAACACCCGAAAATTCGATATTTTGGGGTCCAAGAAACGATCCGAACATGCCTACTCCTAGTTAGAATGTTTTCAAGATACAGACCAAAAACATACTCAAAATCGATATTTTAGGTGCCCAAAAGTCGATATGTGCATGCATCTTCAGTACCCGTTTATATCTCAAATTCAGGCTCAAAACACCCGAAAATTCGATATTTTGGGGTCCCAGAAGCGATCTGTATATGCATTCTCCATGTTAGAGTATTTTCAAAATACAGGCCCAAAACATGCTGAAAATCGATATTCTAGGTTCCCAAAGTCGATATGTGAATGCCTATTCTGTACCCGTTTATATCTCACATTCAGGCTCCAAACACCCGAAAATTCGATATTTTGGGGTCCCAGAAACGATCTGTACATGCCTACTCAGATACAAGCTTAAAACATGCTGAAAATCGATATTTTAGGTGCCCAAAGTCAATATGTGTATGCATCTTCTGCACCCGTTTATATTCCAAATTCAACCTCAAAACACCCGAAAATTCGATATTTTTGGGTCCCACAAGCGTTCTTTACATGTCTACTCAGTGCTAGAAATTTTTCAAAATATAGGCTTAAAACATGCTAAAAATCGATATTTTGTGTCCAAAGTCGGTATGTGCCTGCATCTTCTGTACCCGTTTATATCTCAAATTCAGGCTCAAAACACCCGAAAATTCGGCATTTTTGGGTCCTACAAGCGATCTGTACTAGCTTACTCCTAGTTAGAATGTTTTTAAGATACAGACCCAAAACATGCTCAAAATCGATATATTAGGTGCCCAAAAGTCGATATGTGCATGCATCTTCGGAACCCGTTTATATCTCAAATTCAACCTCAAAACACCCGAGAATTCGTTATTTTTGGGTCCGAGAAGCGATCTGTACATACCTACTCCGTGTTAGAGTATTTTCAAAATATATACCCAAAACATACTAAAAATCGATCTTTTAGGTGCACAAAAGTCAATATGTGTATGCATATTCTGCACCCGTTTATATCCCAAATTCAACCTCAAAACACCCGAAAATTCTATATTTTTGGGTCCCAGAAGCGATCTGTACATGCCTACTCAGTGCTAGAATGTTTTCAAAATATAGGCTCAAAACATGCTAAAAATCGATATTTTAAGTGTCCAAAGTCGATATGGGCATGCATCTTCTGTACCCGTTTATATCTCAAATTCAGGCTCAAAACACCCGAAAATTCGGTATATTTGGGTCCTAGAAGCGATCTTTACATGCCTACTCCTAGTTAGAATATTTTCAAGATGCAGACCAAAAACATGCTCAAAATTGATATTTTAGGAGCCCAAATGTCGATATGTGCATGAGTCTTCTGTACCCGTTTATATCTCAAATTCAGGCTCCAAATACCCGAAAATTCGATATTTTGGGGTCCCAGAAGCGATCTGTACATGCCTACTCAGTGCTAGAATATTTTCATAATATAGGCCCAAAACATGCTAAAATTCGATATTTTAGGTGCCCAAAGTCGATATCTCAAATTCAGTCCCAAAACACCCGAAAATTCGATATTTTGGGGTCCCAGAAGCGATCCGAACATGCCTACTCCTAGTTAGAATGTTTTCAAAATACAGGCCCAAAACATACTGATAATCGATCTTTTAGGTGCCCAAAAGTCGATATGTGCATGCATCTTCTGTACCCGTAGATATCTCAAATTCAGGCTTCAAACACCCGAAAATTCGATATTTTGGGGTCCAAGAAACGATCCGAACATGCCTACTCCTAGTTAGAATGTTTTCAAGATACAGACCAAAAACATGCTCAAAATCAATATTTTAGGTGCCCAAAAGTCGATATGTGCATGCATCTTCAGTACCCGTTTATATCTCAAATTCAGGCTCAAAACACCCGAAAACTCGATATTTTGGGGTCCCAGAAGCGATCTGTATATGCCTACTCCATGTTAGAGTATTTTCAAAATACAGGCCCAAAACATGCTGAAAATCGATATTCTAGGTTCCCAAAGTCGATATGTGAATGCCTATTCTGTACCCGTTTATATCTCAAATTCAGGCTCCAAACACCCGAAAATTCGATATTTTGGGGTCCCAGAAACGATCTGTACATGCCTACTCAGATACAAGCCCAAAACATGCTGAAAATCGATATTTTAGGTGCCCAAAGTCAATATGTGTATGCATCTTCTGCACCCGTTTATATTCCAAATTCAACCTCAAAACACCCGAAAATTCGATATTTTTGGGTCCCACAAGCGATCTGTACATGTCTACTCAGTGCTAGAAATTTTTCAAAATATAGGCTTAAAACATGCTAAAAATCGATATTTTAAGTGTCCAAAGTCGATATGTGCATGCATCTTCTGTACCCGTTTATATCTCAAATTCAGGCTCAAAACACCCGAAAATTTGGTATTTTTGGGTCCTACAAGCGATCTGTACATGCCTACTCCTAGTTAGAATGTTTTCAAGATACAGACCAAAAACATGCTCAAAATCGATATATTAGGTGCCCAAAAGTCGATATTTGCATGCATCTTCGGAACCCGTTTATATCTCAAATTCAACCTCAAAACACCCGAGAATTCGTTATTTTTGGGTCCGAGAAGCGATCTGTACATGCCTACTCCGTGTTAGAGTATTTTCAAAATAAAGGCCCAAAACATACTAAAAATCGATCTTTTAGGTGCACAAAAGTAAATATGTGTATGCATCTTCTGCACCCGTTTATATCCCAAATTCAACCTCAAAACAACCTAAAATTGTATATTTTTGGGTCCCAGAAGAGATCTGTACATGCCTACTCAGTGCTAGAATGTTTTCAAAATATAGGCTCAAAACATGCTAAAAATCGATATTTTAAGTGTCCAAAGTCGATATGTGCATGCATCTTCTGTACCCGTTTATATCTCAAATTCAGGCTCAAAACACCCGAAAATTCGGTATTTTTGGGTCCTAGAAGCGATCTGTACATGCCTAATCCTAGTTAGAATGTTTTCAAGATACAGACCCAAAACATGCTCAAAATCGATATTTTAGGTGCCCAAAAGTCGATATGTGCATGCATCTTCAGTAAGCGTTTATATCTCAAATTCAGGCTCAAAACACCCGAAAATTCGATATTTTGGGGTCCCAGAAGCGATCAGTACATGCCTACTCAGTGTTAGAGAATTTTCAATTTACAGGCCCGAAACATGCTGAAAATCGATATTTTATGTGCCCAAAGTCAATATGTGCATGCATCTTCTGTACTAGTTTATATTTCAAATTAAGGCTCAAAACACCCGAAAATTCGATAATTTGGGGTCCCAGAAGCGTTTTGTACATGCCTACTCCGTGCTAGAACGTTTTCAAAATACAGACCCAAAACATACTAAAAATCGATCTTTTAGGTGCACTAAAGTCAATATGTGTATGCATCTTCTGCACCCGTTTATATCCCAAATTTAACCTCAAAACAACCCAAAATTGTATATTTTTGGGTCCCAGTAGAGATCTGTATATGCCTACTCAGTGCTAGAATGTTTTCAAAATATAGGCTCAAATCATGCTAAAAATCGATATTTTAAGTGTCCAAAGTCAATTTGTGCATGCATCTTCTGTACCCTTTTATATCTCAAATTCAGGCTCAAAACACCCGAAAATTCGATATTTTGGGGTCCCAGAAGCGATCAGTACATGCCTACTCCGTGTTAGAGTATTTTCATAATACAGGCCTAAAACATGCTGAAAATCGATCTTTTAGGTGCCCAAAGTCAATATGTGCATGCATCTTCTGTACCTGTTTATATCTCAAATTCAGGCTCAAAAAACCCGGATATTCGATATTTTGGGGTCCCAGAAGCGATCTGTACATGCCTACTCAGTGTTATAATATTTTCAAAATATAGGCCCAAAACATGCTCAAAATCGATATTTTAGGTGCCCAAAAGTCGATATGTGCATGCATCTTCAGTAAGCGTTTATATCTCAAATTCAGGCTCAAAACACCCGAAAATTCGATATTTTGGGGTCCCAGAAGCGATCAGTACATGCCTACTCCGTGTTAGAGAATTTTCAATTTACAGGCCCGAAACATGATGAAAATCGATATTTTAGGTGCCCAAAGTCAATATGTGTATGCATCTTCTACACCTGTTTATATCCCAAATTCAACCTCAAAATACCCGAAAATTCGATATTTTTGGGTCCCAGAAGCGATCTGTAAATGCCTACTCCGTGCTAGAACGTTTTCAAAATATAGGCTCAAAACATGCTAAAAATCGATATTTTAAGTGTCCAAAGTCGATATGTGAATGCATCTTCTGTACCCGTTTATATCTCAAATTCAGGCTCAAAACACCCGAAAATTCGGTATTTTTGGGTCCTAGAAGCGATCTATACATGCCTACTCCTAGTTAGAATGTTTTCAAGATACAGACCAAAAACATGCTCAAAATCGATATTTTAGGTGCCCAAAAGTCGATATGTGCATGCATCTTCAGTACCCGTTTATATCTCAAATTCAGGCTCAAAACACCCGAAAATTCGATATTTTGGGGTCCCAGAAGCGATCAGTACATGCCTACTCCGTGTTAGAGTATTTTCAAAATAAAGGCCCAAAACATACTAAAAATCGATCTTTTAGGTGCACAAAAGTAAATATGTGTATGCATCTTCTGCACCCGTTTATATCCCAAATTCAACCTTTAAAACAACCCAAAATTGTATATTTTTGGGTCCCAGTAGAGATCTGTACATGCCTACTCAGTGCTAGAATGTTTTCAAAATATAGGCTCAAATCATGCTAAAAATCGATATTTTAAGTGTCCAAAGTCAATTTGTGCATGCATCTTCTGTACCCTTTTATATCTCAAATTCAGGCTCAAAACACCCGAAAATTCGATATTTTGGGGTCCCAGAAGCGATCAGTACATGCCTACTCCGTGTTAGAGTATTTTCATAATACAGGCCTAAAACATGCTGAAAATCGATCTTTTAGGTGCCCAAAGTCAATATGTGCATGCATCTTTTGTACCTGTTTATATCTCAAATTCAGGCTCAAAAAACCCGGATATTCGATATTTTGGGGTCCCAGAAGCGATCTGTACATGCCTACTCAGTGTTATAATATTTTCAAAATATAGGCCCAAAACATGCTAAAAATCGATATTTTAGGTGCCCAAAGTCGTTATCTCAAATTCAGGCCCAGAACACCCGAAAATTTGATATTTGGGGGTCCCAAAAGCGATCTGTACATGCCTACTCCGTGTTAGAGTATTTTCAAAATACAGGCCCAAAACATACTGAAAATCGATCTTTTAGGTGCCCAAAAGTCGATATGTGCATGCATCTTTTGTACCCGTTTATATCTCAAATTCAGGCTCAAAAAACCCGAAAATTCGATATTTTGGGGTCCCAGAAGCGATCTGTACATGCCTACTCAGTGTTAGAATATTTTCAAAATATAGGCCCAAAACATGCTAAAAATCGATATTTTAGGTGCCCAAAGTCGGTATCTCAAATTCAGGCACAAAACACCCGAAAATTCGATATTTTGGGGTCCCAGAAGCGATCTGTACACGCCTACTCAAATACAGGCCGAAAACATGCTGAAAATCAATCTTTTAGGTGCCCAAAAGTCGATATGTGCATGCATCTCTTGTACCCGTTTATATCTCAAATTCAGGCTCAAAAAACCCGAAAATTCGATATTTTGGGGTCCCAGAAGCGATCTGTACATGCCTACTCAGTGCTAGAATGTTTTCAAAATATAGGCCCAAAACATGCTAAAAATCGATATTTTAGGTGCCCAAAGTCGGTATCTCAAATTCAGGCACAAAACATCCGAAAATTCGATATTTTGGGGTCCCAGAAGCGATCTGTACACGCCTACTCAAATACAGGCCTAAAACATGCTGAAAATCGATCTTTTAGGTGCCCAAAGTCAATATGTGCATGCATCTTCTGTACCTGTTTATATCTCAAATTCAGGCTCAAAAAACCCGGATATTCGATATTTTGGGGTCCCAGAAGCGATCTGTACATGCCTACTCAGTGTTATAATATTTTCAAAATATAGGCCCAAAACATGCTAAAAATCGATATTTTAGGTGCCCAAAGTCGTTATCTGAAATTCAGGCCCAGAACTCCCGAAAATTTGATATTTTGGGGTCCCAAAAGCGATCTGTACATGCCTACTCCGTGTTAGAGTATTTTCAAAATACAGGCCCAAAACATACTGAAAATCGATCTTTTAGGTGCCCAAAAGTCGATATGTGCATGCATCTTTTGTACCCGTTTATATCTCAAATTCAGGCTCAAAAAACCCGAAAATTCGATATTTTGGGGTCCCAGAAGCGATCTGTACATGCCTACTCAGTGTTAGAATATTTTCAAAATATAGGCCCAAAACATGCTAAAAATCGATATTTTAGGTGCCCAAAGTCGGTATCTCAAATTCAGGCACAAAACACCCGAAAATTCGATATTTTGGGGTCCCAGAAGCAAACTGTACACGCCTACTCAAATACAGGCCGAAAACATGCTGAAAATCAATCTTTTAGGTGCCCAAAAGTCGATATGTGCATGCATCTTTTGTACCCGTTTATATCTCAAATTCAGGCTCAAAAAACCCGAAAATTCGATATTTTGGGGTCCCAGAAGCGATCTGTACATGCCTACTCAGTGTTAGAATATTTTCAAAATATAGGCCCAAAACATGCTAAAAATCGATATTTTAGGTGCCCAAAGTCGGTATCTCAAATTCAGGCACAAAACATCCGAAAATTCGATATTTTGGGGTCCCAGAAGCGATCTGTACACGCCTACTCAAATACAGACCGAAAAAATGATGAAAATCAATCTTTTAGGTGCCCAAAAGTCGATATGTGCATGCATCTTTTGTACCCGTTTATATCTCAAATTCAGGCTCAAAAAACCCGAAAATTCGATATTTTGGGGTCCCAGAAGCGATCTGTACATGCCTACTCGGTGTTAGAATATTTTCAAAATATAGGCCCAAAACATGCTAAAAATCGATATTTTAGGTGCCCAAAGTCGGTATCTCAAATTCAGGCACAAAACACCCGAAAATTCGATATTTTGGGGTCCCAGAAGCGATCTGTACATGCCTACTCAGTACTAGATTGTTTTCAAAATAAAGGCTCAAAACATGCTAAAAATCGATATTTTAAGTGTCCAAAGTCAATATGTGCATGCATCTTCTGTACCAGTTTATATCTCAAATTCAGGCTCAAAACCCGAAAATTCTGTATTTTTGGGTCCTAGAAGCGATCTATACATGCCTACTCCTAGTTAGAATGTTTTCAAGATACAGACCAAAAACATGCTCAAAATCGATATTTTAGGTGCCCAAATGTCGATATGTGCATGCATCTTCAGTACCCGTTTATATCTCAAATTCAGGCTCAAAACACCCGAAAATTCGATATTTTGGGGTCCCAGAAGCGATCAGTACATGCCTACTCCGTGTTAGAGTGTTTTCATAATACAGGCCCAAAACATGCTGAAAATCAATCTTTTAAGTGCCCAAAGTCAATATGTGCATGCATCTTCTGTACCCGGTTATATCTCAAATTCAGGCTCAAAAAACCCGAAAATTCGATATTTCGGGGTCCCAGAAAACGATCTGTACATGCCTACTCAGTGCTAGAATATTTTCAAAAAATAGGCCCAAAACATGCTAAAAATTGATATTTTAGGTGTCCAAAGTCGTTATCTCAAATTCAGGCCCAGAACACCCGAAAATTCGATATTTTGGGGTCCCAAAAGCGATCTGTACATGCCTACTCCGTGTTATAGTATTTTCAAAATACAGGCCCAAAACATACTGAAAATCGATCTTTTAGGTGCCCAAAAGTCGATATGTGAATGAATCTTCTGTACCCGTTTATATCTCAAATTCAGGCTCCAAATACCCGAAAATTCGATATTTTTGGGTCCCAGAAGCGATCTGTACATGCCTACTCAGATGCAGGCCCAAAACATGCTGAAAATTAATATTTTAGGTGCCGAAAGTCAATACGTGTATGCATCTTCTGCACCCGTTTATATCCCAAATTCAACCTCAAAATACCCAAAAATTCGATATTTTTGGGTCCCAGAAACGATCTGTACATGCCTACTCAGTTCTGGAATGTTTTCTAAATATAGGCTCAAAACAAGCAAAAAATCGATATTTTAAGTGTCCAAAGTCGATATGTGCATGCATCTTCTGTACCCGTTTATATCTGAAATTCAGGATCAAAACACCCGAAAATTGGGTATTTTTGGGTCCTAGAAGCGATCTATACATGCCTACTCCTAGTTAGAATGTTTTCAGAATATACAGGCCTAAAACATCCTGAAAATCGATCTTTTAGGTGCCCAAAAGTCGATATGTGCATGCATCTTCTGTACCCGTTTATATCTCAAATTCATGCTCCAAACACCCGAAAATTCGATATTTTCAAAATACAGACCCAAAACATGCTGAAAATCGATATTCTAGGTTCCCAAAGTCAATATGTGCATGCATCTTCTGTACCAGTTTATATCTCAAATTCAGGCTCAAAACACACGAAAATTCGATATTTTGGGGTCCCATAAGCGATCTGTACATGCCTACTCTGTGTTAGAGTATTTTCAAAATACAGGCCCAAATCATACTGAAAATCGATCTTTTAGGTGCCCAAAAGTCGATATGTGAATGCATATTCTGTACCCGTTTATATCTTAAATTCAGGCTCCAAACACCCGAAAATTCGATATTTTGGGGTCCCAGAAACGATCTGTACATGCCTACTCCGTGTTAGAGTATTTTCATAATACAGGCCTAAAACTTGCTGAAAATCGATCATTTAGGTGCCCAAAGTCAATATGTGCATGCATCTTCTGTACCCGTTTATATATCAAATTCAGGCTCAAAAAACCCTGAAATTCGATATTTTGGGATCCGAGTAGCGATTTGTACATGCCTACTCAGTGTTAGAATATTTTCAAAATATAGGCCCAAAACATGCTAAAAATCGATATTTTAGGTGCCCAAAGTCGATATCTCAAATTCTGGCACAAAACACCCGAAAATTCGATATTTTGGGGTCCCAGAAGCGATCTGTACACGCCTACTCAAATACAGGCCGAAAACATGCTGAAAATCGATATTTTTGGTGCCCAAAGTCAATATGTGTATGCTTCTTCTGTACCCGTTTATATCTTAAATTCACCCTTAAAACACCCAAAAATTCGATATTTTGGGGTCCCAGAAGCGATCTGTACATGCCTACTCAGTACTAGATTGTTTTCAAAATATAGGCTCAAAACATGCTAGAAATCGATATTTTAAGTGTCCAAAGTCAATATGTGCATGGAACTTCTGTACCCGTTTATATCTCAAATTCAGGCTCAAAACCCGAAAATTCGGTATTTTTGGGTCCTAGAAGCGATCTATACATGCCTACTCCTAGTTAGAATGTTTTCAAGATACAGACCAAAAACATGCTCAAAAACGATATTTTAAGTGCTCAAATGTCGATATGTGCATGCATCTTCAGTACCCGTTTATATCTCAAATTCAGGCTCAAAACACCCGAAAATTCGATATTTTGGGGTCCCTGAAGTGATCAGTACATGAATACTCCGTGTTAGAGTATTTTCATAATACAGGCCCAAAACATGCTGAAAATCAATCTTTTAGGTGCCCAAAGTCAATATGTGCATGCATCTACTGTACCCGTTTATATCTCAAATTCAGGCTCAAAAACACGAAAAGTCGATATTTCGGGGTCCCAGAAAACGATCTGTACATGCCTACTCAGTGCTAGAATATTTTCAAAATATTGGGCCAAAACATGCTAAAAATCGATATTTTAGGTGCCCAAAGTCGTTATCTCAAATTCAGGCCCAGAACATCCGAAAATTCGATATTTTGGGGTCCCATAAGCGATATGTACATGCCTACTCTGTGTTAGAGTATTTTCAAAATACAGGCCCAAATCATACTGAAAATCGATCTTTTAGGTGCCCAAAAGTCGATATTTGAATGCAGATTCTGTACTCGTTTATATCTTAAATTCAGGCTCCAAACACCCGAAAATTCGATATTTTGGGGTCCCAGAAACGATCTATACATGCCTACTCCGTGTTAGAGTATTTTTATAATACAGGCCCAAAACATGCTAAAAATCAATCTTTTAAGTGCCCAAAGTCAATATGTGCATGCATCTTCTGTACCCGTTTATATTTCAAATTCAGGCTCAAAAAACCCGAAAATTCGATATTTCGGGGTCCCAGAAAACGATCTGTACATGACTACTCAGTGCTAGAATATTTTCAAAATATAGGCCCAAAACATGCTAAAAATCGATATTTTAGGTGCCCAAAGTCGTTATCTTAAATTCAGGCCCAGAACACCCGAAAATTGGGTATTTTTTGGTCCTAGAAGCAATCTGTAGATGCCTACTCCTAGTTAGAATGTTTTCAGAATACAGGCCCAAAACATACTGAAAATCGATATTTTAGGTGCCCAAAAGTCGATATGTTCATGCATCTTCTGTACCCGTTTATATCTCAAATTCAGGCTCCAAACACCCGAAAATTCGATATTTTGGGGTCCAAGAAACGATCTGTACATGCCTACTCCGTGTTAGAGTATTTTCAAAATACAGACCCAAAATATGCTGAAAATCGATATTCTAGGTTCCCAAAGTCAATATGTGCATGCATCTTCTGTACCAGTTTATATCTCAAATTCAGGCTCAAAACACACTAAAATTCGATATTTTGGAGTCCCATAAGCGATCTGTACATGTCTACTCAGTGCTAGAATATTTTCAAAAAATAGGCCCAAAACATGCTAAAAATCGATATTTTAGGTGCCTAAAGTCGATATCTCAAATTCATTCCCAAAACACCCGAAAATTCGATATTTTGGGGTCCCAGAAGCGATCTGTACATGCCTACTCTGTGTTAGAGTATTTTCAAAATACAGGCCCAAAACATACTGAAAATCGATCTTTTAGGTGCCCAAAAGTCGATATGTGAATGCATATTCTGTACCCGTTTATATCTTAAATTCAGGCTCCAAACACCCGAAAATTCGATATTTTGGGGTCCCAGAAACGATCTGTACATGCCTACTCAAATACAGGCCCAAAACATGCTGAAAATCGATATTTTAGGTGCCAAAAGTAAATATGTGTATGCATCTTCTGCACCCGTTTATATTCCAAATTCAACCTCAACACACCCAAAAATTTGATATTTTTGGGTCCCACAAGCGATCTGTACACGCCTACTCAGTGCTAGAATTTTTTCAAAATATAGTCTCAAAACATGCTAACAATCAATATTTTAAGTGTCCAAAGTCGATATGTGAATGCATCTTCAGTACCCGTTTATATCTCAAATTCAGGCTCAAAAAACCCGGAAATTCGATATTTTGGGGTCCGAGAAGCGATCTGTACATGCCTACTCAGTGTTAGAATATTTTCAAAATATAGGCCCAAAACATGCTAAAAATCGATATTTTAGGTGCCCAAAGTCGATATCACAAATTCAGGCACAAAACACCCGAAAATTCGATATTTTGGGGTCCCAGAAGCGATCTGTACACGCCTACTCAAATACAGGCCGAAAACATGCTGAAAATCGATATTTTTGGTTCCCAAAGTCAATATGTGTATGCTTTTTCTGTACCCGTTTATATCTCAAATTCAATCTCCAAACACCCGAAAATTCGATATTTTGGGGTCCCAGAAGCGATCTGTACATACCTACTCAGTACTAGATTGTTTTCAAAATATAGGCTCAAAACATGCTAAAAATCGATATTTTAAGTGTCCAAAGTCAATATGTGCAAGCATCTTCTGTACCCGTTTATATCTCAAATTCAGGCTCAAAACCCGAAAATTCGGTATTTTTGGGTCCTAGAAGCGATCTATACATGCCTACTCCTAGTTAGAATGTTTTCAAGATACAGACCAAAAACATGCTCAAAAACGATATTTTAAGTGCCCAAATGTCGATATGTGCATGCATCTTCAGTACCCGTTTATATCTCAAATTCAGGCTCAAAACACCCGAAAATTCGATATTTTGGGGTCCCAGAAGCGATCAGTACATGCCTACTCCGTGTTAGAGTATTTTTATAATACAGGCCCAAAACATGCTAAAAATCAATCTTTTAAGTGCCCAAAGTCAATATGTGCATGCATTTTCTGTACCGGTTTATATTTCAAATTCAGGCTCAAAAAAACCGAAAATTCGATATTTCGGGGTCCCAGAAAACGATCTGTACATGACTACTCAGTGCTAGAATATTTTCAAAATATAGGCCCAAAACATGCTAAAAATCGATATTTTAGGTGCCCAAAGCCGTTATCTCAAATTCAGGCCCAGAACACCCGAAAATTCGATATTTTGGGGCCCCAAAAGCGAACTGTACATGCCTACTCCGTGTTAGAGTATTTTTAAAATACAGGCCAAAAACATACTGAAAATCGATCTTTTAGGTGCCCAAAAGTCGATATGTGCATCCATCTTCTCTACCCGTTTATATCTCAAATTCAGGCTCCAAATACCAGAAAATTCGATATTTTGGGGTCCCAGAAGCGATCTGTACATGCCTATTCAGATGCAGGCCCAAAACATGCTGAAAATTAATATTTTAGGTGCCCAAAGTCAATACGTGTATGCATTTTCTGCACCCGTTTATATCCCAAATTCAATCTCAAAACACCCAAAAATTCGATATTTTTGGGTCCCATAAACGATCTGTACATGCCTACTCAGTTCTGGTATGTTTTCAAAATATAGGCTCAAAACATGCAAAAAATCGATATTTTAATTGTCCAAAGTCGATATGTGCATGCATCTTTTGTACCCGTTTATATCTCAAATTCAGGATCAAAACACCCGAAAATTGGGTATTTTTTGGTCCTAGAAGCAATCTGTAGATGCCTACTCCTAGTTAGAATGTTTTCAGAATACAGGCCCAAAACATACTGAAAATCGATCTTTTAGGTGCCCAAAAGTCGATATGTTCATGCATCTTCTGTACCCGTTTATATCTCAAATTCAGGCTCCAAACACCCGAAAATTCGATATTTTGGGGTCCAAGAAACGATCTGTACATGCCTACTCCGTGTTAGAGTATTTTCAAAATACAGACCCAAAACATGCTGAAAATCGATATTCTAGGTTCCCAAAGTCAATATGTGCATGCATCTTCTGTACCAGTTTATATCTCAAATTCAGGCTCAAAACACACGAATATTCGATATTTTGGAGTCCCATAAGCGATCTGTACATGTCTACTCAGTGCTAGAATATTTTCAAAAAATAGGCCCAAAACATGCTAAAAATCGATATTTTAGGTGCCTAAAGTCGATATCTCAAATTCATTCCCAAAACACCCGAAAATTCGATATTTTGGGGTCCCAGAAGCGATCTGTACATGCCTACTCTGTGTTAGAGTATTTTCAAAATACAGGCCCAAAACATACTGAAAATCGATCTTTTAGGTGCCCAAAAGTCGATATGTGAATGCATATTCTGTACCCGTTTATATCTTAAATTCAGGCTCCAAACACCCGAAAATTCGATATTTTGGGATCCCAGAAACGATCTGTACATGCCTACTCAAATACAGGCCCAAAACATGCTGAAAATCGATATTTTAGGTGCCAAAAGTTAATATGTGTATGCATCTTCTGCACCCGTTTATATTCCAAATTCAACCTCAACACACCCAAAAATTTGATATTTTTGGGTCCCACAAGCGATCTGTACACGCCTACTCAGTGCTAGAATTTTTTCAAAATATAGTCTCAAAACATGCTAACAATCAATATTTTAAGTGTCCAAAGTCGATATGTGAATGCATCTTCTGTACCCGTTTATATCTCAAATTCAGGCTCAAAACACCCGAAAATTCGGTATTTTTGGGTCCTACAAGCGATCTGTACATGCCTACTCCTAGTTAGAATGTTTTCAAGATACAGACCCAAAACATGCTCAAAATCGATATATTAGGTGCCCAAATGTCGATATGTGCTTGCATATTCGGAACCCGTTTATATCTCAAATTCAACCTCAAAACACCCGAAAATTCGTTATTTTTGGGTCCAAGAAGCGATCTGTACATGCCTACTCCGTGTGAGAGTATTTTCAAAATAGAGGCCCAAAACATACTAAAAATCGATCTTTTAGGTGCACAAAAGTCAATATGTGTATGCATCTTCTACACCCGTTTATATCCCAAATTCAACATCAAAACAACCGAAAATTTTATATTTTTGGGTCCCAGAAGTGATCTGTACATGCCTACTCAGCGCTAGAATATTTTCAAAATATAGGCTTAAAACATGCTCAAAATCCATATATTAGGTGCCCAAAAGTCGATATGTGCATGCATCTTCGGAACCCGTTTATATCTCAAATTCAACCTCAAAACACCCGAAAATTCGTTATTTTTGGGTCCGAGAAGCAATCTGTACATGCCTACTCCGTGTTAGAGTATTTTCAAAATAGAGGCCCAAAACATACTAAAAATCGATCTTTTAGGTGCACAAAAGTCAATATGTGTATGCATCTTCTGCACCCGTTTATATCCCAAATTCAACCTCAAAACACCCGAAAATTCGATATTTTGGGGTCCCAGAAGCGATCTGTACATGCCTACTCAGTGCTAGAATGTTTTCAAAATATAGGCTCAAAACATGCTAAAAATCTATATTTTAAGTGTCCAAAGTCAATATGTGCATGCATCTTCTGTACCCGTTTATATCTCAAATTCAGGCTCAAAACACCCGAAAATTCGGAATTTTAGGGTCCTAGAAGCGATCTATACATGCATACTCCTAGTTAGAATGTTTTCAAGATACAGACCAAAAACATGCTCAAAATCGATATTTTAGGTGCCCAAATGTCGATATGTGCATGCATCTTCAGTACCCGTTTATATCTGAAATTCAGGCTCAAAACATCCGAAAATTCGATATTTTGGGGTCCCAGAAGCGATCAGTACATGCCTACTCCGTGATAGAGTATTTTCATAATACAGGCCCAAAACATGCTGAAAATCGATCTTTTAGGTGCATAAAGTCAATATGTGCATGCATCTTCTATACCCGTTTATATCTCAAATTCAGGCTCAAAAAACCCAAAAATTCTATATTTTGGGGTCCCAGAAGCGATCTGTACATGCCTACTCAGTGCTAGAATATTTTCAAAATATAGGCCCAAAACATGCTAAAAATCGATATTTTAGGTGCCCAAAGTCGTTATCTCAAATTCAGGCCCAAAACACCCGAAAATTCGATATTTTGGGGGCCCAGAAGCGATGTGTACATGCCTACTCCGTGTTAAAGTATTTTCTAAATACAGTCCCAAAACATACTGAAAATTGATCTTTTAGGTGCCCAAAAGTCGATATGTGCATGCATCTTCTGTACCCGTTTATATCTCAAATTCAGGCTCCAAACACCCGAAAATTCGTTATTTTTGGGTCCGAGAAGCGATCTGTACATGCCTACTCCGTGTTAGAGTATTTTCAAAATAGAGGCCCAAAACATACTAAAAATCGATCTTTTAGGTGCACAAAAGTCAATATGTGTATGCATCTTCTGCACCCGTTTACATCCCAAATTCAACCTCAAAACAACCGAAAATTCTATATTTTTGGGTCCCAGAAGCGATCTGTACATGCCTACTCAGTGCTAGAATGTTTTCAAAATATAGGCTCAAAACATGTTAAAAATCGATATTTTAAGTGTCCAAAGTCAATATGTGCATGCATCTTCCGTACCCGTTTATATCTCAAATTCAGGCTCAAAACACCCGAAAATTTGGAATTTTTGGGTCCTAGAAGCGATCTATACATGCCTACTCCTAGTTAGAATGTTTTCAAGATACAGACCAAAAACATGCTCAAAATCGATATTTTAGGTGCCCAAATGTCGATATGTGCTTGCATCTTCAGTACCCGTTTATATCTGAAATTCAGGCTCAAAACACCCGAAAATTCGATATTTTGGGGTCCCAGAAGCGATCTTTACACGCCTACTCAAATACAGGCCGAAAACATGCTGAAAATCGATATTTTTGGTGCCCAAAGTCAATATGTGTATGCTTCTTCTGTACCCGTTTATATCTCAAATTCAATCTCCAAACACACGAAAATTCGATATTTTGGGGTCCCAGAAGCGATCGGTACATGCCTACTCAGTACTAGATTGTTTTCAAAATCTAGGAGCAAAACATGCTAAAAATCGATATTTTAAGTGTCCAAAGTGGATATGTGCAAGCATCTTCTGTACCCGTTTATATCTCCAATTCAGGCTCAAAACACCCGAAAATTCGGTATTTTTGGGTCCTAGAAGCTATCTATACATGCCTACTCCTAGATAGAATGTTTTCAAGATACAGACCAAAAACATGCTCAAAATCGATATTTTAGGTGCCCAAATGTCGATATGTGCATGCATCTTCAGTACCCGTTTATATCTCAAATTCAGGCTCAAAACAAACGAAAATTCGATATTTTGGGGTCCCAGAAGCGATCAGTACATGCCTACTCCGTGTTAGAGTATTTTCATAATACAGGACAAAACATGCTGAAAATCGATCTTTTAGGTGCGCAAAGTCAATATGTGCATACATCTTCTGTACCCGTTTATATCTCAAATTCATGCTCAAAAAACCCAAAAATTCTATATTTTGGGGTCCCAGAAGCGATCTGTACATGCCTACTCAGTGCTAGAATATTTTCAATATATAGGCCCAAAACATGCTAAAAATCGATATTTTAGGTGCCCAAAGTCGTTATCTCAAATTCAGGCCCAAAACACCCGAAAATTCGATATTTTGGGGGCCCAGAAACGATGTGTACATGCCTACTCCGTGTTAAAGTATTTTCAAAATACAGGCCCAAAACATACTGAAAATTGATCTTTTAGGTGCCCAAAAGTCGATATGTGCATGCATCTTCTGTACCCGTTTATATCTCAAATTCAGGCTCAAAACACCCGAAAATTCGATATTTTGGGGTCCCAGAAGCGATCAGTACATGCCTACTCCGTGTTAGAGTATTTTCATAATACAGGCCCAAAACATGCTGAAAATCGATCTTTTAGGTGCGCAAAGTCAATATGTGCATGCATCTTCTGTACCCGTTTATATCTCAAATTCAGGCTCAAAAAACCCAAAAATTCTATATTTTGGGGTCCCAGAAGCGATCTGTACATGCCTATTCAGTGCTAGAATATTTTCAAAATATAGGCCCAAAACATGCTAAAAATCGATATTTTAGGTTCCCAAAGTCGTTATCTCAAATTCAGGCCCAAAACACCCGAAAATTCGATATTTTTGGGGCCCAGAAGCGATGTGTACATGCCTACTCCGTGTTAAAGTATTTTCAAAATACAGGCCCAAAACATACTGAAAATTGATCTTTTAGGTGCCCAAAACTCGATATGTGCATGCATCTTCTGTACCCGTTTATATCTCAAATTCAGGCTCCAAACACCCGAAAATTCGTTATTTTTGGGTCCGAGAAGCGATCTGTACATGCCTACTCCGTGTTAGAGTATTTTCAAAATAGAGGCCCAAAACATACTAAAAATCGATCTTTTAGGTGCACAAAAGTCAATATGTGTATGCATCTTCTGCACCCGTTTATATCCCAAATTCAACCTCAAAACAACCGAAAATTCTATATTTTTGGGTCCCAGAAGCGATCTGTACATGCCTACTCAGTGCTAGAATGTTTTCAAAATATAGGCTCAAAACATGCTAAAAATCGATATTTTAAGTGTCCAAAGTCAATATGTGCATGCATCTTCGGTACCCGTTTATATCTCAAATTCAGGCTCAAAACACCCGAAAATTTGGAATTTTTGGGTCCCAGAAGCGATCAGTACATGCCTACTCCGTGTTAGAGTATTTTCATAATACGGGCCCAAAACATGCTGAAAATCGATCTTTTAGGTGCCCAAAGTCAATATGTGCATGCATCTTCTGTACCCGTTTATATCTCAAATTCAGGCTCAAAAAACCCGAAAATTCGATATTTTGGGGTCCCAGAAGCGATCTGTACATGCCTACTCAGTGCTAGAATATTTTCAAAATATAGGCCCAAAGCATGCTAAAAATCGATATTTTAGGTGCCCTAAGTCGATATCTCAAATTCATGCACAAAACACCCGAAAATTCGATATTATGGGGTCCCAGAAGCGATCTGTACACGCCTACTCAAATACAGGCCGAAAACATGCTGAAAATCGATATTTTTGGTGCCCAAAGTCAATATGTGTATGCTTCTTCTGTACCCGTTTATATCTCAAATTCAATCTCCAAACACCCGAAAATTCGATATTTTGGGGTCCCAGAAGCGATCGGTACATGCCTACTCAGTACTAGATTGTTTTCAAAATCTAGGCTCAAAACATGCTAAAAATCGATATTTTAAGTGTCCAAAGTGGATATGTGCAAGCTTCTTCTGTACCCGTTTATATCTCAAATTCAGGCTCAAAAAACCCAAAAATTCTATATTTTGGGGTCCCAGAAGCGATCTGTACATGCCTACTCAGTGCTAGAATATTTTCAAAATATAGGCCCAAAACATGCTAAAAATCGATATTTTAGGTGCCCAAAGTCGTTATCTCAAATTCAGGCCCAAAACACCCGAAAATTCGATATTTTGGGGGCCCAGAAGCGATCTGTACATGCCTACTCCGTGTTAAAGTATTTTCAAAATAAAGGCCCAAAACATACTGAAAATTGATCTTTTAGGTGCCCAAAAGTCGATATGTGCATGCATCTTTTGTACCCGTTTATATCTCAAATTCAGGCTCCAAACACCCGAAAATTCGATATTTTGGGGTCCAAGAAACGATCTGTACATGCTTACTCCATGTTAGAGTATTTTCAAAATACAGGCCCAAAACATGCTGAAAATCGATATTCTAGGTTCCCAAAGTCAATATGTGCATTAATCTTCTGTACCCGTTTATATCTCAAATTCAGGCTCAAAACACCCGAAAATTCGATATTTGGGGGTCCCATAAGCGATCTGTACACGCCTACTCAGTGCTAGAATATTTTCAAAAAATAGGCCCAAAACATGCTAAAAATCGATATTTTAGTTGCCCAAAGTCGATATCTCAAATTCAGGCCCAAAACACCCGAAAAATTCGATATTTTAGGGTCCCAGAAGCGGTCTGTACATGCCTACTCTGTGTTAGAGTATTTTCAAATTACAGGCCCAAAACATACTGAAAATCGATCTTTTAGGTGCACAAAAGTCGATATGTGAATGCCTATTCTGTACCCGTTTATATCTCAAATTCAGGCTCAAAACACCCGAAAATTCGATATTTGGGGGTCCCAGAAACGATCTGTACATGCCTACTCAGATACAAGCCCAAAACATGCTGAAAATCGATATTTTAGGTGCCCAAAGTCAATATGTGTATGCATCTTCGGCACCCGTTTATATTCCAAATTCAACCTCAAAACACCCGAAAGTTCGATATTTTTGGGTCCCACAAGCGATCTCTACATGCCTACTCAGTGTTAGAAATTTTTCAAAATATAGGCTCAAAACATGCTAAAAATCGATATTTTAAGTGTCCAAAGTCGATATGTGCATGCATCTTCTGTACCCGTTTATATCTCAAATTCAGGCTCAAAACACCCGAAAATTCGGTATTTTTGGGTCATACAAGCGATCTGTACATGCCTAATCCTAGTTAGAATGTTTTCAAGATACAGACCCAAAACATGCTCAAAATCGATATTTTAGGTGCCCAAAAGTCGATATGTTCATACATCTTCTGTACCCGTTTATATCTCAAATTCAGGCTCAAAACACCCGAAAATTCGATATTTTTGGGTCCCAGAAGCGATTAGTACATGCCTAGTCTGTGTTAGAGTATTTTCATAATACAGGCCCAAAACATGCTGAAAATCGATCTTTTAGGTGCCCAAAGTCAATATGTGCGTATATATTCTGTACCCGTTTATATCTCAAATTCAGGCTCAAAACACCCGAAAATTCGATATTTGGGGGTCCCATAAGCGATCTGTACACGCCTACTCAGTGCTAGAATATTTTCAAAAAATAGGCCCAAAACATGCTAAAAATCGATATTTTAGTTGCCCAAAGTCGATATCTCAAATTCAGGCCCAAAACACCCGAAAAATTCGATATTTTAGGGTCCCAGAAGCGGTCTGTACATGCCTACTCTGTGTTAGAGTATTTTCAAATTACAGGCCCAAAACATACTGAAAATCGATCTTTTAGGTGCACAAAAGTCGATATGTGAATGCCTATTCTGTACCCGTTTATATCTCAAATTCAGGCTCAAAACACCCGAAAATTCGATATTTGGGGGTCCCAGAAACGATCTGTACATGCCTACTCAGATACAAGCCCAAAACATGCTGAAAATCGATATTTTAGGTGCCCAAAGTCAATATGTGTATGCATCTTCGGCACCCGTTTATATTCCAAATTCAACCTCAAAACACCCGAAAGTTCGATATTTTTGGGTCCCACAAGCGATCTCTACATGCCTACTCAGTGTTAGAAATTTTTCAAAATATAGGCTCAAAACATGCTAAAAATCGATATTTTAAGTGTCCAAAGTCGATATGTGCATGCATCTTCTGTACCCGTTTATATCTCAAATTCAGGCTCAAAACACCCGAAAATTCGGTATTTTTGGGTCATACAAGCGATCTGTACATGCCTAATCCTAGTTAGAATGTTTTCAAGATACAGACCCAAAACATGCTCAAAATCGATATTTTAGGTGCCCAAAAGTCGATATGTTCATACATCTTCTGTACCCGTTTATATCTCAAATTCAGGCTCAAAACACCCGAAAATTCGATATTTTTGGGTCCCAGAAGCGATTAGTACATGCCTAGTCTGTGTTAGAGTATTTTCATAATACAGGCCCAAAACATGCTGAAAATCGATCTTTTAGGTGCCCAAAGTCAATATGTGCGTATATATTCTGTACCCGTTTATATCTCAAATTCAGGCTCAAAACAGCCGAAAATTCGATATTTGGGGGTCCCAGAAACGATCTGTACATGCCTACTCAGATACAAGCCCAAAACATGCTGAAAATTGATCTTTTAGGTGCCCAAAAGTCGATATGTGCATGCATCTTCTGTACCCGTTTATATCTCAAATTCAGGCTCCAAACACCCGAAAATTCGTTATTTTTGGGTCCGAGAAGCGATCTGTACATGCCTACTCCGTGTTAGAGTATTTTTAAAATAGAGGCCCAAAACATACTAAAAATCGATCTTTTAGGTGCACAAAAGTCAATATGTGTATGCATCTTCTGCACCCGTTTACATCCCAAATTCAACCTCAAAACAACCGAAAATTCTATATTTTTGGGTCCCAGAAGCGATCTGTACATGCCTACTCAGTGCTAGAATGTTTTCAAAATATAGGCTCAAAACATGTTAAAAATCGATATTTTAAGTGTCCAAAGTCAATATGTGCATGCATCTTCCGTACCCGTTTATATCTCAAATTCAGGCTCAAAACACCCGAAAATTTGGAATTTATGGGTCCTAGAAGCGATCTATACATGCCTACTCCTAGTTAGAATGTTTTCAAGATACAGACCAAAAACATGCTCAAAATCGATATTTTAGGTGCCCAAATGTCGATATGTGCTTGCATCTTCAGTACCCGTTTATATCTGAAATTCAGGCTCAAAACACCCGAAAATTCGATATTTTGGGGTCCCAGAAGCGATCTTTACACGCCTACTCAAATACAGGCCGAAAACATGCTGAAAATCGATATTTTTGGTGCCCAAAGTCAATATGTGTATGCTTCTTCTGTACCCGTTTATATCTCAAATTCAATCTCCAAACACACGAAAATTCGATATTTTGGGGTCCCAGAAGCGATCGGTACATGCCTACTCAGTACTAGATTGTTTTCAAAATCTAGGCTCAAAACATGCTAAAAATCGATATTTTAAGTGTCCAAAGTGGATAAGTGCAAGCATCTTCTGTACCCGTTTATATCTCCAATTCAGGCTCAAAACACCCGAAAATTCGGTATTTTTGGGTCCTAGAAGCTATCTATACATGCCTACTCCTAGATAGAATGTTTTCAAGATACAGACCAAAAACATGCTCAAAATCGATATTTTAGGTGCCCAAATGTCGATATGTGCATGCATCTTCAGTACCCGTTTATATCTCAAATTCAGGCTCAAAACAAACGAAAATTCGATATTTTGGGGTCCCAGAAGCGATCAGTACATGCCTACTCCGTGTTAGAGTATTTTCATAATACAGGACAAAACATGCTGAAAATCGATCTTTTAGGTGCGCAAAGTCAATATGTGCATACATCTTCTGTACCCGTTTATATCTCAAATTCATGCTCAAAAAACCCAAAAATTCTATATTTTGGGGTCCCAGAAGCGATCTGTACATGCCTACTCAGTGCTAGAATATTTTCAATATATAGGCCCAAAACATGCTAAAAATCGATATTTTAGGTGCCCAAAGTCGTTATCTCAAATTCAGGCCCAAAACACCCGAAAATTCGATATTTTGGGGGCCCAGAAACGATGTGTACATGCCTACTCCGTGTTAAAGTATTTTCAAAATACAGGCCCAAAACATACTGAAAATTGATCTTTTAGGTGCCCAAAAGTCGATATGTGCATGCATCTTCTGTACCCGTTTATATCTCAAATTCAGGCTCAAAACACCCGAAAATTCGATATTTTGGGGTCCCAGAAGCGATCAGTACATGCCTACTCCGTGTTAGAGTATTTTCATAATACAGGCCCAAAACATGCTGAAAATCGATCTTTTAGGTGCGCAAAGTCAATATGTGCATGCATCTTCTGTACCCGTTTATATCTCAAATTCAGGCTCAAAAAACCCAAAAATTCTATATTTTGGGGTCCCAGAAGCGATCTGTACATGCCTATTCAGTGCTAGAATATTTTCAAAATATAGGCCCAAAACATGCTAAAAATCGATATTTTAGGTTCCCAAAGTCGTTATCTCAAATTCAGGCCCAAAACACCCGAAAATTCGATATTTTTGGGGCCCAGAAGCGATGTGTACATGCCTACTCCGTGTTAAAGTATTTTCAAAATACAGGCCCAAAACATACTGAAAATTGATCTTTTAGGTGCCCAAAACTCGATATGTGCATGCATCTTCTGTACCCGTTTATATCTCAAATTCAGGCTCCAAACACCCGAAAATTCGTTATTTTTGGGTCCGAGAAGCGATCTGTACATGCCTACTCCGTGTTAGAGTATTTTCAAAATAGAGGCCCAAAACATACTAAAAATCGATCTTTTAGGTGCACAAAAGTCAATATGTGTATGCATCTTCTGCACCCGTTTATATCCCAAATTCAACCTCAAAACAACCGAAAATTCTATATTTTTGGGTCCCAGAAGCGATCTGTACATGCCTACTCAGTGCTAGAATGTTTTCAAAATATAGGCTCAAAACATGCTAAAAATCGATATTTTAAGTGTCCAAAGTCAATATGTGCATGCATCTTCGGTACCCGTTTATATCTCAAATTCAGGCTCAAAACACCCGAAAATTTGGAATTTTTGGGTCCCAGAAGCGATCAGTACATGCCTACTCCGTGTTAGAGTATTTTCATAATACGGGCCCAAAACATGCTGAAAATCGATCTTTTAGGTGCCCAAAGTCAATATGTGCATGCATCTTCTGTACCCGTTTATATCTCAAATTCAGGCTCAAAAAACCCGAAAATTCGATATTTTGGGGTCCCAGAAGCGATCTGTACATGCCTACTCAGTGCTAGAATATTTTCAAAATATAGGCCCAAAGCATGCTAAAAATCGATATTTTAGGTGCCCTAAGTCGATATCTCAAATTCATGCACAAAACACCCGAAAATTCGATATTATGGGGTCCCAGAAGCGATCTGTACACGCCTACTCAAATACAGGCCGAAAACATGCTGAAAATCGATATTTTTGGTGCCCAAAGTCAATATGTGTATGCTTCTTCTGTACCCGTTTATATCTCAAATTCAATCTCCAAACACCCGAAAATTCGATATTTTGGGGTCCCAGAAGCGATCGGTACATGCCTACTCAGTACTAGATTGTTTTCAAAATCTAGGCTCAAAACATGCTAAAAATCGATATTTTAAGTGTCCAAAGTGGATATGTGCAAGCTTCTTCTGTACCCGTTTATATCTCAAATTCAGGCTCAAAAAACCCAAAAATTCTATATTTTGGGGTCCCAGAAGCGATCTGTACATGCCTACTCAGTGCTAGAATATTTTCAAAATATAGGCCCAAAACATGCTAAAAATCGATATTTTAGGTGCCCAAAGTCGTTATCTCAAATTCAGGCCCAAAACACCCGAAAATTCGATATTTTGGGGGCCCAGAAGCGATCTGTACATGCCTACTCCGTGTTAAAGTATTTTCAAAATAAAGGCCCAAAACATACTGAAAATTGATCTTTTAGGTGCCCAAAAGTCGATATGTGCATGCATCTTTTGTACCCGTTTATATCTCAAATTCAGGCTCCAAACACCCGAAAATTCGATATTTTGGGGTCCAAGAAACGATCTGTACATGCTTACTCCATGTTAGAGTATTTTCAAAATACAGGCCCAAAACATGCTGAAAATCGATATTCTAGGTTCCCAAAGTCAATATGTGCATTAATCTTCTGTACCCGTTTATATCTCAAATTCAGGCTCAAAACACCCGAAAATTCGATATTTGGGGGTCCCATAAGCGATCTGTACACGCCTACTCAGTGCTAGAATATTTTCAAAAAATAGGCCCAAAACATGCTAAAAATCGATATTTTAGTTGCCCAAAGTCGATATCTCAAATTCAGGCCCAAAACACCCGAAAAATTCGATATTTTAGGGTCCCAGAAGCGGTCTGTACATGCCTACTCTGTGTTAGAGTATTTTCAAATTACAGGCCCAAAACATACTGAAAATCGATCTTTTAGGTGCACAAAAGTCGATATGTGAATGCCTATTCTGTACCCGTTTATATCTCAAATTCAGGCTCAAAACACCCGAAAATTCGATATTTGGGGGTCCCAGAAACGATCTGTACATGCCTACTCAGATACAAGCCCAAAACATGCTGAAAATCGATATTTTAGGTGCCCAAAGTCAATATGTGTATGCATCTTCGGCACCCGTTTATATTCCAAATTCAACCTCAAAACACCCGAAAGTTCGATATTTTTGGGTCCCACAAGCGATCTCTACATGCCTACTCAGTGTTAGAAATTTTTCAAAATATAGGCTCAAAACATGCTAAAAATCGATATTTTAAGTGTCCAAAGTCGATATGTGCATGCATCTTCTGTACCCGTTTATATCTCAAATTCAGGCTCAAAACACCCGAAAATTCGGTATTTTTGGGTCATACAAGCGATCTGTACATGCCTAATCCTAGTTAGAATGTTTTCAAGATACAGACCCAAAACATGCTCAAAATCGATATTTTAGGTGCCCAAAAGTCGATATGTTCATACATCTTCTGTACCCGTTTATATCTCAAATTCAGGCTCAAAACACCCGAAAATTCGATATTTTTGGGTCCCAGAAGCGATTAGTACATGCCTAGTCTGTGTTAGAGTATTTTCATAATACAGGCCCAAAACATGCTGAAAATCGATCTTTTAGGTGCCCAAAGTCAATATGTGCGTATATATTCTGTACCCGTTTATATCTCAAATTCAGGCTCAAAACACCCGAAAATTCGATATTTGGGGGTCCCAGAAACGATCTGTACATGCCTACTCAGATACAAGCCCAAAACATGCTGAAAATCGATATTTTAGGTGCCCAAAGTCAATATGTGTATGCATCTTCGGCACCCGTTTATATTCCAAATTCAACCTCAAAACACCCGAAAGTTCGATATTTTTGGGTCCCACAAGCGATCTCTACATGCCTACTCAGTGTTAGAAATTTTTCAAAATATAGGCTCAAAACATGCTAAAAATCGATATTTTAAGTGTCCAAAGTCGATATGTGCATGCATCTTCTGTACCCGTTTATATCTCAAATTCAGGCTCAAAACACCCGAAAATTCGGTATTTTTGGGTCATACAAGCGATCTGTACATGCCTAATCCTAGTTAGAATGTTTTCAAGATACAGACCCAAAACATGCTCAAAATAGATATTTTAGGTGCCCAAAAGTCGATATGTGCATACATCTTCTGTACCCGTTTATATCTCAAATTCAGGCTCAAAACACCCGAAAATTCGATATTTTTGGGTCCCTGAAGCGATTAGTACATGCCTAGTCTGTGTTAGAGTATTTTCATAATACAGGCCCAAAACATGCTGAAAATCGATCTTTTAGGTGCCCAAAGTCAATATGTGCGTATATATTCTGTACCCGTTTATATCTCAAATTCAGGCCAAGAACACCCAAAAATTCGATATTTTGGGGTCCCAGAAGCGATCTGTACATGCCTACTCCGTGTTAGAGTTTTTTCAAAATACATGCCCAAAACATACTGAAAATCGATCTTTTAGGTGCCCACAAGTCGATATGTGCATAAGTCTTCTGTACCCGTTTATATCTCAAATTCAGGCTCTAAATACCCGAAAATTCGATATTTTGGGGTCCCAGAAGCGATCTGTACACGCCTACTCATATGCAGGCCCAAAACATGCTGAAAATTGATATTTTAGGTGCCCAAAGTCAATACGTGTATGCATCTTCTGCACCCGTTTATATCCCAAATTCAATCTCAACACACCCTAAAAATTCAATATTTTGGGGTCCCAGAAACGATCTGTACATGCCTACTCAGTGCTAGAATGTTTTCAAAATATAGGCTCAAAACATGCAAAAAATCGATATTTTAAGTGTCCAAAATCGATATGTTCATGCATCTTCTGTACCCGTTTATATCTCAGATTCAGGCTCAAAACACCCGAAAATCTAGTATTTTTGGGTCCTAGAAGCAATCTGTACATGCCTACACCTAGTTAGAATGTTTTCAAGATACAGACCCAAAACATGCTCAAAATCGATATTTTAGGTGCCCAAAAGTCGATATGTGCATGCATCTTCAGTACCCGTTTATATCTCAAATTCAGGCTCAAAATACCCGAACATTCGATATTTTGGGGTCCCAGAAGCGATCTGTACATGCCTACTCTGTGTTAGAGTATTTTCAAAATACAGGCCCAAAACATACTGAAAATCGATCTTTTAGGTGCCCAAAAGTCGATATGTGAATGCCTATTCTGTACCCGTTTATATCTCAAATTCAGGCTCAAAACACCCGAAAATTCGATATTTTGGGGTCCCAGAAGCGATCTGTACATGCCTACTCAGATACAGGCCCAAAACATGCTGAAAATCGATATTTTAGGTGCCCAAAGTCAATATGTGTATGCTTCTTCTGCACCCGTTTATATCCCAAATTCAACCTCAAAACACCCGAAAATTCAATATTTTTGGGTCGCAGAAGTGATCTGTACATGCCTAACCAGTGCTAGAATGTTTTCAAAATATAGGCTCAAAACATGCTAAAAATTGATATTTTAAGTGTCCAAAGTCGATATGTGCATGCATCTTCTGTACCCGTTTATATTTCAAATTAAGACTCAAAAAACCCAAAAAATCGGTATTTTTGGTCCGTAGAATGTTTTCAAGATACAGACCCAAAACATGCCCAAAATCGATATTTTAAGTGTCCAAAGTCGATATGTGCATGCATCGTCTGTACCCGTTTATATCTCAAATTCAAGCTCAAAACACCTGAAAATTCGATATTTTGGGGTCCCAGAAGCGATATGGACATGCCTACTCCGTGTCAGAGAATTTTCAATTTACAGGCCCAAAACATGCTGAAAATCGATATTTTAGGTGCCCAAAGTCAATATGTGCATGCATCTTCTGTACTAGTTTATATCTCAAATTCAGGCTCAAAACACCCGAAAATTCGATATTTTGGGGGCCCAGAAGCGATCTGTACATGCCTACTCAGTGCTAGAATATTTTCAAAAAATAAGCCCAAAACATGCTAAAAATCGATATTTTAGGTGCCCAAAGTCGATATATCAAATTTAGGCCCATAACACCCGAAAATTCGATATTTTAGGGTCCCAGAAGCGATCTGTACATGCCTACTCCGTATTAGAGTATTTTCAAAATACAGGCCCAAAACATGATGAAAAACGATATTTTAGGTGCCCAAAGTTAATGTGTGTATGCATCTTCTGCACCCGTTTATATCCCAAATTCAAACTCAAAACATCCGAAAATTCGATATTTTGGGGTCCCTGAAGCGATATGTACATGCCTACTCAGATACAGGCCCAAAACATGCTGAAAATCGATATTCTAGGTGCACAAGGTCAATATGTGTATGCATCTTCTGTACCCGTTTATATCCCAAATTCAACCTCAAAACACCCGAAAATTCAATATTTTTGGGTCTCAGAAGCGATCGGTACATTTCTACTCAGTGCTAGAATGTTTTCAAAATATAGGCTCGAAACATGCTAAAAATCGATATTTTAAGTGTCCAAATTCGATATGTGCATGCATCTTCTGTACCCGTTTATATCTCAAATTAAGGCTCAAAAAACCCGAAAATTCGGTATTTTTGGTCCCTAGAAGCGATCTGTACATGTCTACTCCTAGTTAGAATGTTTTCAAGATACAGACCCAAAACATGCTCAAAATCGATATTTTAGGTGCCCAAAGTCGATATGTGAAAGCATCTTCTGTACCCGTTTATATCTCAAATTCAGGCTCAAAACACCCGAAAATTCGATATTTTGGGGTCCCAGAAGCGATCTGTACAAGCCTACTCAGTGCTAGAATATTTTTAAAATATAGGCCCAAAACATGCTAAAAATCGATATTTTAGGTGCCCGAAGTCGATATCTCAAATTCAGTCCCAAAACACCCGAAAATTCGATATTTTGGAGTCCCAGAAGCGATCTGTACATGCCTTTTCCGTGTTAGAGTATTTTCAATATACAGGCCCAAAACATACTGAAAACCGATCTTTTAGGTGACCAAAAGTCGATATGTGCATGCATCTTCTGTACCCGTTTATATCTCAAATTCAGGCTCCAAACACCCGAAAATTCGATATTTTGGGGTCCCAGAAGCGATCTGTACATGCCTACTCAGATACAGGCCCAAAACATGCTGAAAATCGATATTTTTGATGCCTAAAGTCAATATGTGTATGCATCTTCTGCACTCGTTTATATCTCAAATTCAACCTCAAAACTCTCGAATATTCGATATTTTTGGGTCCCAGAAGCGATCTGTACATGCCTACTGAGTGCTAGAATGTTTTCAAAATATAGGCTCAAAACATGCTAAAAATCGATATTTTAGGTGCCCAAAAGTCGATATGTGCATGCATCTTCTGAACCCGTTTAAGTCTCAAATTCAGGCTTCAAACACCCGAAAATTCGATATTTTGGGGTCCCACCAGCGATCTGTACATGCCAACTCCGTATTAGAGTATTTTCAAAATACAGGCCCAAAACATGCTGAAAAACGATATTTTAGGTGCCCAAAGTTAATGTGTGTATGCATCTTCTGCACCCGTTTATATCCCAAATTCAAACTCAAAACATCCGAAAATTCGATATTTTGGGGTCCCTGAAGCGATATGTACATGCCTACTCAGATACAGGCCCAAAACATGCTGAAAATCGATATTCTAGGTGCACAAGGTCAATATGTGTATGCATCTTCTGTACCCGTTTATATCCCAAATTCAACCTCAAAACACCCGAAAATTCAATATTTTTGGGTCTCAGAAGCGATCGGTACATTTCTACTCAGTGCTAGAATGTTTTCAAAATATAGGCTCGAAACATGCTAAAAATCGATATTTTAAGTGTCCAAATTCAATATGTGCATGCATCTTCTGTACCCGTTTATATCTCAAATTAAGGATCAAAAAACCCGGAAATTCGGTATTTTTGGTCCCTAGAAGCGATCTGTACATGTCTACTCCTAGTTAGAATGTTTTCAAGATACAGACCCAAAACATGCTCAAAATCGATATTTTAGGTGCCCAAAGTCGATATGTGAAAGCATCTTCTGTACCCGTTTATATCTCAAATTCAGGCTCAAAACACCCGAAAATTCGATATTTTGGGGTCCCAGAAGCGATCTGTACAAGCCTACTCAGTGCTAGAATATTTTAAAAATATAGGCCCAAAACATGCTAAAAATCGATATTTTTGGTGCTCGAAGTCGATATCTCAAATTCAGGCCCAAAACACCCGAAAATTCGATATTTTGGGGTCCCAGAAGCGATCTGTACATGCCTACTCCGTGTTAGAGTATTTTCAATATACAGGCCCAAAACATACTGAAAACCGATCTTTTAGGTGACCAAAAGTCGATATGTGCATGCATCTTCTGTACCCGTTTATATCTCAAATTCAGGCTCCAAACACACGAAAATTCGATATTTTGGGGTCCCAGAAGCGACCTGTACATGCCTACTCAGATACAGGCCCAAAACATGCTGAAAATCGATATTTTTGATGCCTAAAGTCAATATGTGTATGCATCTTCTGCATTCGTTTATATCTCAAATTCAACCTCAAAACTCTCGAATATTCGATATTTTTGGGTCCCAGAAGCGATCTGTACAAGCCTACTGAGTGCTAGAATGTTTTCAAAATATAGGCTCAAAACATGCTAAAAATCGATATTTTAGGTGCCCGAAGTCGATATCTCAAATTCAGGCCCAAAACACCCGAAAATTCGATATTTTGGAGTCCCAGAAGCGATCTGTACATGCCTACTCCGTGTTAGAGTATTTTCAATATACAGGCCCAAAACATACTGAAAATCGATCTTTTAGGTGCACAAAAGTCAATATGTGCATGCATCTTCTGTACCCGTTTATATCTCCTGTACCCGTTTATATCTCAAGTTCAGGCTCAAAACACACGAAAATTCGATATTTTGGGGTCCCTGAAGCGATCTGTACATGCCTACTCAGATACAGGCCCAAAACATGCTGAAAATCGATATTTTAGGTGCCCAAGGTCAATATGTGTATGCATCTTCTGCACCCGTTTATATCCCAAATTCAACCTCAAAACATCCGAAAATTCAATATTTTTGGGTCTCAGAAGCGATCTGTATATACCTACTCATTGCTAGAATGTTTTCAAAATATAGGCTCAAAACATGCTAAAAATCGATATTTTAAGTGTCCAAAGTCGATAAGTGCATTCATCTTCTGTACCCGTTTATATCTCAAATTAAGGCTAAAAAAAAAAACGAAAATTCGGTATTTTTGGTCCCTAGAAGCGATCTGTACATGCCTACTCCTAGTTAGAATGTTTTCAATATACAGACCCAAAACATGCTCAAAATCGATATTTTAGGTGCCCAAAGTCGATATGTGAATGCATCTTCTGTACCCGTTTATATCTCAAATTCATTCTCAAAACACCCGAAAATTCGATATTTTTGGGTCCCAGAAGCGATCTGTACATGCCTACTCCGTGTTAGAGTATTTCCAATATACAGGCCCAAAACATGCTCAAAATCGATATTTTAGGTGCCCAAAGTCGATATGTGAAAGCATCTTCTGTACCCGTTTATATCTCAAATTCAGGCTAAAAACACCCAAAAATTCGATATTTTGGGGTCCCAGAAGCGATCTGTACAAGCCTACTCAGTGCTAGAATATTTTTAAAATATAGGACCAAAACATGCTAAAAATCGATATTTTAGGTGCCCGAAGTCGATATCTCAAATTCAGGCCCAAAACACCCGAAAATTCGATATTTTGGGGTCCCAGAAGCGATCTGTACATGCCTACTCCGTGTTAGAGTATTTTCAATATACAGGCCCAAAACATACTGAAAACCGATCTTTTAGGTGACCAAAAGTCGATATGTACATGCATCTTCTGTACCCGTTTATATCTCAAATTCAGGCTCCAAACACCCGAAAATTCGATATTTTGGGGTCCCAGAAGCGATCTGTACATGCCTACTCAGATACAGGCCCAAAACATGCTGAAAATCGGTATTTTTGATGCCTAAAGTCAATATGTGTATGCATCTTCTGCACTCGTTTATATCTCAAATTCAACCTCAAAACTCTCGAATATTCGATATTTTTGGGTCCCAGAAGCGATCTGTACATGCCTACTGAGTGCTAGAATGTTTTCAAAATATAGGCTCAAAACATGCTAAAAATCGATATTTTAAGTGTCCAAAGTCGATATGTGCATGAATCTTCTGTACCCGTTTATATCTCAAATTCAGGCTCAAAACACCCGAAAATTCGGTATTTTTGGGTCCTAGAAGCGATCTGTACATGCCTACACCTAGTTAGAATGTTTTCAAGATACAGACCCAAAACATGCTCAAAATCGATATCTTAGGTGCCCAAAAGTCAATATGTGAATGCATCTTCAGTACCCGTTTATATCGAAAATTCAGGCTCAAAACACCCGAAAATTCGATATTTTGGGGTCCCAGAAGCGATCTGTACATGCCTACTCCTTGTTAGAGTATTTTCAAAATTCAGGCCCAAAACATGCTGAAAATCGATCTTTTAGGTGCACAAAAGTCAATATGTGCATGCATCTTCTGTACCCGTTTATATCTCCTGTACCCGTTTATATCTCAAATTCAGGCTCCAAACACCCGAAAATTCGATATTTTGGGGTCCCAGAAGCGATCTGTACATGCCTACTCAGATACAGGCCCAAAACATGCTAAAAATCGATATTTTTGATGCCTAAAGTCAATATGTGTATGCATCTTCTGCACTCGTTTATATATCAAATTCAACCTTAAAAACTCTCGAATATTCGATATTTTTGGGTCCCAGAAGCGATCTGTACATGCCTACTGAATGCTAGAATGTTTTCAAAATATAGGCTCAAAACATGCTAAAAATCGATATTTTAAGTGTCCAAAGTCGATAAGTGCATTCATCTTCTGTACCCGTTTATATCTCAAATTAAGGCTAAAAAGAAACGAAAATTCGGCATTTTTGGTCCCTAAAAGCGATCTGTACATGCCTAGTCCTAGTTAGAATGTTTTCAATATACAGACCCAAAACCTGCTCAAAATCGATATTTTAGGTGCCCAAAGTCGATATGTGAATGCATCTTCTGTACCCGTTTATATCTCAAATTCATTCTCAAAACACCCGAAAATTCGATATTTTTGGGTCCCAGAATCGATCTGTACATGCCTACTCCGTGTTAGAGTATTTCCAATATACAGGCCCAATACATACTGAAAATTGATCTTTTAGGTGCCCAAAAGTCGATATGTGCATGCATCTTCTGTACCAGTTTATATCTCAAATTCAGGCTCCAAACACCCGAAAATTCGATATTTTGGGGTCCCAGAAGCGATCTGTACATGCCTACTCAGATACAGGCCCAAAACATGCTGATAATCGATATTTATGGTGCCTAAAGTCAATATGTGTATGTATCTTCTGCACTCGTTTATATCTCAAATTCAACCTCAAAACACTCGAAAATTCGATATTTTTGGGTCCCAGAAGCGATCTGTACATGCCTACTGAGTGCTAGAATGTTTTCAAAATATAGGCTTAAAACATGCTAAAAATCGATATTTTAAGTGTCCAAAGTCGATATGTGCATGCATCTTCTGTACCCGTTTATATCTCAAATTAAGGCTCAAAAAACCCTAAAATTTGGTATTTTTTGTCCCTAGAAGCGATCTGTACATGTCTACACCTAGTTAGAATGTTTTCAAGATACAGACCCAAAACATGCTCAAAATCGATATTTTAGGTGCCCAAAGTCGATATGTGAAAGCATCTTCTGTACCCGTTTATATCTCGAATTAAGGCTCAAAACACCCGAAAGTTCGATATTTTGGGGTCCCAGAAGCGATCTGTACAAGCCTACTCAGTGCTAGAATATTTTTAAAATATAGGCCCAAAACATGCTAAAATTCGATATTTTAGGTGCCCGAAGTCGATATATCTAATTCAGTTCCAAAAAACCCGAAAATTCGATATTTTTGGGTCCCAGAAGCGATCTGTACATGCCTACTCCGTTTTAGAGTATTTCCAATATACAGGCCCAAAACATACGGAAAATCGATCTTTTAGGTGCCCAAAAGTCGATATGTGCATGCATCATCTGTACCCGTTTATATCTCAAATTCAGGCTCAAAACACCCGAAAATTCGATATTTTGGGGTCCCAGAAGCGATCTGTACATGCCTACTCAGTTACAAGCCCAAAACATGCTGATAATCGATATTTTTGGTGCCTAAAGTCAATATGTGTATGTATCTTCTGCACTCGTTTATATCTCAAATTCAACCTCAAAACACTCGAAAACTCGATATTTTTGGGTCCCAGAAGCGATCTGTACATGCCTACTGAGTGCTAGAATGTTTTCAAAATATAGGCTTAAAACTTGCTAAAAATCGATATTTTAAGTGTCCAAAGTCGATATGTGCATGCATCTTCTGTACCCGTTTATATCTCAAATTCAGGCTCAAAACACCCGAAAATTCGATATTTTGGGGTCCCAGAAGTGATCTGTACATGCCTACTTAGCGCTAGAATATTTTCAAAATATAGGCTTAAATCATGCTAAAAATCGATATTTTAGGTGCCCAAAGTCGGTATATCAAATTCAGGCCTATAACACCCGAAAATTCAATATTTTGGGGCCCCAGAAGCGATGTGTACATGCCTACTCCGTGTTAGAATATTTTAAAAATACAGGCCCAAAACATACTGAAAATCGATCTTTTAGGTGCCAAAAAGTCGATATGAGCATGCATCTTCTGTACCCGTTTATATCTCAAATTCAGGCTGCAAACACCCGAAAATTCGATATTTTGGGGTCCCAGAAGCGATCTGTACATGCCTACTCAGATATAGGTCCAAAACATGCTGAAAATCGATATTTTATGTGCCCAAAGTCAATATGTGTATGCATCTTATGCACTCGTTTATATCTCAAATTCAACCTCAAAACACCCGAAAATTCGATATTTTTGGGTCCCAGAAGCGATCTGTACATGCCTACTCAGTGCTAGAATGTTTTCAAAATATAGGCTCAAAACATACTAAAATTCGATATTTTAAGTGTCCAAAGTCGATATGTGCATGCGTCTTCTGTACCTTTTTATATCTCAAATTCAGGCTCAAAACACCCGAAAATTCGATATTTTTGGGTCTTAGAAGTGATCTGTACATGCCTACTTAGCGCTAAAATATTTTCAAAATATAGGCCCAAAACAAGCTAAAAATCGATATTTTAGGTGCCCAAAGTCGATATTTCAAGTTCAGACCCATTACACCCGAAAATTCGTTATTTTTGAGTCCTAAAAGCGATCTGTACATGCCTACTCCGTGTTAGAGTATTTTCAAAATAGAGGCCCAAAACATACTAAAAATCGATATTTTAAGTGCACAAAAGTCAATATGTGTATGCATCTTCTGTACCCGTTTATATCTCAAATTCAGGCTCCAAACACCCGAAAATTCGATATTTTGGGGTCCCAGAAGCGATCTGTACATGCCTACTCAGATACAGGCCCAAAACATGCTGAAAATCGATATTTTTGGTGCCTAAAGTCAATATGTCTATGCATCTTCTGAACCCCTTATATTTCCCAAATTCAACATCAAAACACCCGAAAATTCGATATTTTTGGGTCCCAGAAGCGATCTGTACATGCCTACTCAGTGCTAGAATGTTTTCAAAATATAGGCTCAAAACATGCTAAAAATCGATATTTTAGGTGACCAAAGTCAATATGTGTATGCATCTTCTGCACCCGTTTATATCCCAAATTCAACATCAAAACACCCGAAAATTCGATATTTTGGGGTCCCAGAAGCGATCTGTACAAGCCTACTCAGTGCTAGAATATTTTTGAAATATAGGCCCAAAACATGCTAAAATTCGATATTTTAGGTGCCCGAAGTCGATATCTCAAATTCAGATCCAAAACACCCGAAAATTCGATATTTTTGGGTCCCAGAAGCGATCTGTACATGCCTACTCCGTGTTAGAGTATTTTCAATATACAGGCCCAAAACATACTGAAAATCGATCTTTTAGGTGACCAAAAGTCGATATGTGCATGCATCTTCTGTACCCGTTTATATCTCAAATTCAGGCTCCAAACACTCGAAAATTCGATATTTTGGGGTCCCAACAGCGATCTGTACATGCCTACTCAGATACAGGCCCAAAACATGCTGAAAATCTATATTTTAGGTGCCCAAGGTCAATATGTGTATGCATCTTCTGCACCCGTTTATATCCCAAATTCAACCTCAAAACACCCGAAAATTCAATATTTTTTGGTCTCAGAAGCGATCTGTACATGCCTACTCAGTGCTAGAATGTTTTCAAAATATAGGCTCAAAACATGCTAAAAATCGATATTTTAAGTGTCCAAATTCGATATGTGCATGCATCTTCTGTACCCGTTTATATCTCAAATTCAGGCTAAAAAAACCCGAAAATTCGGTATTTTTGGTCCCTAGAAGCGATCTGTACATGTCTATTCCTAGTTAGAATATTTTCAAGATACAGACCCAAAACATGCTCAAAATCGATATTTTAGGTGCCCAAAGTCGATATGTGAATGCATCTTCTGTAACCGTTTATATCTCAAATTCAGGCTCAAAACACCCGAAAATTCGATATTTTGGGGTCCAAGAAGCGATCTGTATATGCCTAATCAGTGCTAGAATATTTTTAAAATATAGAACCAAAACATGCTAAAAATCGATATTTTAGGTGCCCAAAGTCGATATCTCAAATTGAGGCCCAAAACACCCGAAAATTCGATATTTTGGGGTCCCAGAAGCGATCTGTACATGCCTACTCCGTGTTAGAGTATTTTCAATATACAGGCCCAAATCATACAGAAAATCGATATTTTAGGTGCCCAAAAGTCGATATGTGCATGCATCTTCTGTACCCATTTATATCTCAAATTCAAGCTCCAAACACCTGAAAATTCGATATTTTGGGGTCCCAGAAGCGATCTGTACATGCCTACTCAGATACAGGCCCAAACCATGCTAAAAATCGATATTTTTGGTGCCTAAATTCAATATGTCTATGCATCTTCTGCACCCGTTTATATCCCAAATTCAACATCAAAACACCCGAAAATTCGATATTTTTGGGTCCCAGAAGCGATCTGTACATGCCTACTCAGTTCTAGAATGTTTTCAAAATATAGGCTCAAAACATGCTAAAAATCGATATTTTAGGTGACCAAAGTCAATATGTGTATGCATCTTCTGCACCCGTTTATATCCCAAATTCAACATCAAAACACCCGAAAATTCGATATTTTGGGGTCCCAGAAGCGATCTGTACAAGCCTAATCAGTGCTAGAATATTTTTGAAATATAGACCCAAAACATGCTAAAATTCGATATTTTAGGTGCCCGAAGTCGATATCTCAAATTCAGGCCCAAAACACCCGAAAATTCGATATTTTGGAGTCCCAGAAGCGATCTGTACATGCCTACTCCGTGTTAGAGTATTTTCAATATACAGGCCCAAAACATACTGAAAATCGATCTTTTAGGTGCACAAAAGTCAATATGTGCATGCATCTTCTGTACCCGTTTATATCTCCTGTACCCGTTTATATCTCAAGTTCAGGCTCAAAACACACGAAAATTCGATATTTTGGGGTCCCTGAAGCGATCTGTACATGCCTACTCAGATACAGGCCCAAAACATGCTGAAAATCGATATTTTAGGTGCCCAAGGTCAATATGTGTATGCATCTTCTGCACCCGTTTATATCCCAAATTCAACCTCAAAACATCCGAAAATTCAATATTTTTGGGTCTCAGAAGCGATCTGTACATCCCTACTGAGTGCTAGAATGTTTTCAAAATATAGTCTCAAAACATGTTAAAAATCGATATTTTAAGTGTCCAAAGTCGATATGTGCATGAATCTTCTGTACCCGTTTATATCTCAAATTCAGGCTCAAAACACCCGAAAATTCGGTATTTTTGGGTCCTAGAAGCGATCTTTACATGCCTACTCCTAGTTAGAATGTTTTTTAAGATACAGGCCCAAAACATGCTGAAAATCTATATTTTAGGAGCCCAAGGTCAATATATGTATGCATCTTCTGCACCCGTTTATATCCCAAATTCAACCTCAAAACACCCGAAAATTCAATATTTTTTGGTCTCAGAAGCGATCTGTACATGCCTACTCAGTGCTAGAATGTTTTCAAAATATAGGCTCAAAACATGCTAAAAATCGATATTTTAAGTGTCCAAAGTCGATATGTGCATGCATCTTCTGTACCCGTTTATATCTCAAATTCAGGCTCAAAAAACCCGAAAATTCGGTATTTTTGGTCCCTAGAAGCGATCTGTACATGTCTATTCCTAGTTAGAATATTTTCAAGATACAGACCCAAAACATGCTCAAAATCGATATTTTAGGTGCCCAAAGTCGATATGTGAATGCATCTTCTGTACCCGTTTATATCTCAAATTTAGGCTCAAAACACCCGAAAATTCGATAATTTGGGGTCCCAGAAGCGATCTGTATATGCCTACTCAGTGCTAGAATATTTTTAAAATATAGAACCAAAACATGCTAAAAATCGATATTTTAGGTGCCCAAAGTCGATATCTCAAATTGAGTCCCAAAACACCCGAAAATTCGATATTTTGGGTCCCAGAAGCGATCTGTACATGCCTACTCCGTGTTAGAGTATTTTCAATATACAGGCCCAAAACATACAGAAAATCGATCTTTTAGGTGCCCAAATGTCGATATGTGCATGCATCTTCTGTACCCGTTTATATCTCAAATTCAGGCTCCAAACACCCGAAAATTCGATATTTTGGGGTCCCAGAAGCGATCTGTACATGCCTACTCAGATACAGGCCCAAAACATGCTGAAAATCGATATTTTTGGTGCCTAAAGTCAATATGTCTATGCATCTTCTGCACTCGTTTATATCTCAAATTCAACCTCAAAATTCTCGAAAATTCGATATTTTTGGGTCCCAGAAGCGATCTGTACATGCCTACTGAGTGTTAGAATGTTTTCAAAATATAGGGTCAAAACATGCTAAAAATCGATATTTTAGGTGCCCAAAGTCGATATGTGCATGCATCTTCTGTACCCGTTTATATCTCAAATTCAGGCTAAAAAACACCCTAAAATTCGATATTTTGAGGTCCCAGAAGCGATCTGTACATGCTTACTCAGATACAGGCCCAAAACATGCTGATAATCGATATTTTTGGAGCCTAAAGTCAATATGTGTATGCATCTTCTGCACTCATTTATATCTCAAATTCAACCTCAAAACACTCGAAAGTTCGATATTTTTGGGTCCCAGAAGCGATCTGTACATGCCTACTGAGTGCTAGAATGTTTTAAAAATATAGGCTCAAAACATGCTAAAAATCGATATTTTAAGTGTCCAAAGTCGATATGTGCATGCATCTTCTGTACCCGTTTATATCTCAAATTCAGGCTCAAAACACCCGAAAATTCGATATTTTGGGGTCCCAGAAGTGATCTGTACATGCCTACTTAGCGCTAGAATATTTTCAAAATATAGGCCCAAAACATGCTAAAAATCGATATTTTAGGTGCCCAAAGTCGATATCTCAAATTAAGTCCCAAAACACCCGAAAATTCGATATTTTGGGTCCCAGAAGCGATCTGTACATGCCTACTCCGTGTTAGAGTATTTTCAATATACAGGCCCAAAACATACAGAAAATCGATCTTTTATGTGCCCAAATGTCGATATGTGCATGCATCATCTGTACCCGTTTATATCTCAAATTCAGGCTCCAAACACCCGAAAATTCGATATTTTGGGGTCCCAGAAGCGATCTGTACATGCCTACTCAGATACAGGCCCAAAACATGCTGAAAATCGATATTTTTGGTGCCTAAAGTCAATATGTCTATGCATCTTCTGCACTCGTTTATATCCCAAATTCAACCTCAAAATTCTCGAAAATTCGATATTTTTGGGTCCCAGAAGCGATCTGTACATGCCTACTGAGTGCTAGAATGTTTTCAAAATATAGGGTAAAAACATGCTAAAAATCGATATTTTAGGTGCCCAAAGTCGATATGTGCATGCATCTTCTGTACCCGTTTATATCTCAAATTCAGGCTAAAAAACACCCGAAAATTCGATATTTTGAGGTCCCAGAAGCGATCTGTACATGCTTACTCAGATACAGGCACAAAACATGCTGATAATCGATATTTTTGGAGCCAAAAGTCAATATGTGTATGCATCTTCTGCACTCATTTATATCTCAAATTCAACCTCAAAACACTCGAAAGTTCGATATTTTTGGGTCCCAGAAGCGATCTGTACATGCCTACTGAGTGCTAGAATGTTTTAAAAATATAGGCTCAAAACATGCTAAAAATCGATATTTTAAGCGTCCAAAGTCGATATGTGCATGCATCTTCTGTACCCGTTTATATCTCAAATTCAGGCTCAAAACACCCGAAAATTCGATATTTTGGGGTCCCAGAAGTGATCTGTACATGCCTACTTAGCGCTAGAATATTTTCAAAATATAGGCCCAAAACATGCTAAAAATCGATATTTTAGGTGCCCAAATTCGATATTTCAAATTCAGGCCCATAACCCCCGAAAATTCGATATTTTGGGGTCCCAGAAGCGATGTGTACATGCCTACTCCGTGTTAGAATATTTTAAAAATACAGGCCCAAAACATACTAAAAATCGATCTTTTCAGTGCCAAAAAGTCGATATGTGCATGCATCTTCTGTACCCGTTTATATCTCAAATTCAGGCTCCAAACACCCAAAAATTCGATATTTTGGGGTACCAGAAGCGATCTGTACATGCCTACTCAGATACAGGCCCAAAACATGCTGAAAATCAATTTTTTATGTGCCCAAAATCAATATGTGTATGCATCTTATGCACTCGTTTATATCTCAAATTCAACCACAAAACACCCGAAAATTCGATATTTTTGGGTCCTAGAAGCGATCTGTACATACCTACTCAGTGCTAGAATGTTTTCAAAGTATAGGTGCAAAACATGCTAAAAATCGATATCTTAAGTGTCCAAAGTCGATATGTGCATGCATCTTCTGTACCCGTTTATATCTCAAATTCAGGCTCCAAAAACCCGAAAATTCGATATTTTGGGGACCCAGAAGCGATCTGTACATGCCTTCTCAGATACAGCCCCAAAACATGCTGAAAATCGATATTTTATGTGCCCAAAGTCGATATGTGCATGCATCTTCTGTACCCGTTTATATCTCAAATTCAGGCTGCAAACACCCGAAAATTCGATATTTTGGGGTCCCAGAAGCGATCTGTACATGCCTACTCAGTGCTAGAATATTTTTAAAATATAGAACCAAAACATGCTAAAAATCGATATTTTAGGTGCCCAAAGTCGATATCTCAAATTCAACCTCAAAACACCGGAAAATTCGATATTTTTGGGTCCCAGAAGCGATCTGTACATGCCTACTCAGTGCTAGAATGTTTTCAAAATATAGGCTCAAAACATGCTAAAAATCGATATTTTAAGTGTCCAAAGTCGATATGTGCATGCATCTTCTGTACACGTTTATATCTCAAATTCAGGTTCAAAAAACCCGAAAATTCGATATTTTGGGGTCCCAGAAGTGATCTGTACATGCCTACTTAGCGCTAAAATATTTTTCAAAATATAGGCCCAAAACAAGCTAAAAATCGATATTTTAGGTGCCCAAAGTCGATATTTCAAGTTCAGGCCCATTACACCCGAAAATTCGTTATTTTTGGGTCCGAGAAGCGATCTGTACATGCCTACTCCGTGTTAGAGTATTTTCATAATAGAGGCCTAAAACATACTAAAAATCGATCTTTTAGGTGCACAAAAGTCAATATGTGTATGCATCTTCTGTACACGTTTATATCTCAAATTCAGGTTCATAACACCCGAAAATTCGATATTTTGGGGTCCCAGAAGCGATGTGTACATGCCTACTTCGTGTTAGAATATTTTAAAAATACAGGCCCAAAACATACTGAAAATCGATCTTTTAGGTGCCAAAAAGTCGATATGTGCATGCATCTTCTGTACCCGTTTATATCTCAAATTCAGGCTCCAAACACCCGAAAATTCGATATTTTGGGGTCCCAGAAGCGATCTGTACATGCCTACTCAGTGCTAGAATATTTTTAAAATATAGAACCAAAACATGCTGAAAATCGATATTTTAGGTGCCCAAAGTCGATATCTCAAATTGAGGCCCAAAACACCCGAAAATTCGATATTTTGGGGTCCCAGAAGCGATCTGTACATGCCTACTCCGTGTTAGAGTATTTTCGATATACAGGGCCAAAACATACTGAAAATCGATCTTTTAGGTGCCCAAAAGTCGATATGTGCATGCATCTTCTGTACCCGTTTATATTTCAAATTCAGGCTCCAAACACCCGAAAATTCGATATTTTGAGGTCCCAGAAGCGATCTGTACATGCTTACTCAGATTCAGGCCCAAAACATGCTGATAATCGATATTTTTGGTGACTAAAGTCAATATGTGTATGCATCTTCTGCACTCGTTTATATCTCAAATTCAACCTCAAAACACTCGAAAGTTCGATATTTTTGGGTCCCAGAAGCGATCTGTACATGCCTACTGAGTGCTAGAATGTTTTCAAAATATAGGCTCAAAACATGCTAAAAATCGATATTTTAAGTGTCCAAAGTCGATATGTGCATGTATCTTCTGTACCCGTTTTTATCTCAAATTCAGGCTCAAAACACCCGAAAATTCGATATTTTGGGGTCATAGAAGTGATCTGTACATGCCTACTTAGCGCTAGAATATTTTCAAAATATAGGCCCAAAACATGCTAAAAATCGATATTTTAGGTGCCCAAATTCGATATTTCAAATTCAGGCCCATAACCTCCGAAAATTCGATATTTTGGGGTCCCAGAAGCGATGTGTACATGCCTACTCCGTGTTAGAATATTTTAAAATTACATGCCCAAAACATACTGAAAATCGATCTTTTAGGTGCCAAAAAGTCGATATGAGCATGCATCTTCTGTACCCGTTTATATCTCAAATTCAGGCTCCAAACACCCGAAAATTCGATATTTTGGGGTCCCAGAAGCGATCTGTACATGCCTACTTAGATACAGGCCCAAAACATGCTGAAAATCGATATTTTATGTGCCCAAAGTCAATATGTGTATGCATCTTATGCACTCGTTTATATCTCAAATTCAACCTCAAAACCCCCGAAAATTCGATATTTTTGAGTCCCAGAAGCGATCTGTACATGCCTACTCTGTGTTAGAGTATTTTCATAATAGAGGCCTAAAATATACTAAAAATAGATCTTTTAGGTGCACAAAAGTCAATATGTGTATGCATCTTCTGCACCCGTTTATATCCCAAATTCAACATCAAAACACCAGAAAATTCGATATTTTTGGGTCCCAGAAGCGATCTGTACATGCCTACTCAGTGCTAGAATATTTTCAAAATATAGGCTCAAAACATGCTAAAAATCGATATTTTAGGTGACCAAAGTCAATATGTGTATGCATCTTCTGCACCCGTTTATATCCCAAATTTAACCTCAAAACACCCGAAAATCCGATATTTTTGGGTCCCAGAAGCGATCTGTACATGCCTACTCATTGCTAGTATGTTTTCAAAATATAGGACCAAAACATGCTAAAAATCGATATTTTAGGTGCCCAAAGTCGATATCTCAAATTGAGGCCCAAAACACCCGAAAATACGATATTTTTGGGTCCCAGAAGCGATCTGTACCTGCCTACTCTGTGTTAGAGTATTTTCAATATACAGGCCGAAAACATACTGAAAATCGATCTTTTAGGTGCCCAAAAGTCGATATGTGCATGCATCTTCTGTACCCGTTTATATCTCAAATTCAGGCTCCAAACACCCGAATATTCGATATTTTGAGGTTCCAGAAGCGATCTGTACATGCCTACTCAGAAACAGGCCCAAAACATGCTGATAATCGATATTTTTGGTGCCTAAAGTCAATATGTGTATGCATCTTCTGCACTCGTTTATATCTCAAATTCAGGCTCAAAACACCCGAAAATCTAGTATTTTTGGGTCCCAGAAGTGATCTGTACATGCCTACTTAGCGCTAGAATATTTTCAAAATATAGGCTCTAAACATGCTAAAAATCGATAATTTAAGTGTCCAAAGTCGACATGTGCATGCATCTTCTGTACCCATATATATCTCAAATTCAGGTTCAAAACACCCGAAAATTCGATATTTTGGGGTCCCAGAAGCGATGTGTACATGCCTACTCCATGTTAGAATATTTTTAAAATACAGGCCGAAAACATACTGAAAATCGATCTTTTAGGTGCCCAAAAGTCGATATGTGCATGCATCTTCTGTACCCGTTTATATCTCAAATTCAGGCTCCAAACACCCTAAAATTCGATATTTTGGGGTCCCAGAAGCGATCTGTACATGCCTACTCAGATACAGGCCCAAAACATGCTGAAAATCGATATTTTATGTGCCCAAAGTCAATATGTGTATGCATCTTATGCACTCGTGTATATCTCAAATTCAACCTCAAAACACCCGAAAATTCGATATTTTTGGGTCCCAGAAGCGATCTGTACATGACTACTCAGTGCTAGAATGTTTTCAAAATATAGGCCCAAAACAAGCTAAAAATCGATATTTTAGGTGCCCAAAGTCGATATTTCAAGTTCAGGCCCATTACACCCGAAAATTCGTTATTTTTGGGTCCGAGAAGCGATCTGTACATGCCTACTTCGTGTTAGAATATTTTAAAAATACAGGCCCAAAACATACTGAAAATCGATCTTTTAGGTGCCAAAAAGTCGATATGTGCATGCATCTTCTGTACCCGTTTATATCTCAAATTCAGGCTCCAAACACGCGAAAATTCGATATTTTGGGGTCCCAGAAGCGATCTGTACATGCCTACTCAGTGCTAGAATATTTTTAAATTATAGAACCAAAACATGCTAAAAATCGATATTTTAGGTGCCCAAAGTCGATATCTCAAATTGAGGCCCAAAACACCCGAAAATTCGATATTTTGGGGTCCCAGAAGCGATCTCTACATGCCTACTCCGTGTTAGAGTATTTTCAATATACAGGCCCAAAACATACTGAAAATCGATCTTTTAGGTGCCCAAAAGTCGATATGTGCATGCATCTTCTGTACCCGTTTATATTTCAAATTCAGGCTCCAAACACCCGAAAATTCGATATTTTGAGGTCCCAGAAGCGATCTGTACATGCTTACTCAGATACAGGCCCAAAATATGCTGATAATCGATATTTTTGGTGCCTAAAGTCAATATGTGTATGCATCTTCTGCACTCGTTTATATCACAAATTCAACCTCAAAACACTCGAAAGTTCGATATTTTTGGGTCCCAGAAGCGATCTGTACATGCCTACTGAGTGCTAGAATGTTTTCAAAATATAGGCATAAAACATGCTAAAAATCGATATTTTAAGTGTCCAAAGTCGATATGTGCATGTATCTTCTGTACCCGTTTATATCTCAAATTCAGGTTCAAAACACCCGAAAATTCGATATTTTGGGGTCTCAGAAGTGATCTGTACATGCCTACTTAGCGCTAGAATATTTTCAAAATATAGGCCCAAAACATGCTAAAAATCGATATTTTAGGTGCCCAAATTCGATATTTCAAATTCAGGCCCATAACCCGCGAAAATTCGATATTTTGGGGTCCCAGAAGCGATGTGTACATGCCTACTCCGTGTTAGAATATTTTAAAATTACATACCCAAAACATACTGAAAATCGATCTTTTAGGTGCCAAAAAGTCGATATGTGCATGCATCTTCTGTACCCGTTTATATCTCAAATTCAGGCTCCAAACACCCGAAAATTCGATATTTTGTGGTCCCAGAAGCGATCTGTACATGCCTACTTAGATACATTCCCAAAACATGTTGAAAATCGATATTTTATATGCCCAAAGTCAATATGTGTATGCATCTTATGCACTCGTTTATATCTCAAATTCAACCTCAAAACACCCGAAAATTCGATATTTTTGGGTCCCAGAAGCGATCTGTACATGCCTACTCAGTGCTAGAATGTTTTCAAAATATAGGCGCAAAACATGCTAAAAATCGATATCTTAAGTGTCCAAAGTCGATATGTGCATGCATCTTCTGTACCCGTTTATATCTCAAATTCAGGCTCCCAAAACCCGAAAATTCGATATTTTGGGGTCCCAGAAGCGATCTGTATATCTCTACTCAGATACAGGCCCAAAACATGCTGAAAATCGATATTTTACGTGCCCAAAGTCGATATGTGCATGCATCTTCTGTACCCGTTTATATCTCAAATTCAGGCTCCAAACACGCGAAAATTCGATATTTTGGGGTCCCAGAAGCGATCTGTACATGCCTACTCAGTGCTAGAATATTTTTAAATTATAGAACCAAAACATGCTAAAATTCGATATTTTAGGTGCCCAAAGTCGATATCTCAAATTGAGGCCCAAAACACCCGAAAATTCGATATTTTGGGGTCCCAGAAGTGATCTGTACATGCCTACTCCGTGTTAGAGTATTTTCAATATACAGGGCCAAAACATACTGAAAATCGATCTTTTAGGTGCCCAAAAGTCGATATGTGCATGCATCTTCTGTACCCGTTTATATTTCAAATTCAGGCTCCAAACACCCGAAAATTCGATATTTTGAGGTCCCAGAAGCGATCTGTACATGCTTACTCAGATACAGGCCCAAAACATGCTGATAATCGATATTTTTGGTGCCTAAAGTCAATATGTGTATGCATCTTCTGCAGTCGTTTATATCTCAAATTCAACCTCAAAACACTCGAAAGTTCGATATTTTTGGGTCCCAGAAGCGATCTGTACATGCCTACTGAGTGCTAGAATGTTTTCAAAATATAGGCTCAAAATATGCTAAAAATCGATATTTTAAGTGTCCAAAGTCGATATGTGCATGTATCTTCTGTACCCGTTTTTATCTCAAATTCAGGCTCAAAACACCCGAAAATTCGATATTTTGGTGTCATAGAAGTGATCTGTACATGCCTACTTAGCGCTAGAATATTTTCAAAATATAGGCCCAAAACATGCTAAAAATCGATATTTTAGGTGCCCAAATTCGATATTTCAAATTCAGGCCCATAACCCCCGAAAATTCGATATTTTGGGGTCCCAGAAGCGATGTGTACATGCCTACTCCGTGTTAGAATGTTTTAAAATTACATGCCCAAAACATACTGAAAATCGATCTTTTAGGTGCCAAAAAGTCGATATGAGCATGCATCTTCTGTACCCGTTTATATCTCAAATTCAGGCTCCAAACACCCGAAAATTCGATATTTTGGGGTCCCAGAAGGGATCTGTACATGCCTACTTAGATACAGGCCCAAAACATGCTGAAAATCGATATTTTATGTGCCCAAAGTCAATATGTGTATGCATCTTATGCACTCGTTTATATCTCAAATTCAACCTCAAAACCCCCGAAAATTCGATATTTTTGAGTCCCAGAAGCGATCTGTACATGCCTACTCTGTGTTAGAGTATTTTCATAATAGAGGCCTAAAATATACTAAAAATAGATCTTTTAGGTGCACACAAGTCAATATGTGTATGCATCTTCTGCACCCGTTTATATCCCAAATTCAACATCAAAACACCAGAAAATTCGATATTTTTGGGTCCCAGAAGCGATCTGTACATGCCTACTCAGTGCTAGAATATTTTCAAAATATAGGCTCAAAACATGCTAAAAATCGATATTTTAGGTGACCAAAGTCAATATGTGTATGCATCTTCTGCACCCGTTTATATCCCAAATTTAACCTCAAAACACCCGAAAATCCGATATTTTTGGGTCCCAGAAGCGATCTGTACATGCCTACTCAGTGCTAGTATGTTTTCAAAATATAGGACCAAAACATGCTAAAAATCGATATTTTAGGTGCCCAAAGTCGATATCTCAAATTGAGGCCCAAAACACCCGAAAATACGATATTTTTGGGTCCCATAAGCGATCTGTACCTGCCTACTCTGTGTTAGAGTATTTTCAATATACAGGCCGAAAACATACTGAAAATCGATCTTTTAGGTGCCCAAAAGTCGATATGTGCATGCATCTTCTGTACCCGTTTATATCTCAAATTCAGGCTCCAAACACCCGAATATTCGATATTTTGAGGTTCCAGAAGCGATCTGTACATGCCTACTCAGATACAGGCCCAAAACATGCTGATAATCGATATTTTTGGTGCCTAAAGTCAATATGTGTATGCATCTTCTGCACTCGTTTATATCTCAAATTCAGGCTCAAAACACCCGAAAATTCGATATTTTGGGGTCCCAGAAGTGATCTGTACATGCCTACTTAGCGCTAGAATATTTTCAAAATATAGGCTCTAAACATGCTAAAAATCGATATTTTAAGTGTCCAAAGTCGACATGTGCATGCATCTTCTGTACCCATATATATCTCAAATTCAGGTTCAAAACACCCGAAAATTCGATATTTTGGGGTCCCAGAAGCGATGTGTACATGCCTACTCCGTGTTAGATTATTTTAAAAATACAGGCCGAAAACATACTGAAAATCGATCTTTTAGGTGCCCAAAAGTCGATATGTGCATGCATCTTCTGTACCCGTTTATATTTCAAATTCAGGCTCCAAACACCCTAAAATTCGATATTTTGGGGTCCCAGAAGCGATCTGTACATGCCTACTCAGATACAGGCCCAAAACATGCTGAAAATCGATATTTTATGTGCCCAAAGTCAATATGTGTATGCATCTTATGCACTCGTTTATATCTCAAATTCAACCTCAAAACCCCCGAAAATTCGATATTTTTGAGTCCCAGAAGCGATCTGTACATGCCTACTCTGTGTTAGAGTATTTTCATAATAGAGGCCTAAAATATACTAAAAATAGATCTTTTAGGTGCACACAAGTCAATATGTGTATGCATCTTCTGCACCCGTTTATATCCCAAATTCAACATCAAAACACCAGAAAATTCGATATTTTTGGGTCCCAGAAGCGATCTGTACATGCCTACTCAGTGCTAGAATATTTTCAAAATATAGGCTCAAAACATGCTAAAAATCGATATTTTAGGTGACCAAAGTCAATATGTGTATGCATCTTCTGTACCCGTTTATATCCCAAATTTAACCTCAAAACACCCGAAAATCCGATATTTTTGGGTCCCAGAAGCGATCTGTACATGCCTACTCAGTGCTAGTATGTTTTCAAAATATAGGACCAAAACATGCTAAAAATCGATATTTTAGGTGCCCAAAGTCGATATCTCAAATTGAGGCCCAAAACACCCGAAAATACGATATTTTTGGGTCCCATAAGCGATCTGTACCTGCCTACTCTGTGTTAGAGTATTTTCAATATACAGGCCGAAAACATACTGAAAATCGATCTTTTAGGTGCCCAAAAGTCGATATGTGCATGCATCTTCTGTACCCGTTTATATCTCAAATTCAGGCTCCAAACACGCGAAAATTCGATATTTTGGGGTCCCAGAATCGATCTGTACATGCCTACTCAGTGCTAGAATATTTTTAAATTATAGAACCAAAACATGCTAAAAATCGATATTTTAGGTGCCCAAAGTCGATATCTCAAATTGAGGCCCAAAACACCCGAAAATTCGATATTTTGGGGTCCCAGAAGCGATCTGTACATGCCTACTCCGTGTTAGAGTATTTTCAATATACAGGCCCAAAACATACTGAAAATCGATCTTTTAGGTGCCCAAAAGTTGATATGTGCATGCATCTTCTGTACCCGTTTATATTTCAAATTCAGGCTCCAAACACCCGAAAATTCGATATTTTGAGGTCCCAGAAGCGATCTGTACATGCTTACTCAGATACAGGCCCAAAATATGCTGATAATCGATATTTTTGGTGCCTAAAGTCAATATGTGTATGCATCTTCTGCACTCGTTTATATCACAAATTCAACCTCAAAACACTCGAAAGTTCGATATTTTTGGGTCCCAGAAGCGATCTGTACATGCCTACTGAGTGCTAGAATGTTTTCAAAATATAGGCTCAAAACATGCTAAAAATCGATATTTTAAGTGTCCAAAGTCGATATGTGCATGTATCTTCTGTACCTGTTTATATCTCAAATTCAGGCTCAAAACACCCGAAAATTCGATATTTTGGGGTCTCAGAAGTGATCTGTACATGCCTACTTAGCGCTAGAATATTTTCAAAATATAGGCCCAAAACATGCTAAAAATCGATATTTTAGGTGCCCAAATTCGATATTTCAAATTCAGGCCCATAACCCGCGAAAATTCGATATTTTGTGGTCCCAGAAGCGATGTGTACATGCCTACTCCGTGTTAGAATATTTTAAAATTACATACCCAAAACATACTGAAAATCGATCTTTTAGGTGCCAAAAAGTCGATATGTGCATGCATCTTCTGTACCCGTTTATATCTCAAATTCAGGCTCCAAACACCCGAAAATTCGATATTTTGGGGTCCCAGAAGCGATCTGTACATGCCTACTTAGATACAGGCCCAAAACATGCTGAAAATCGATATTTTATGTGCCCAAAGTCAATATGTGTATGCATCTTATGCACTCGTTTATATCTCAAATTCAACCTCAAAACACCCGAAAATTCGATATTTTTGGGTCCCAGAAGCGATCTGTACATGCCTACTCAGTGCTAGAATGTTTTCAAAATATAGGCGCAAAACATGCTAAAAATCGATATCTTAAGTGTCCAAAGTCGATATGTGCATGCATCTTCTGTACCCGTTTATATCTCAAATTCAGGCTCCCAAAACCCGAAAATTCGATATTTTGGGGTCCCAGAAGCGATCTGTATATCCCTACTCAGATACAGGCCCAAAACATGCTGAAAATCGATATTTTACGTGCCCAAAGTCAATATGTGTATGAATCTTATGCACTCGTTTATATCTCAAATTCAACCTCAAAACACCCGAAAATTCGATATTTTTGGGTCCCAGAAGTGATCTGTACATGCCTACTCAGTGCTAGAATGTTCTCAAAATATAGGCTCAAAACATACTAAAAATCGATATTTTAAGTGTCCAAAGTCGATATGTGCATGCATCTTCTGTACCCGTTTATATCTCAAATTCAGGCTCAAAACACACGAAAATTCGATATTTTGGAGTCTCAGAAGTGATCTGTACATGCCTACTTAGCGCTAGAATATTTTCAAAATATAGGCCCAAAACATGCTAAAAATCGATATTTTAGGTGCCCAAATTCGATATTTCAAATTCAGGCTCATAACCCCCGAAAATTCGATATTTTGGGGTCCCAGAAGCGATGTGTACATGCCTACTTCGTGTTAGAATATTTTAAAAATACAGGCCCAAAACATACTGAAAATCGATCTTTTAGGTGCCAAAAAGTCGATATGTGCATGCATCTTCTGTACCCGTTTATATCTCAAATTCAGGCTCCAAACACCCGAAAATTCGATATTTTGGGGTCCCAGAAGCGATCTGTACATGCCTACTCAGTGCTAGAATATTTTTAAATTATAGAACCAAAACATGCTAAAAATCGATATTTTAGGTGCCCAAAGTCGATATCTCAAATTGAGGCCCAAAACACCCGAAAATTCGATATTTTGGGGTCCCAGAAGCGATCTGTACATGCCTACTCCGTGTTAGAGTATTTTCAATATACAGGCCCAAAACATACTGAAAATCGATCTTTTAGGTGCCCAAAAGTCGATATGTGCATGCATCTTCTGTACCCGTTTATATTTCAAAATCAGGCTCCAAACACCCGAAAATTCGATATTTTGAGGTCCCAGAAGCGATCTGTACATGCTTACTCAGATACAGGCCCAAAATATGCTGATAATCGATATTTTTGGTGCCTAAAGTCAATATGTGTATGCATCTTCTGCACTCGTTTATATCTCAAATTCAACCTCAAAACACTCGAAAGTTCGATATTTTTGGGTCCCAGAAGCGATCTGTACATGCCTACTGAGTGCTAGAATGTTTTCAAAATATAGGCTCAAAACATGCTAAAAATCGATATTTTAAGTGTCCAAAGTCGATATGTGCATGCATCTTCTGTACCCGTTTATATCTCAAATTCAGGCTCAAAACACACGAAAATTCGATATTTTGGAGTCTCAAAAGTGATCTGTACATGCCTACTTAGCGCTAGAATATTTTCAAAATATAGGCCCAAAACATGCTAAAAATCGATATTTTAGGTGCCCAAATTCGATATTTCAAATTCAGGCTCATAACCCCCGAAAATTCGATATTTTGGGGTCCCAGAAGCGATGTGTACATGCCTACTTCGTGTTAGAATATTTTAAAAATACAGGCCCAAAACATACTGAAAATCGATCTTTTAGGTGCCAAAAAGTCGATATGTGCATGCATCTTCTGTACCCGTTTATATCTCAAATTCAGGCTCCAAACACGCGAAAATTCGATATTTTGGGGTCCCAGAAGCGATCTGTACATGCCTACTCAGTGCTAGAATATTTTTAAATTATAGAACCAAAACATGCTAAAAATCGATATTTTAGGTGCCCAAAGTCGATATCTCAAATTGAGGCCCAAAACACCCGAAAATTCGATATTTTGGGGTCCCAGAAGCGATCTCTACATGCCTACTCCGTGTTAGAGTATTTTCAATATACAGGCCCAAAACATACTTAAAACCGATCTTTTAGGTGCCCAAAAGTCGATATGTGCATGCATCTTCTGTACCCGTTTATATTTCAAATTCAGGCTCCAAACACCCGAAAATTCGATATTTTGAGGTCCCAGAAGCGATCTGTACATGCTTACTCAGATACAGGCCCAAAATATGCTGATAATCGATATTTTTGGTGCCTAAAGTCAATATGTGTATGCATCTTCTGCACTCGTTTATATCACAAATTCAACCTGAAAACACTCGAAAGTTCGATATTTTTGGGTCCCAGAAGCAATCTGTACATGCCTACTGAGTGCTAGAATGTTTTCAAAATATAGGCTCAAAACATGCTAAAAATCGATATTTTAAGTGTCCAAAGTCGATATGTGCATGTATCTTCTGTACCTGTTTATATCTCAAATTCAGGCTCAAAACACCCGAAAATTCGATATTTTGGGGTCTCAGAAGTGATCTGTACATGCCTACTTAGCGCTAGAATATTTTCAAAATATAGGCCCAAAACATGCTAAAAATCGATATTTTATGTGCCCAAATTCGATATTTCAAATTCAGGCCCATAACCCGCGAAAATTCGATATTTTGGGGTCCCAGAAGCGATGTGTACATGCCTACTCCGTGTTAGAATATTTTAAAATTATAGAACCAAAACATGCTAAAAATCGATATTTTAGGTGCCCAAAGTCGATATCTCAAATTGAGGCCCAAAACACCCGAAAATTCGATATTTTGGGGTCCCAGAAGCGATCTGTACATGCCTACTGAGTGCTAGAATGTTTTCAAAATATAGGCTCAAAACATGCTAAAAATCGATATCTTAAGTGTCCAAAGTCGATATGTGCATGTATCTTCTGTACCCGTTTATATCTCAAATTCAGGCTCCCAAAACCCGAAAATTCGATATTTTGGGGTCCCAGAAGCGATCTGTATATCCGTACTCAGATACAGGCCCAAAACATGCTGAAAATCGATATTTTTGGTGCCTAAAGTCAATATGTGTATGCATCTTCTGCACTCGTTTATATCTCAAATTCAACCTCAAAACACTCGAAAGTTCGATATTTTTGGGTCCCAGAAGCGATCTGTACATGCCTACTGAGTGCTAGAATGTTTTCAAAATATAGGCTCAAAACATGCTAAAAATCGATATTTTAAGTGTCCAAAGTCGATATGTGCATGCATCTTCTGTACCCGTTTATATCTCAAATTCAGGCTCAAAACACACGAAAATTCGATATTTTGGAGTCTCAGAAGTGATCTGTACATGCCTACTTAGCGCTAGAATATTTTCAAAATATAGGCCGAAAACATGTTAAAAATCGTTATTTTAGGTGCCCAAATTCGATATTTCAAATTCAGGCTCATAACCCCCGAAAATTCGATATTTTGGGGTCCCAGAAGCGATGTGTACATGCCTACTTCGTGTTAGAATATTTTAAAAATACAGGCCCAAAACATACTGAAAATCGATCTTTTAGGTGCCAAAAAGTCGATATGTGCATGCATCTTCTGTACCCGTTTATATCTCAAATTCAGGCTCCAAACACCCGAAAATTCGATATTTTGGGGTCCCAGAAGCGATCTGTACATGCCTACTCAGTGCTAGAATATTTTTAAATTATAGAACCAAAACATGCTAAAAATCGATATTTTAGGTGCCCAAAGTCGATATCTCAAATTGAGGCCCAAAAAACCCGAAAATTCGATATTTTTGGATCCCAGAAGCGATCTGTACCTGCCTACTCTGTGTTAGAGTATTTTCAATATACAGGCCGAAAACATACTGAAAATCGATCTTTTAGGTGCCCAAAAGTCGATATGTGCATGCATCTTCTGTACCCGTTTATATCTCAAATTCAGGCTCCAAACACCCGAATATTCGATATTTTGAGGTTCCAGAAGCGATCTGTACATGCCTACTCAGATACAGGCCCAAAACATGCTGATAATCGATATTTTTGGTGCCTAAAGTCAATATGTGTATGCATCTTCTGCACTCGTTTATATCTCAAATTCAGGCTCAAAACACCCGAAAATTCGATATTTTGGGGTCCCAGAAGTGATCTGTACATGCTTACTTAGCGCTAGAATATTTTCAAAATATAGGCTCAAAACATGCTAAAAATCGATATTTTAAGTGTCCAAAGTCGATATGTGCATGCATCTTCTGTACCCATATATATCTCAAATTCAGGTTCAAAACACCCGAAAATTCGATATTTTGGGGTCCCAGAAGCGATCTGTACATGCCTACCCCGTGTTAGAGTATTTTCATAATAGAGGCCTAAAACATACTAAAAATCGATCTTTTAGGTGCACAAAAGTCAATATGTGTATGCATCTTCTGCACCCGTTTATATCCCAAATTCAACATCAAAACACCCGAAAATTCGATATTTTTGGGTCCCAGAAGCGATCTGTACTTGCCTACTCAGTGCTAGTATGTTTTCAAAATATAGGCTCAAAACATGCTAAAAATCGATATTTTAGGTGACCAAAGACAATATGTGTATGCATCTTCTGCACCCGTTTATATCCCAAATTTAACCTCAAAACACCCGAAAATCCGATATTTTTGGGTCTCAGAAGCGATCTGTAAATGCCTACTCAGTGCTAGTATGTTTTCAAAATATTGGACCAAAACATGCTAAAAATCGATATTTTAGGTGCTTAAAGTCGATATCTCAAATTGAGGCCCAAAACACCCGAAAATTCGATATATTGGGGTCCCAGAAGCGATCTGTACTTGCCTACTCTGTGTTAGAGTATTTTCAATATACAGGCCCAAAACATACTTAAAATCGATCTTTTAGGTGACCAAAAGTCGATATGTGCATGCATCTTCTGTACCCGTTTGTATCTCAAATTCAGGCTCCAAACACCCGAAAATTTGATATTTTGAGGTCCCAGAAGCGATCTGTACATGCCTACTCAGATACAGGCCCAAAACATGCTGATAATCGATATTTTTGGTGCCTAAAGTCAATATGTGTATGCATCTTCTGCACTTGTTTATATTTCAAATTCAACCTCAAAACACTCGAAAGTTCGATATTTTTTGGGTCCCAGAAGCGATCTGTACATGCCTACTGAGTGCTAGAATGTTTTCAAAATATAGGCTCAAAACATGCTAAAAATCGATATTTTAAGTGTCCAAAGTCGATATGTGCATGCATCCTCTGTACCCGTTTATATCTCAAATTCAGGTTCAAAACACCCGAAAATTCGATATTTTGGGGTCCCAGAAGCGATGTGTACATGCCTACTCCGTGTTAGAATATTTTAAAAATACAGGCCCAAAACATACTGAAAATCGATCTTTTAGGTGCCAAAAAGTCGTTATGTGCATGCATCTTCTGTACCTGTTTATATCTCAAATTCAGGCTACAAACACCGAAAATTCGATATTTTGGGGTCCCAGAAGCGATCTGTACATGCCTACTCAGATACAGGCCCAAAACATGCTGAAAATCGATATTTTATGTGCCTAAAGTCAATATGTGTATGCATCTTATGCACTCGTTTATATCTCAAATTCAACCTCAAAACACCCGAAAATTCGATATTTTTGGGTCCCAGAAGCAATCTGTACATGCCTACTCAGTGCTAGAATGTTTTCAAAATATAGGCTCAAAACATGCTAAAAATCGATATCTTAAGGGTCCAAAGTCGATATGTGCATGCATCTTCTGTACCCGTTTATATCTCAAATTCAGGCTCCAAAAACCCGAAAATTCGATATTTTGGGGTCCCAGAAGCGATCTGTACATGCCTACTCAGATACAGGCCCAAAACATGCTGAAAATTGTTATTTTATGTGCCCAAAGTCAATATGTGTATGCATCTTATGCCCTCGTTTATATCTCAAATTCAACCTCAATACACCCGAAAATTCGATATTTTTGGTTCCCAGAAGCGATCTGTACATACTTACTCAGTGCTAGAATGTTTTCAAAATATAGGCTCGAAACATGCTAAAAATCGATATTTTAAGTGTCCAAAGGCGATATGTGCATGCATCTTCTGTACCCGTTTATATCTCAAATTCAGGCTCAAAACAACCGAAAATTCGATATTTTGGGGTCCCAGAAGTGATCTGTACATGCCTACTTAGCGCTAAAATATTTTCAAAATATAGGCCCAAAACAAGCTAAAAATCGATATTTTAGGTGCCCAAAGTCGATATTTCAAGTTCAGGCCCATTACACCCGAAAATTCGTTATTTTTGGGTCCGAGAAGTGATCTGTACATGCCTACTCCGTTTTAGAGTATTTTCATAATAGAGGCCTAAAATATACTAAAAACAGATCTTTTAGGTGCACAAAAGTCAATATGTGTATGCATCTTCTGCACCCGTTTATATCCCAAATTCAACATCAAAACACCCGAAAATTCGATATTTTTGGGTCCCAGAAGCGATCTGTACATGCCTACTTAGTGCTAGAATATTTTCAAAATATAGGCTCAAAACATGCTAAAAATCGATATTTTAGGTGACCAAAGTCAATATGTGTATGCATCTTCTGCACCCGTTTATATCCCAAATTTAACCTCAAAACACCCGAAAATCCGATGTTTTTGGGTCCCAGAAGCGATCTGTACATGCCTACTCAGTGCTAGTATGTTTTCAAAATATAGGACCAAAACATGCTAAAAATCGATATTTTAGGTGCCCAAAGTCGATATCTCAAATTGAGGCCCAAAAAACCCGAAAATTCGATATTTTTGGATCCCAGAAGCGATCTGTACCTGCCTACTCTGTGTTAGAGTATTTTCAATATACAGGCCGAAAACATACTGAAAATCGATCTTTTAGGTGCCCAAAAGTCGATATGTGCATGCATCTTCTGTACCCGTTTATATCTCAAATTCAGGCTCCAAACACCCGAATATTCGATATTTTGAGGTTCCAGAAGCGATCTGTACATGCCTACTCAGATACAGGCCCAAAACATGCTGATAATCGATATTTTTGGTGCCTAAAGTCAATATGTGTATGCATCTTCTGCACTCGTTTATATCTCAAATTCATGCTCAAAACACCCGAAAATTCGATATTTTGGGGTCCCAGAAGTGATCTGTACATGCTTACTTAGCGCTAGAATATTTTCAAAATATAGGCTCAAAACATGCTAAAAATCGATATTTTAAGTGTCCAAAGTCGATATGTGCATGCATCTTCTGTACCCATATATATCTCAAATTCAGGTTCAAAACACCCGAAAATTCGATATTTTGGGGTCCCAGAAGCGATCTGTACATGCCTACCCCGTGTTAGAGTATTTTCATAATAGAGGCCTAAAACATACTAAAAATCGATCTTTTAGGTGCACAAAAGTCAATATGTGTATGCATCTTCTGCACCCGTTTATATCCCAAATTCAACATCAAAACACCCGAAAATTCGATATTTTTGGGTCCCAGAAGCGATCTGTACTTGCCTACTCAGTGCTAGTATGTTTTCAAAATATAGGCTCAAAACATGCTAAAAATCGATATTTTTGGTGCCCAAAGTCGATATCTCAAATTGAGGCCCAAAGCACCCGAAAATTCGATATTTTGGGTTCCCAGAAGCGATCTGTACATGCCTACTCCGTGTTAGAGTATTTTCATAATAGAGGCCTAAAACATACTAAAAATCGATCTTATAGGTGCAGAAAAGTCAATATGTGTATGCATCTTCTGTACCCGTTTATATCTCAAATTCAGGTTCAAAACACCCGAAAATTCGATATTTTGGGGTCCCAGAAGCGATGTGTACATGCCTACTTCGTGTTAGAATATTTTAAAAATACAGGCCCAAAACATACTGAAAATCGATCTTTTAGGTGCCAAAAAGTCGATATGTGCATGCATCTTCTGTACCCGTTTATATCTCAAATTCAGGCTCCAAACACCCGAAAATTCGATATTTTGGGGTCCCAGAAGCGATCTGTACATGCCTACTTAGTGCTAGAATATTTTTAAAATATAGAATCAAAACATGCTAAAAATCGATATTTTAGGTGCCCAAAGTCGATATCTCAAATTGAGGCCCAAAACACCCGAAAATTCGATATTTTGGGGTCCCAGAAGCGATCTGTACATGCCTACTCCGTGTTAGAGTATTTTCAATATACAGGCCCAAAACATACTGAAAATCGATCTTTTAGGTGCCCTAAAGTCGATATGTGCATGCATCTTCTGTACCCGTTTATATTTCAAATTCACGCTCCAAACACCCGAAAATTCGATATTTTGAGGTCCCAGAAGCGATCTGTACATGCTTACTCAGATACAGGCCCAAAACATGCTGATAATCGATATTTTTGGTGCCTAAAGTCAATATGTGTATGCATCTTCTGCACTCGTTTATATCTCAAATTCAACCTCAAAACACTCGAAAGTTCGATATTTTTGGGTCCCAGAAGCGATCTGTACATGCCTACTGAGTGCTAGAATGTTTTCAAAATATAGGCTCAAAACAGGCTAAAAATCGATATTTTAAGTGTCCAAAGTCGATATGTGCATGTATCTTCTGTACCCGTTTATATCTCAAATTCAGTCTCAAAACACCCGAAAATTCGATATTTTGGGGTCTCAGAAGTGATCTGTACATGCCTACTTAGCGCTAGAATATTTTCAAAATATAGGCCCAAAACATGCTAAAAATCGATATTTTAGTTGCCCAAATTCGATATTTCAAATTCAGGCCCATAACCCCCGAAAATTCGATATTTTGGGGTCCCAGAAGCGATCTGTACATGCCTACTCAGTGCTAGAATATTTTTAAAATATAGAACCAAAACATGCTAAAAATCGATATTTTAGGTGCCCAAAGTCGATATCTCAAATTGAGGCCCAAAACACCCGAAAATTCGATATTTTGGGGTCCCAGAAGCGATCTGTACATGCCTACTCCGTGTTAGAGTATTTTCAATATACAGGCCCAAAACATACTGAAAATCGATCTTTTAGGTGCACAAAAGTCAATATGTGTATGCATCTTCTGCACCCGTTTATATCCCAAATTCAACATCAAAACACCCGAAAATTCGATATTTTTGGGTCCCAGAAGCGATCTGTACATGCCTACTCAGTGCTAGAATATTTTCAAAATATAGGCTCAAAACATGCTAAAAATTGATATTTTAGTTGACCAAAGACAATATGTGTATGCATCTTCTGCACACGTTTATATCCCAAATTTAACCTCAAAACACCCGAAAATCCGATATTTTTGGGTCCCAGAAGCGATCTGTACATGCCTACTCAGTGCTAGTATGTTTTCAAAATATTGGACCAAAACATGCTAAAAAACGATATTTTAGGTGCTTAAAGTCGATATCTCAAATTGAGGCCCAAAACACCCGAAAATTCGATATTTTGGGGTCCCAGAAGCGATCTGTACTTGCCTACTCTGTGTTAGAGTATTTTCAATATACAGGCCCAAAACATACTTAAAATCGATCTTTTAGGTGACCAAAAGTCGATATGTGCATGCATCTTCTGTACCCGTTTGTATCTCAAATTCAGGCTCCAAACACCCGAAAATTCGATATTTTGAGGTCCCAGAAGCGATCTGTACATGCCTACTCAGATACAGGCCCAAAACATGCTGATAATCGATATTTTTGGTGCCTAAAGTCAATATGTGTATGCATCTTCTGCACTTGTTTATATCTCAAATTCAACCTCAAAACACTCGAAAGTTCGATATTTTTTGGGTCCCAGAAGCGATCTGTACATGCCTACTGAGTGCTAGAATGTTTTCAAAATATAGGCCTAAAACATGCTAAAAATCGATATTTTAAGTGTCCAAAGTCGATATGTGCATGCATCTTCTGTACCCGTTTATATCTCAAATTCAGGTTCAAAACACCCGAAAATTCGATATTTTGGGGTCCCAGAAGCGATGTGTACATGCCTACTCTGTGTTAGAGTATTTTCAATATACAGGCCCAAAACATACTGAAAATCGATCTTTTAGGTGCCCAAAAGTCGATATGTGCATGCATCTTCTGTACCCGTTTATATCTCAAATTCAGGCTCCAAACACCCTAAAATTCGATATTTTGGGGTCCCAGAAGCGATCTGTACATGCCTACTCAGATACAGGCCCAAAACATGCTGAAAATCGATATTTTATGTGCCCAAAGTCAATATGTGTATGCATCTTATGCACTCGTTTATATCTCAAATTCAACCTCAAAACACCCGAAAATTCGATATTTTTGGGTTTCAGAAGCGATCTGTACATGACTACTCAGTGCTAGAATTTTTTCAAAATACAGGCCCAAAACATGCTAAAAATCGATATCTTAAGTGTCCAAAGTCGATATGTGCATGCATCTTCTGTACCCGTTTATATCTCAAATTCAGGCTCCAAAAACCCGAAAATTCGATATTTTGGGTTCCCAGAAACGATCTGTACATGCCTACTCAGATACAGGCCCAAAACATGCTGAAAATCGATATTTTATGTGCCCAAAGTCAATATGTGTATGCATCTTATGCACTCGTTTATATCTCAAATTCAACCTCAAAACACCGGAAAATTCGATATTTTTGGGTCCCAGAAGCGATCTGTATATGCCTACTCAGTGCTAGAATGTTTTCAAAATATAGGCTCAAAACATGCTAAAAATCGATATTTTAAGTGTCCAAAGTCGATATGTGCATGCATCTTCTGTACCCGTTTATATCTCAAATTCAGGCTAAAAACACCCAAAAATTCGATATTTTGGGGTCCCAGAAGTGATCTGTACATGCCTACTTAGCGCTAAAATACTTTCAAAATATAGGCCCAAAACAAGCTAAAAATCGATATTTTAGGTGCCCAAAGTCGATATTTCAAGTTCAGGCCCATTACACCCGAAAATTCGTTATTTTTGGGTCCGAGAAGCGATCTGTACATGCCTATTCAGTGTTAGAGTATTTTCATAATAGAGGCCTAAAACATACTAAAAATCGATCTTTTAGGTGCACAAAAGTCAATATGTGTATGCATCTTCTGCACCCGTTTATATCCCAAATTCAACATCAAAACATATGAAAATTCGATATTTTTGGGTCCCAGTAGCGATCTGTACATGCCTACTCAGTGCTAGAATATTTTCAAAATATAGGCTCAAAACATGCTAAAAATCGATATTTTAGGTGACCAAAGTCAATATGTGTATGCATCTTCTGCACCCGTTTATATCCCAAATTTAACCTCAAAACACCCGAAAATCCGATATTTTTGGGTCCCAGAAGCGATCTGTACATGCCTACTAGGTGCTAGTATGGTTTCAAAATATAGGACCAAAACATGCTAAAAATCGATATTTTAGGTGCCCAAAGTCGATATCTCAAATTGAGGCCCAAAACACCCGAAAATTCGATATTTTGGGGTCCCAGAAGCGATCTGTACATGCCTACTCCGTGTTAGAGTATTTTCAATATACAGGTCCAAAACATACTGAAAATCGATCTTTTAGGTGCACAAAAGTCAATATGTGTATGCATCTTCTGCACCCGTTTATATCCCAAATTCAACATCAAAACACCCGAAAATTCGATATTTTTGGGTCCCAGAAGCGATCTGTACATGCCTACTCAGTGCTAGAATATTTTCAAAATATAGGCTCAAAACATGCTAAAAATCGATATTTTAGGTGACCAAAGTCAATATGTGTATGCATCTTCTGCACCCGTTTATATCCCAAATTTAACCTCAAAACACCCGAAAATCCGATATTTTTGGGTCCCAGAAGCGATCTCTACATGCCTACTTAGCGCTAGAGTATTTTCAAAATATAGGCTTAAAACATGCTAAAAATCGATATTTTAAATTAAGTGTCCAAAGTCGATATGTGCATGCATCTTCTGTACCCGTTTATATCTCAAATTCAGGTTCAAAACACCCGAAAATTCGATATTTTGGGGTCCCAGAAGTGATCTGTATATGCCTACTTAGTGCTAGAGTATTTTCAAAATATAGGCCCAAAACATGCTAAAAATCTATATTTTAGGTGCCCAAATTCGATATTTCAAATTCAGGCCCATAACACCCGAAAATTCGATATTCTGGGGTCCCAGAAGCGATGTGTACATGCCTACTCCGTGTTAGAATATTTTAAAAATACAGGCCCAAAACATACTGAAAATCGATCTTTTAGGTGCCAAAAAGTCGATATGTGCATGCATCTTCTGTACCCGTTTATATCTCAAATTCAGGCTCCAAACACCCGAAAATTCGATATTTTGGGGTCCCAGAAGCGATCTGTACATGCCTTCTCAGATACAGGTCCAAAACATGCTGAAAATCGATATTTTATGTGCCCAAAGTCACTATGTGTATGCATCTTATGCACTCGTTTATATCTCAAATTCAACCTCAAAACACCCGAAAATTCGATATTTTTGGGTCCCAGAAGCGATCTGTACATGCCTACTCAGTGCTAGAATGTTTTCAAAATATAGGCGCAAAACATGCTAAAAATCGATATCTTAAGTGTCCAAATTCGATATGTGCATGCATCTTCTGTACCCGTTTATATCTCAAATTCAGGCTCCCAAAACCCGAAAATTCGATATTTTGGGGTCCCAGAAGCGATCTGTACATGCCTACTCAGATACAGGCCCAAAACATGCTGAAAATCGATATTTTATGTGCCCAAAGTCAATATGTGTATGCATCTTCTATACCCGTTTATATCTCAAATTCAAGCTCAAAACACCCGAAAATTCGATATTTTAGGGTCCCAGAAGTGATCTGTACATGCCTACTTAGTGCTAGAATATTTTTAAAATATAGGCCCAAAACATACTAAAAATCGATATTTTAGGTGCCCAAAGTCGATATCTCAAATTCAGGCCCAAAACACCCGAAAATTCGATATTTTGGGGTACCACAAGCGAACTGTACATGCCTACTCCGTGTTAGAGTTTTTTCAAAATATAGGCCCAAAACATACTGCATGCATGAATCTTCTGTACCTGTTTTTATCTCAAATTCAGGCTCCAAACACCTGAAAATTCAATATTTTGGGGTCCCAGAAGCGATCTGTACATACCTACTCAGATACAGGCCCAAAACTTGCTGAAAATCGATATTTTTGGTGCCCAAAGTCGATATGTGTATGCATCTTCTGCACTCGATTATATCTCAAATTCAACCTCAAAACACCGGAAAATTCGATATTTTTGGGTCCCAGAATCGATCTGTACATGCCTACTCCGTGTCAGAGTATTTTCAAATCACAGGCCCAAAACATACAGAAAATCGATATTTTAGGTGCCCAAAAGTCGATATGTGCATGCATCTTCGGTACCCGTTTATATCTCAAATTCAGGCTCAAAACACCCAAAAATTCGATATTTTGGGGTCCCAAAAGCGATCTGTACATGCCTACTCAGATACAGGCCCAAAACATGCTGAAAATCGATATTTTAGGTGCCCAAACTCAATATGTGTGTATGCATCTTCTGCACCCGTTTATATCCCAAATTCAACCTTAAAACACCCGAAAATTCGATATTTTTGGGTCCCAGAAGCGATCTGTACATGCCTACTCAGTGATAGAATGTTTTCGAAATATAGGCTCAAAACATGCTAAAAATCGATATTTTAAGTGTCCAAAGTCGATATGTGCATGCATCTTCTGTACCCGTTTATATCTCAAATTCAGTCTCAAAACATCCGAAAATTCGGTAATTTTGGTCCCTAGAAGCGATCTGTACATGCCTAATCCTAGTTAGAATGTTTTCATGATGCACACCCACAACATGCTCAAAATCGATATTTTAGGTGCCTAAAGTCGATATGTGCATGTATCTTCTGTACCCGTTTATATCTCAAATTCAGGCTCAAAACACCCGAAAATTCGATATTTTGGGGTCCCAGAGGCGATCTGTACATGCCTACTCAGTGCTAGAATTGTTTTTAAATATAGACCTAAAACATGCTAAAAATCGATATTTTAGGTGCCCAAAGTCGATATCTCAAATTCAGGCCCAAAACACCCGAAAATTCGATATTTTTGGGTCCCAGAAGCGATCTGTACATACCTACTCCTTGTTATAGTATTTTCAATATACAGGCCCAAAACATACTGAAAATCGATCTTTTAGGTGCTCAAAAGTCGATATGTGCATGCATCTTCTGTACCCGTTTATATCTCAAATTCAAGCTCCAAACACCCGATAATTTGATATTTTGGGGTCCCAGAAGTGATCTGTACATACCTACTCAGATACAGGCCCAAAACATGCTGAAAATCGATATTTTAGGTGCCCAAAGTCAATATGTGTATGCATCTTCTGCACTCGTTTATATCTCAAATTCAACCCCAAAACTCCCGAAAATTCGATATTTTTGGGTCGCAGAAGCGATCTGTACATGCCTACTCAGTGCTAGAATGTTTTCAAAATTAAGGCTCAAAACATGCTAAAAATCGATATTTTAAATGTCCAAAGTTGATATGTGCATGCATCTTCTGTACCCGTTTATATCTCAAATTCAGGCTGAAAACACCCGAAAATTCGATATTATGGGGTCCCAGAAATGATCTGTACATGACTACTTAGTGCTAGAATATTTTCAAAATATAGGAGGAAAACATGCTAAAAATCGATATTTTAGGTGCCCAAAGTCGATATTTCAAATTCAGGCTCCAAACACCCGAAAATTCGATATTTTGGGGTCCCAGAAGCGATCTGTACATCCCTACTCGGATACAAGCCCAAAACATGCTGAAAATCGATATTTTAGGTGCCCAAAGTCGATATCTCAAATTCATGCCCAAAAGACCCGAAAGTCGATATTATGGGGTCCCAGAAGCGATCTGTACAAGCCTACTCCGTGTTAGAGTATTTTCAAAATACATTCCCAAAACATACAGAAAATCGATCTTTTAGGTGCCCAAAAGTCGATATGTGCATGCATCATCATCTGTACCCGTTTATATCTTAAATTCAGGCTCCAAACACCCGAAAACTCGATATTTTGGGGTCCCAGAAGCGATCTGTACATGCCTACCCAGATACACGCCCAAAACATGCTGAAAATCGATATTTTAGGTGTCCAAAGTCAATATGTGTATGCATCTTCTGTACCCGTTTATATCTCCAATTCAGGCTCGAAACACGCGAAAATTAGATATTTTGGGGTCCCAGAAGTGATCTGTGCATGCCTACTTAGTGCTAGAATATTATCAAAATATAGGCCCAAAACATGCTAAAAATCGATATTTTAGGTGCCCAAAGTCGATATCTCAAATTCAGACTCAAAACACCCGAAAATTCGATATTTTGGGGTCCCAGAAGCAAACTGTACATGCCTACTCCGTGTTAGAGTATTTTCAAAATACAGGCCCAAAACATACTGAAAATCGATCATTTAGGTGCATAAAATTCGATATGTGCATGCATCTTCTGTACCCGTTTATATATCAAATTCAGGCTCCAAACACCATAAAATTCGGTATTTTGGGGTCCCAGAAGCGATCTGTACTTGTCTACTTCGTGTTAGAGTATTTTCAAAATAGAAGCCCAAAACATGCTGAAAATCGATATTTTAGGTGACCAAAGTCAATATGTATATGCATCTTCTGCACCCGTTTATATCCCAAATTCAACCTCAAAACACCCGAAAATTCGACAGTTTTGGGTCCCAGAAGCGATCTGTAAATGCCTACTTTGTGCTAGAATGTTTTCAAAATATTGGCTCAAAACATGCTAAAAATCGATATTTTAAGTGTCCAAAGACGATATGTGCATGCATCTTCTGTACCCGTTTATATCTCAAATTCAGGCTCAAAACACCCGAAAATTCGATATATTGGGGTCCCAAAAGTAATCTGTACACGCCGCCTACTTAGTGCTAGAATATTTTCAAAACATAGGCCCAAAACATGCTAAAAATCGATATTTTAGGTGCCCTAAGTCGATATCTCAAATTCAGGCCCAAAACACACGAAAATTCGATATTTTGGGGTCCCAGAAGCAATCTGTACTTGCCTACTCCGTGTTAGAGTATTTTCAAAATACCGGCCCAAAACATGCTGAAAATCGATATTTTAGGTGACCAAAGTCAATATGTGTATGCATCTTCTGCACCCGTTTATATCCCAAATTCAACCTTAAAACACCCGAAAATTCGATATTTTTGGGTCCTAGAAGCGATCTGTAGATGCCTACTCCTAGTTAGAATGTTTTCAATATACAGACCCAAAACATGCTCAAAATCGATATTTTAGGTGCTCAAAAGTCAATATGTGCATGGATATTCAGTACCTGTTTATATCTCAAATTCAGGCTCAGAACACCCGAAAATTCGATATTTTTGGGTCCCAGAAGCGATCTGTACATGCCTACTCCGTGTTAGAGTATTTTCAAAATACCGGCCCAAAACATGCTGAAAATCGATATTTTAGGTGACCAAAGTCAATATGTGTATGCATCTTCTGCACCCGTTTATATCCCAAATTCAACCTTAAAACACCCGAAAATTCGATATTTTTGGGTCCTAGAAGCGATCTGTAGATGCCTACTCCTAGTTAGAATGTTTTCAATATACAGACCCAAAACATGCTCAAAATCGATATTTTAGATGCTCAGAAGTCGATATGTGCATGGATCTTCAGTACCTGTTTATATGTCAAATTCAGGCTCAGAACACGCGAAAATTCGATATTTTTGGGTCGCAGAAGCGATATGTACATGCCTACTCCGTGTTAGAGTATTTTCAAATTACAGGCCCAAAACATGCTGAAAATCGATATTTTAGGTGCCCAAAGTCAATATGTGAATGCATTTTCTGTACCCGTTTATATCTCAAATTCATGCTCAAAACACCCGAAAATTCGATATTTTGGGGTCCCAGAAGCGATCTGTACATGCCTACTCAGAGCTAGAATATTTTCAAAATATAGGCCCAAAACATGCTAAAAATCGATATTTTAGGTGCCTAAAGTCGATATCTCAAATTCAGGCCCAAAACACTCGAAAATTCGATATTTTGGGGTCCCAGAAGCGATCTGTACATTCCTACTCCATGTTAGAGTATTTTCAAAATACAGGCCCAAAACATACAGAAAATCGATATTTTAGGTGCCCAAAAGTCGATATGTGCATGCATCTTCTGTACCCATTTATATCTCAAATTCAGGCTCCAAACACCCGAAAATTCGATATTTTGGGGTCCCAGAAGCAATCTGTACTTGCCTACTCCGTGTTAGAGTATTTTCAAAATACAGGCCCAAAACATGCTGAAAATCGATATTTTAGGTGACCAAAGTCAATATGTGTATGCATATTCTGCACCCGTTTATATCCCAAATTCAACCTCAAAACACCCGAAAATTCGATATTTTTGGGTCCTAGAAGCGATCTGTAGATGCCTACTCCTAGTTAGAATGTTTTCAATATACAGACCCAAAACATGCTCAAAATCGATATATTAGGTGCTCAAAAGTCGATATGTGCATGCATCTTCAGTACCTGTTTATATCTCAAATTCAGGCTCAGAACACGCGAAAATTCGATATTTTTGGGTCCCAGAAGCGATCTCTACATGCCTACTCCGTGTAAGAGTATTTTCAAAATACAGGCCCAAAACATGCTGTAAATCGATATTTTAGATGCCCAAAGTCAATATGTGAATGCATTTTCTGTACCCGTTTATATCTCAAATTCAGGCTCAAAATACCCGAAAATTCGATATTTTGGGGTCCCAGAAGCGATCTGTACATACCTACTCAGGGCTAGAATATTTTCAAAATATAGGCCCAAAACATGATAAAAATCGATATTTTAGGTGCCTAAAGTCGATATCTCAAATTCAGGACCAAAAACACCCAAAAATTCGATATTTTGGGGTCCCAGAAGCGATCTGTACATTCCTACTCCATGTTAGAGTATTTTTAAAATACAGGCCCAAATCATACAGAAAATCGATATTTTAGGTGCCCAAAAGTCGATATGTGCATGCATCTTCTGTACCCATTTATATCTCAAATTCAAGCTCCAAACACCTGAAAATTCGATATTTTGGGGTCCCAGAAACGATCTGTACATGCCTACTCAGATACAGGCCCAAAACAAGATGAAAATCGATATTTTAGGTGCCCAAAGTCGATATCTCAAATTAAGGCCCAAAACACCCGAAAATTCGATATTATGGGGTCCCAGAAGCAAACTGTACATGCCTACTCCGTGTTAGAGTATTTTCAAAATACAGGCCCAAAACATACTACATGCATGCATCTTCTGTACCCGTTTATATCTCAAATTCAGGATCCAAACACCGGAAAATTCGATATTTTGGGGTCCCAGAAGCGATCTGTAAATGCCTACTCAGATACAGGCCAAAAACATGCTGAAAATCGATATTTTAGGTGCCCAAATTCAATATATGTATGAGTCTTCTGCACTCGTTTATATTCCAAATTCAACCTCAAAACACCAGAAAATTCGATATTTTTGGGTTCCAGAAACGATCTGTATATGCCTACTCAGTGCTAGAATGTTTCCAAAATATAGGCTCAAAACATGCTAAAAATTGATATTTTAAGTGTCCAAAGTCGACATGTGCATTCATCTTCTGTACCCGTTTATATATCAAATTCAGGCTCAAAATACCTGAAAATTCGATATTTTGGGGTCCCAGAAGCGATCTGTACATACCTACTCAGTGCTAGAATATTTTCAAAATATAGGCCCAAAACATGCTACCAATCGATATTTTAGGTGCCTAAAGTCGATATCTCAAATTCAGGATCAAAACACCCGAAAATTCGATATTTTGGGGTCCCAGAAGCGATCTGTACATTCCTACTCCATGTTAGAGTATTTTTAAAATACAGGCCCAAATCATACAGAAAATCGATATTTTAGGTGCCCAAAAGTCGATATGTGCATGCATCTTCTTTACCCATTTATATCTCAAATTCAAGCTCTAAACACACGAAAATTCGATATTTTGGGGACTCAGAAACGATCTGTACATGCCTACTCAGATACAGGCCCAAAACATGCTGAAAATCGATATTTTAGGTGCCGAAAGTCGATATCTCAAATTAAGGCCCAAAACACCCGAAAATTCGATATTATGGGGTCCCAGAAGCAAACTGTACATGCCTACTCCGTGTTAGAGTATTTTCAAAATACAGGCCCAAAACATACTACATGCATGCATATTCTGTACCCGTTTATATCTCAAATTCAGGATCCAAACACCTCAAAATTCGATATTTTGGGGTCCCAGAAACGATCTGTAAATGCCTTCTCAGATACAGGCCCAAAACATGCTGAAAATCGATATTTTAGGTGCCCAAATTCAATATATGTATGCGTCGTCTGCACTCGTTTATATTCCAAATTCAACCTCAAAACACCAGAAAATTCGATATTTTTGGGTTCCAGAAACGATCTGTATATGCCTACTCAGTGCTAGAATGTTTCCAAAATATAGGCTCAAAACATGCTAAAAATTGATATTTTAAGTGTCCAAAGTCGACATGTGCATTCATCTTCTGTACCCGTTTATATATCAAATTCAAGCTCAAAACACCCGAAAATTCGATATTTTGGGGTCCCAGAAGCGATCTGTACATGCCTACTCAGATACAGGCCCAAAACATGCTGAAAATCGATATTTTAGGTGTCCAAATTCAATATATGTATGCGTCTTCTGCACTCGTTTATATTCCAAATTCAACCTTAAAACACGCGAAAATTCTATATTTTTGGGTCCCACAAGCGATCTGTACATGCCTACTCCGTGTTAGAGTATTTTCAATATACAGGCCCAAAACATACTGAAAATCGATCTTTTAGGTGCCCAAAAGTCGATATGTGGATGCATCTTCTGTACCCGTTTATATCTCAAATTCAGGCTCCAAACACCCGAAAAATCGATATTTTGGGGTCCCAGAAGCAATCTGTACTTGCCTACTCCGTGTTGGAGAATTTTCAAAATACAGGCCCAAAACATGCTGAAAATCGATATTTTAGGTGACCAAAGTCAATATGTGTATGCATGTTCTGCACCCGTTTATATCCCAAATTCAACCTCAAAACACCCAAAAATTCGATATTTTTGGGTCCTAGAAGCGATCTGTAGATGCCTACTCCTAGTTAGAATGTTTTCAATATACAGACCCAAAACATGCTCAAAATCGATATTTTAGATGCTCAAAAGTCGATATGTGCATGGATCTTCAGTACCTGTTTATATCTCAAATTCAGGCTCAGAACACGCGAAAATTCGATATTTTTGGGTCCCAGAAGCGATCTGTACATGCCTACTCCGTGTTAGAGTATTTTCAAAATACAGGCCCAAAACATGCTGAAAATCGATATTTTAGGTGCCCAAAGTCAATATGTTCATGCATTTTCTGTACCCGTTTATATCTCAAATTCAGGCTGAAAACACCTGAAAATTTGATATTTTGGGGTCCCAGAAGCGATCTGTACATGCCTATTTAGTGCTAGAATATTTTCAAAATATAGGCCCAAAACATGCTACCAATCGATATTTTAGGTGCCCAAAGTCGATATCTCAAATTCAGGCCCAAAACACCCGAAAATTCGATATTTTGGGGTCCCAGAAGCGATCTGTACATTCCTACTCCATGTTAGAGTATTTTCAAAATACAGGCCCAAAACATACAGAAAATCGATATTTTAGGTGCCCAAAAGTCGATATGTGCATGCATCTTCTGTACCCATTTATATCTCAAATTCCGGCTCTAAACACCCGAAAATTCGATATTTTAGGGTCCCAGAAGCGATCTGTACATGCCTACTCAGATACAGGCCCAAAACATGCTGAAAATCGATATTTTTGGTGCCCAAAGTCAATAGGTGTATGCATCTTCTGCACCCGTTTATATACCAAATTCAACCTCAAAACACCCGAAAATTCGATATTTATGAGTCCCAGAAGCAAACTGTACATTCCTACTCAGTGGTAGAATGTTTTCAAAATATAGGCTCAAAACATGCTAAAAAACGATATTTTCAGTGTCCAAAGTCGATATCTCAAATTCAGGCCCAAAACACCAGAAAATTCGATATTTTGGGGTCACAGAAGCGATCTGTACATGCCTACTCAGATACAGACCCAAAACATGATTAAAATCGATATTTTAGGTGCCCAAAAGTCGATATGTGCATGCATCTTCAGTACCTGTTTATATCTCAAATTCAGGCTCAAAACACCCGAAAATTCGATATTTTTGGGTCCCAGAAGCAATCTGTACATGCCTACTTCGTGTTAGAGTATTTTCAAAATACAGGCCAAAAACATTCTGAAAATCGATATTTTAGGTGCCCTAAGTCAATATGTGCATGCATTTTCTGTACCCGTTTATATCTCAAATTCAGGCTCAAAACACCCGAAAATTCGATAATTTGGGGTTCCAGAAGCAATCTGTACATGCCTAGTCAGTGCTAGAATGCTTTTAAAATATAGGCCTAAAACGTGCTAAAAATCGATATTTTATGTGCCCAAAGTCGATATCTCAAATTCAGGCCCAAAACACCAGAAAATTCGATATTTGGGGGTCCCAGAAGCGATCTGTACATGCCTACTCAGTGCTAGAATATTTTTTTAAAATATAGGCCCAAAACATGCTAAAAGTCAATATTTTAGGTGCCCAAAGTCGATATCTCAAATTCAGTCCCAAAACACCCGAAAATTCGATATTTTGGGGTCCCAGACGCGATCTGTTCATGCCTACTCAGTGCTAGAATGTTTTCAGAATATAGGCTCAAAACATGCAAAAAATCAATATTTTAAGTGTCCAAAGTCGATATGTGGATGCATCTTCTGTACCCGTTTACATCTGAAATTCAGGCTCCAAACACCCGAAAATTCGATATTTTTGGGTCCTAGAAGCGATCTGTACATGCCTACTCAGTGCTAGAATATTTTCAAAATATAGGCCCAAAACATGCTAAAAGTCAATATTTTAGGTGCTGAAAGTCGATATCTCAAATTCAGTCCCAAAACACCCGAAAATTCGATATTTTGGGGTCCCAGACGCGATCTGTACATGCCTACTCAGTGCTAGAATGTTTTCAGAATATAGGCTCAAAACATGCTAAAAATCTATATTTTAAGTGTCCAAAGTCAATATGTGGATGCATCTTCTGTACCCGTTTATATCTCAAATTCAGGCTCCAAACACCCGAAAATTCGATATTTTTGGGTCCCAGAAGCGATCTGTACATGCCTACTCAGATACACGCCCTAAACATGCTGAAAATCGATATTTTAGGTGCCCAAAGTCAATATGTGCATGCATTTTCTGTACCCGTTTATATCTCAAATTCAGGCTCAAAACACCCGAAAGTTTGATTCTTTGGGGTTCCAGAAGCGATCTGTACATGTCTACTCAGTGCTAGAATATTTTCAAAATAAAGGCCCAAAACATGCTAAAAATAGATATTTTAGTTGCCAAAAGTCGATATCTCAAATTCAGGCTCAAAACACCCGAAAATCCGATATTTTGGGGTCCCAGAAGCGATCTGTACATGCCTACTCCCTGTTAGAGTATTTTTAAAATACAGGCCCAAAACATACAGAAAATCGATATTTTAGGTGCCCAAAAGTCGATATGTGCATGCATCTTCTGTACCCGTTTACATCTCAAATTCAGGTTTCAAACACCAAAAAATTCGATATTTTGGAGTCCCAGAAGCGATCTATACATGCCTACTCAGATACAGGCCCAAAACATGCTGAAAATCGATATTTTAGGTGCCCAAAGTCAATATGTGTATGCATCTTCTGCACCCGTTTATATCCCAAATTCAACCTCAAAACACCCGAAAATTCAATATTTCTGGGTCCCAGAAGCGATCTGTACATGCCTAGTCAGTGGTAGAATGTTTTCAAAATATAGGCTCAAAACATGCTGAAAATCGATATTTTAGGTGCCCAAAGTCAATATGTGTATGCATCTTCTGCACCCGTTTATAACCCAAATTCAACCTCAAAACACCCGCAAATTCGATATTTTTGGGTCCCAGAAGCGATCTGTACATGCCTACTCAGTGCTAGAAAGTTTTCAAAATATATGCTCAACACATGTTAAAAATCGATATTTTAAGTGTTTAAAGTCGATATGTGCATGCATCTTTTGTACCCGTTTATATCTCAAATTTAGGCTCAAAACACCCGAAAATTCGGTATTTTTGGGTCCTAGAAGCAATCTGTACATGCCTACTCCGTGTTAGAGTATTTTCAAAATACAGGCCCAAAACATACAGAAAATCGATATTTTAGGTGCCCCAAAGTCGATATGTGCATGCTTCTTCTGTACCCGTTTATATCTCAAATTAAGGCTCCAAACACCCGAAAATTCGATATTTTGGGGTCCCAGAAGCGATCTGTACCTGTCTACTCCGTGTTACAGTATTTTCAATATACAGGCCCAAAACATACAGAAAATCGATATTTTAGGTGCCCAAAAGTCGATATGTGCATGCATCTTATGTACCCGTTAATATCTTAAATTCAGGCTCAAAACACCCGAAAATTCGGTATTTTTGGGTCCTAAAAGCAATCTGTACATGCCTACTCCTAGTTAGAATGTTTTCAAGATATAGACCAAAAACATGCTGAAAATCGATATTTTAGGTTCCCCAATTCAATATGTGTATGCATCTTCTTTACCCGTTTATATCCCAAATTCAACCTCAAATCACCCGAAAATTCGATATTTTTGGGTCCCAGAAGCGATCTGTACATGCCTACTCAGTGCTAGAATGTTTTTTATAAAATATAGGCTCAAAACACCCGAAAATTCGATATTTTGGGGTCCCAGAAGCGATCTGTACATGCCTACTACGTGTTAGAGTATTTTCAATATACAGGCCCAAAACATACTGAAAATCGATCTTTTAGGTGCCCAAAACTCGATATGTGGATGCATCTTCTGTACCCGTTTATATCTCAAATTCAGGCTCCAAACACCCGAAAATTCGATATTTTGGGGTCCCAGAAGCGATCTGTACTTGCCTACTCCGTATTATAGTATTTTCAAAATACAGGCCCAAAACATGCTGAAAATCGATATTTTAGGTGACCAAAGTCAATATGTGTATGCATCTTAAGCACCCGTTTATATCCCAAATTCAACCTCAAAACACCCGAAAATTCGATATTTTTGGGTCCCACAAGCGATCTGTACATGCCTACTTAGTCCTAGAATATTTTCAAAATATAGGCCCAAAACATGCTAAAAATCGATATTTTAGGTGCCCAAAGTCGATATCTCAAATTCAGGCCCAAAACACCCGAAAATTCGATATTTTGGGGTTCCAGAAGCGAACTGTACATGCCTACTCCTTGTTAGAGTATTTTCAAAACGTAGGCCCAAAACATACTGAAAATTGATCTTTTAGGTGCGCAAAAGTCGATATGTTCATGTATCTTCTGTACCCGTTTATATCTCAAATTCAGGCTCCAACACCCGAAAATTCGATATTTTTGGGTCCCAGAAGCGAACTGTACATGCCTCCTCAGATACAGGCCCAAAACATGCTGAAAATCGATATTTTAGTTGCCCAAAGTCAATATGAGTATGCATCTTCTGCACACGTTTATATCTCAAATTCGACCTCAAATCACCCGAAAATTCGATATTTTTGGGTCCCAGAAGCGATCTGTACATGCCTACTCAGTGCTAGAATGTTTTCAAATTATAGGCTCAAAACATGCTAAAAATCGATATTTTAAGTGTCCAAAGTCGATATGTGCATGCATTTTCTGTACCCTTTTAAATCTTAAATTAAGGCTCAAAACACCCGAAAATTCGGTATTTTTGGGTCCTAGAAGCGATCTGTACATGCCTACTCCTAGTTAGAATGTTTTCAAGATACAGACCAAAAACATGCTCAAAATCAATATTTTAAGTGCCCAAAAGTCGATATGTGCTTGCATCTGCAGTACCAATTTATATCTCATTTTCAGGCTAAAAACACCAGAAAATTCGATATTTTTGGGTCCCAGAAGCGATCTGTACATGCCTACTCCGTGCTAGAATGTTTTCAAAATATAGGCTCAAAACATGTTAAAAATCGATATTTTAGGTGCCCAAAGTCGATATCTCGAATTCAGGCCCAAAACACCCGAAAATTCGATATTTTGGGGTCCCAGAAGCGATCTGTACTTGCCTACTCCGTGTTAGAGTATTTTCAAAATACAGGCCCAAAACATGCTGAAAATCGTTATTTTAGGTGACCAAAGTCAATATGTGTATGCATCTTCTGCACCAGTTTATATCCCAAATTCAACCTCAAAACACCCGAAAATTCGATATTTTTGGGTCCCACAAGCGATCTGTACATGCCTACTCAGTGCTAGAAAATTTTAAAAATATAGGCCCAAAACATACTAAAAATCGATATTTTAGCTGTCCAAAAGTCGATATGTGCATGCATCTTCTGTACCCGTTTATATTTCAAATTCAGGCTCAAAACACACGAAAATTCGATATTTTGGGGTCCTAGAAGCAATCTGTACATGCCTACTCCGTGTTAGAGTATTTTCAAAATACAGGCCCAAACAGGGATATAAACGGGTACAGAAGATGCAAACACATATTGACCCTGATCACCTAAACTATGGATTTTCAGCATGTTTTGGGCCTGTATTTTGAAAATACTCTAAAACGGAGTAGGCATGTACAGATCGCTTCTGGAATCTCAAAATATCGAATTTTCGGGTGTTTGGAGCCTGAATTTGAGATATAAACGGGTACTGAAGATGCATGCACATATCGACTTTTGGGCACCTAAAGGATCGATTTTCAGTATGTTTTGGGCCTGCATTTTGAAAATACTCTAACACGGAATAGGCATGTACAGATCGCTTCTGGGACCCCAAAATATCGAATTTTCAAGTGTTTTGGGCGTGAATTTGAGATATCGACTTTGGGCACCTAAAATATCGATTTTTAGCATGTTTTGGGCCTATATTTTGAAAATATTCTAGCACTGAGTAGGCATGTACAGATCGTTTCTGGGACCCAAAAATATCGAATTTTCAAGTGTTTTGAGGTTGAATTTGGGATATAAACGGGTACAGAAGATGCATACACATATTGACTTTGGGCACCTCAAATATACGATTTTCAGCATGTTTTGGGCCTGTATATTGAAAATACTCTAACACGGAGTAGGCATGCACAGATCGCTTCTGGGACCCCATAATATCGAATTTTTCTGGTGTTAGGAGCCTGAATTTGAGATATAAACAGGTACAGAAGATGCATGAATATATCGACATTTGAACACCTAAAAGATTGATTTTTAGTATGTTATAGACATGAATTTTGAAAATACTCTAACACGGAGTAGGCATGTACAGATCGATTCTGGCACCCCAAAATATCAAATTTACGTGTGTTCTGGGCCTGAATTTGAGATATCGACTTTGGGCACCTAAAATATCGATTTTAGCATGTTTTGGGCCTATATTTTGAAAATATTCTAGCACTGAGTAGGCATGTACTGATCGCTTCTGGGACCCCAAAATATCGAATTTTCGGGTGTTTTGAGCCTGAATTTGAGATATAAACGGGTACATAAGATGCATGCACATATCAACTTTTGGGCACTTAAAATATCGATTTTGAGCATGTTTTGGGTCTGTATCTTGAAAACATTTTAACTAGGAGTAGGCATGTACAGATCGCTTCTAGGAACCAAAAATACCGAATTTTCGGGTATTTTGAGCCTGAATTCGAGATATAAACGTATACAGAAGATGCATGCACATATTGACTTTGGATATTTAAAATATCGATTTTTAGCTTGTTTTGAGCCTATATTTTGAAAATATTCTAGCACTGAGTAGGCAGGTACAGATCGCTTATGGGACCCCAAAATATCGAATTTTCAAGTGTTTTGAGGTTGAATTTGGGATATAAAAGGGTGCAGAAGATGCAAACACATATTGACTTTGATCACCTAAAATATGGATTTTCAGCATGTTTTGGGCCTGTATTTTGAAAATACTCTAAAACGGAGTAGGCATGTACAGATCGCTTCTGGGACCCCAAAATATCGAATTTTCGGGTGTTTTGAGGTTGAATTTGAGATATAAACGGGTACAGAAGATGCATGCACATATCGGCTTTTGGGCACCTAAATGATCGATTTTCAGTATGTTTTGGGACTGTAATTTGAAAATACTCTAACACGGAGTAGGCATGTACAGATCGCTTCTTAGACCCCAAAATATCGAATTTTCGGGGGTTTTGGGCCTGAATTTGAGATATCGACTTTAAGTCACCTAAAATATCGATTTTTAGCATGTTTTGGGCCTATATTTTGAAAATATTCTAGCACTGAAAAGGCATGTACAGATCGCTTCTGGGACCCAAAAATAACGAATTTTCGGGTGTTTGGAGCCTGAATTTGAGATATAAACGGGTACAGAAGATGCATGCACATATCGACATTTGGGCACCTACAAGATTGATTTTAAGTATGTTTTGGGCCTGTACTTTGAAAATACTCTAACACAGAGTAGGCATGTACAGATCGCTTCTGGGACCCCAAAATACCGATTTTTCGGGTGTTTGGAGCCTGAATTTGAGATATAAACAGGTACAGAAGATGCATGAATATATCGACTTTTGGGCACCTAAAAGATTGATTTTCAGTATGTTCTGGGCCTGCATTTTGAAAATACTCTTGCACGGAGTAGGCATGTACAGATCGCTTCTGGGACCCCAAAATATCGAATTTTCGGGTGTTTCGAGCCTGAATTTGAGATATCGACTTTGGGCACCTAAAATATCGATTTTTAGCATGTGTTGGGTCTATATTTTGAAAATATTCTAGCACTGAGTAGGTATGTACAGATCGTTTCTGGGACCCCAAAATTACCGAATTTTCGGGTCTTTTGAGCCTGAATTTGAGATATAAACGGGTACAGAAGATGCATACACATATTGACTTAGGCACCTAAAATATCGATTTTCAGCATGTTTTGGGTCTGTATCTGAGTAGGCATGTACAAATCGCTTCTTGGACCCCAAAATATCGAATTTTCGGGTGTTTGGAGCCTGAATTTGAGATATAAACGGATACAGAAGATGCCTGCACATATTGACTTTGGGCATCTAAAATATCGATTTTCAGCATGTTTTGGGCCTGTATCTGAGTAGGCATGTACAGATCGCTTCTGGGACCCCAAAATATCGAATTTTCTGGTGTTTGGAGCCTGAATTTGAGATATAAACGTGTACAGAAGATGCTTGCACATATCGACTTTGGACACTTAAAATATCGATTTTTAGCATGTTTTGGTTCTGTATAAGTTGAAAAAATTCTAACTAGGAGTAGACATGTACAGATTGCTTTTGGGACCCCAAAATATCGATTTTTTGGGTGTTTGGAGCCTGAATTTGAAGTATAAACGGGTACAGAAGATGCATGCACATATCGACTTTTGGGCACCTAAAAGATCGATTTTCAGTATGTTTTGGGCCTGCATTTTGAAAATACTCTAACACGGAGTAGGCATGTACAGATCGCTTCTGGGACCCCAAAATATCGAATTTTCGGGTGTTTTGGGCGTGAATTTGAGATATCGACTTTGGGCACCTAAAATATCGATTTTTAGCATGTTTTGGGCCTATATTTTGAGAATATTCTAGCACTGAGAAGGCATGTACAGATCGTTTCTGGGACCCAAAAATATCGAATTTTCAAGTGTTTTGAGGTTGAATTTGGGATATAAACGGGTACAGAAGATGCAAACACATATTGACCCTGATCACCTAAACTATGGATTTTCAGCATGTTTTGGGCCTGTATTTTGAAAATACTCTAAAACGGAGTAGGCATGTACAGATCGCTTCTGGAATCTCAAAATATCGAATTTTCGGGTGTTTGGAGCCTGAATTTGAGATATAAACGGGTACTGAAGATGCATGCACATATCGACTTTTGGGCTCTTAAAATATCGATTTTGAGCTTGTTTTGGGTCTGTATCTTGAAAACATTCTAACTAGGAGTAGGCATGTACAGTTCGCTTCTAGGACCCAAAAATACCGAATTTTCGGGTGTTTTGAGCCTGAATTTGAGATATAAACGGGTATAGAAGATGCATGCACATATCGACTTTTGGGCACCTAAAGGATCGATTTTCAGTATGTTTTGGGCCTGCATTTTGAAAATACTCTAACACGGAATAGGCATGTACAGATCGCTTCTGGGACCCCAAAATATCGAATTTTCAAGTGTTTTGGGCGTGAATTTGAGATATCGACTTTGGGCACCTAAAATATCGATTTTTAGCATGTTTTGGGCCTATATTTTGAAAATATTCTGGCACTGAGTAGGCATGTACAGATCGTTTCTGGGACCCAAAAATATCGAATTTTCAAGTGTTTTGAGGTTGAATTTGGGATATAAACGGGTACAGAAGATGCATACACATATTGACTTTGGGCACCTCAAATATACGATTTTCTGCATGTTTTGGGCCTGTATTTAGAAAATACTCTAACACGGAGTAGGCATGCACAGATCGCTTTTGGGACCCCATAATATCGAATTTTTCTGGTGTTAGGAGCCTGAATTTGAGATATAAACAGGTACAGAAGATGCATGAATATATCGACATTTGGGCACCTAAAAGATTGATTTTTAGTATGTTATAGGCATGAATTTTGAAAATACTCTAACACGGAGTAGGCATGTACAGATCGATTCTGGCACCCCAAAATATCAAATTTACGTGTGTTCTGGGCCTGAATTTGAGATATCGACTTTGGGCACCTAAAATATCGATTTTTAGCATGTTTTAGGCATATATTTTGAAAATATTCTAGCACTGAGTAGGCATGTACAGATCGCTTCTGGGACCGCAAAATATCGATTTTTCGGGTGTTTGGAGCCTAAATTTGAGATATAAACGGGTGCAGAAGATGCAAACACATATTGACTTTGATCACCTAAAATATGGATATTCAGCATGTTTTGGGCCTGTATTTTGAAAATACTCTAAAACGGAGTAGGCATGTACAGATCGCTTCTGGGACCCCAAAATATCGAATTTTCGGGTGTTTTGAGGTTGAATTTGAGATATAAACGGGTACAGAAGATGCATGCACATATCGGCTTTTGGGCACCTAAATGATCGATTTTCAGTATGTTTTGGGACTGTAATTTGAAAATACTCTAACACGGAGTAGGCATGTACAGATCGCTTCTTAGACCCCAAAATATCGAATTTTCGGGGGTTTTGGGCCTGATTTTGAGATATCGACATTAAGTCACCTAAAATATCGATTTTTATCATGTTTTGGGCCTATATTTTGAAAATATTCTAGCACTGAGTAGGCATGTACAGATCGCTTCTGGGACCCAAAAATAACGAATTTTCGGGTGTTTTGAGGTTGAATTTGGGATATAAATGGGTGCAGAAGATGCATACACATATTGACTTTGGTCACCTAAAATATCAATTTACAGCATGTTTTGGGCCTGTACCTGAGTAGGCATGTACAGATCGCTTCTGGTACCCCAAAATATCGAATTTTCGGGTGTTTGGAGCCTGAATTTGAGATATAAACGGGTACAGAAGATGCATGCACATATCGACATTTGGGCACCTACAAGATTGATTTTAAGTATGTTTTGGGCCTGTATTTTGAAAATACACTAACACAGAGTAGGCATGTACAGATCGCTTCTGGGACCCCAAAATATCGATTTTTCGGGTGTTTGGAGCCTGAATTTGAGATATAAACAGGTACAGAAGATGCATGAATATATCGACTTTTGGGCACCTAAAAGATTGATTTTCAGTATGTTCTGGGCCTGCATTTTGAAAATACTCTTGCACGGAGTAGGCATGTACAGATCGCTTCTGGGACCCCAAAATATCGAATTTTCGGGTGTTTCGAGCCTGAATTTGAGATATCGACTTTGGACACTTAAAATATCGATTTTTAGCATGTTTTAAGCCTATATTTTGAAAATATTCTAGCACTGAGTAGGCATGTACAGATCGCTTATGGGACCCAAAAACATCGAATTTTCAAGTGATTTGGGGTTGAATTTGGGATTTAAACGGGTGCAGAAGATGCAAACACATATTGACTTTGATCACCTAAATTATGGATTTTCAGCATGTTTTGGGCCTGTATTTTGAAAATACTCTAAAACGGAGTAGGCATGTACAGATCGCTTCTGGGACCCCAAAATATCGAATTTTCGGGTGTTTGGAGCCTGAATTTGAGATATAAACGGGTACTGAAGATGCATGCACATATCGACTTTTGGGCACATAAAATATCGATTTTTAGTATGTTATAGGCCTGAATTTTGAAAATACTCTAACACGGAGTAGGCATGTACAGATCGCTTCTGGGAACCCAAAATCTCAAATTTACGTGTGTTCTGGGCCAGAATTTGAGATATCGACTTTTGGCACCTAAAATATCGATTTTTAGCATGTTTTTGGCCTATATTTTGAAAATATTCTAGCACTGAGAAGGAATGTACAGATCGCTTCTGGGACCGCAAAATATCGATTTCTCGGGTGTTTTGAGCCTGAATTTGAGATATAAACGGGTACAGAAGATGAATGCACATATCGACTTTTGGGCACCTAAAAGATCGATTTTCAGTATGTTTTGGGCCTGTATTTTGAAAACACTCTAACACGGAGTAGGCATGTACAGATGGTTTCTGGGCCCCCGAAATATCGAATTTTCGGGTGTTTTGAGCCTGAATTTGAGATATAAACGGGTACTGAAGATGTATGCACATATTGACTTTGGACATTTAAAATATCGATTTTTAGCTTGTTTTGAGCCTATATTTTGAAAACATTCTAGCACTGAGTAGGCATGTACAGATCGCTTCTGACACCCAAAAATATCGAATTTTCGGGTGTTATGAAGTTGAATTTGGGATATAAACGGGTGCAGAAGATGCATACACATATTGACTTTGGGCACCTAAAATATCGATTTTCAGCATGTTTGGGCCTGTATCTTAATAGCTTTGTACAGATCGCTTCTGGGACCCCAAAATATCGAATTTTCGGGTGTTTTGGGCTTGAATTTAAGATACCGACTTTGGGCACTTAAAATATCGATTTCTAGCATGTTTTGGGCCTATATTTTGAAAATATTCTAACACTGAGTAGGCATGTACAGATCGCTTCTGGGACCCCAAAATATCGATTTTTCGGGTGTTTTGAGCCTGAATTTGAGATATAAATGGGTACAGAAGATGCTTGCACATATTGACTTTCGGCACCTAAAATACCGATTTTCAGCATGTTTTGGGCCTGTATCTGAGTAGGCATGTACAGATCGCTTCTGGGACCCTAAAATATCGAATTTTCGGGTGTTTGGAGCCTGAATTTGAGATATAAACGGGTACAGAAGATGCATGCACATATCGGCTTTTAGGCACCTAAAAGATCGATTTTCAGTATGTTTTGGGCCTTTAATTTGAAAATACTTTAACACGGAGTAGGCATGTACAGACCACTTCTGGGACCCCAAAATATCGAATTTTCGGGGGTTTTGGGCCTGAATTTGAGATATCGACTTTAAGGCACCTAATATATCGATTTTTTGCATGTTTTGGGCGTATATTTTGAAAATATTCTAGCACTGAGTAGGTATGTACAGATCGCTTCTGGGACCCCAAAATATCGAATTTTCGGGTGTTTTGAGGTTGAATTTGGGATATAAATGGGTGCAGAAGATGCATACACATATTGACTTTGGTCACCTAAAATATCGATTTACAGCATGTTTTGGGCCTGTACCTGAGTAGGCATGTACAGATCGCTTCTGGGACCCTAAAATATCGAATTTTCGGGTGTTTGGAGCATGAATTTGAGATATAAACGGGTACAGAAGATGCATGCACATATCGACTTTTGGGCACCTACAAGATTGATTTTAAGTATGTTTTGGGCCTGTATTTTGAATATACTCTAACACGGTGTAGGCATGTACAGATTGCTTCTGGGACCCCAAAATATCGAATTTTCCGGTGTTTTGGGCCTGAATATGAGATATTGACTTTGGGCACCTAAAATATCGATTTTTAGCATGTTTTGATCCTGTGTTTTGAAAATATTCTAGCACTGAGTAGGCATGTACAGATCGTTTCTGGGAACCGAAAATATCGTTTTTTCGGGTGTTTTGAGCCTAAATTTGAGATATAAACGGGTACAGAAGATGCATGCACATATTGACTTTGGGCACCTAAAATATCGATTTTTAGCATGTTTTGGGCCTGTATTTTGAAAATACTCTAACACGGAGTAGGCATGTACAGATCGTTTCTGGGAACCCAAAATATCGTTTTTTCGGTTTTTTTAGCGCTGAATTTGAGATATCTTCTTTGGGCACCTAAAATATCGATTTTTAGCATATTTTGGGCCTATATTTTGAAAATATTCTAGCACTGAGTAGGCATGTACAAATCGCTTCTGGGATCCCAAAATATCGAATTTTCGGGTGTTTTGAGCCTAAATTTGAGATATAAACGGGTACAGAAGATGCATGCACATATTGACTTTGGGCACCTAAAATATCGATTTTTAGCATGTTTTGGGCCTGTATTTTGAAAATACTCTAACAAGGAGTAGGCATGTACAGATCGCTTCTGGGACCCCAAAATATCGAATTTTCTGGTGATTTGAGCCTGAATTTGAGATATAAACGTGTTCTGAAGATGCATGCACATATCGACTTTTGGGCACCTAAAATATCGATTTTGAGCATATTTTGGGTCTGTATCTTGAAAACATTCTAACTAGGAGTAGGCATGTACAGATCGCTTCGAGGACCCAAAAATATCGAATTTTCGGGTGTTTTGAGCATGAATTTGAGATATAAACGGGTACAGAAGATGCATGCACATATAAACTTTGGACACTTAAAATTTCGATTTTTAACATGTTTTGAGCCTATATTTTGAAAACATTCTAACACTGAGTAAGCATGTACAGATCGCTTCTGGGACCCAGAAATATCGAATTTTCGGGTGTTTGGAGCCTGAATTTGAGATATAAACGGGTACAGAAGATGCATGCACATATTGACTTTGGGCACCTAAAATATCGATTTTCAACATGTTTTGGGCCTGTATCTGAGTAGGCATGTACAGATCGCTTCTGGGACCCTAAAATATCGAATTTTCGGGTGTTTGGAGCCTGAATTTGAGATATAAACGTGTACAGAAGATGCATGCACATATCGACTTTTGGGCACCTAAAAGATCAATTTTCAGTATGTTTTGGGCCTGTATTTTGAAAATACTCTAACACGGAGTAGGCATGTACAGATTGTTTCTGGGACCCCAAAATATCGAATTTGCGGGTGTTTTGGGCCTGAATTTGAGATATCGACTCTGGGCACCTAAAATATCGATTTTTAGCATGTTTTGGGCCTGTATCTGAGTAGGCATGTACAGATCGCTTCTGGGACCCCAAAATATCGAATTTTCGGGTGTTTTGGGCCTGAATTTGAGATACCGACTTTGGGCACTTAAAAATATCGATTTCTAGCATGTTTTGGGCCTATATTTTGAAAATATTCTATCACTGAGTAGGCATGTACAGATCGCTTCTGGGACCCTAAAATATCGAATTATCGGGTGTTTTGAGCCTGAATTTGAGATATAAACGGGTACAGAAGATGCATGCACATATTGACTTTGGGCACCTAAAATATCGATTTTCAACATGTTTTGGGCCTGTATCTGAGTAGGCATGTACAGATCGCTTCTGGGACCCTAAAATATCGAATTTTCGGGTGTTTGGAGCCTGAATTTGAGATATAAACGGGTACAGAAGATGCATGCACATATCGACTTTTGGGCACCTAAAAGATCAATTTTCAGTATGTTTTGGGCCTGTATTTTGAAAATACTCTAACACGGAGTAGGCATGTACAGATCGTTTCTGGGACCCCAAAATATCGAATTTTCGGGTGTTTTGGGCCTGAATTTAAGATATCGACTCTGGGCACCTAAAATATCGATTTTTAGCATGTTTTGGGCCTGAATCTGAGTAGGCATGTACAGATCGCTTCTGGGACCCCAAAATATCGAGTTTTCGGGTGTTTTGGTCCTGAATTTGAGATATCGACTTTGGGCTCTTAAAATATCGATTTTTAGCATGTTTTAGGTCTGTATCTTGGAAGCATTATAACTAGGAGTAGGCATGTACAGATTGCTTCTAGGACTCAAAAATACCGAATTTTCGGGTGCTTTGAGCTTGAATTTGAGATATAAACGGGTACAGAAGGTGCATGCACATATTGACTTTAGGCACCTAAAATATCGATTTTTAGCATGTTTTGAGCCTATATTTTTAAAACATTCTAGCACTGAGTAGGCATGTACAGATTGCTTCTGGGACCCCAGAATATCGATTTTTCGGGTGTTTGGAGCCTAAATTTGAGATAGAAACGGGTACAGAAGATGCATGCACATATTGACTTTGGGCACCTAAAATATAGATTTTCAGCATGTTTTGGGCCATTATTTTGAAAATACTCTAACACGGAGTAGGCATGTACCGATCGCTTCTGGGACCCAAAAAAATCGAAGTTTCGGGTGTTTTGAGCCTGAATTTGAGATATAAACGGATACTGAAGATGCATGCACATATCGACTTTTGGGCACCTAAAATATCGATTTTGAGCATGTTTTAGGTCTGTATCTAGAAAGCATTTTAACTAGGAGTAGGCATGTACAGATCGCTTCTAGGACCCATAAATACCGAATTTTCGGGTGTTTTGATCCTGAATTTGAGTTATAAACGGGTACAGAAGATGCATGCACATATCGACTTTGGACACTTAAAATATCGATTTTCAGTATGTTTTGGGCCAGTATTTCAAAAATACTCTAACACTGAACAGGCATGTACAGATCGCTTCCGGGACCCAAAAATATCGAATTTTCGGGTGTTTTGAGCCTGAATTTGAGATATAAACCTGTACAGATGATGTATGCACATATCGACTTTGGACACTTAAAATATCGATTTTTAGCATGTTTTGACCCTATTTTTTGAAATCATTCTAGCACTGTGTAGGCAAGTACAGATCGCTTTTGGGACCCAAATATATCAAATTTTCGGGTGTTTTGAGGTTGAATTTGGGATATAAATGGGTTTAGAAGATGCATACACATATTGACTTTGGGAACCTAAAAAATCGATTTTTAGCATGTTTTGGGCCTGTATTTTGAAAATACTCTAACACGGAGAATTCATGCACAGATCGCTTCTGGGATCTCAAAATATCGAATTTTCGGGTATTTTGAGCCTGAATTTGAGATATTAACGGGTACAGAAGATGCATGCACATATTGACTTTGGGCACCTAAAATATCGATTTTCAGGATGTTTTGGGCCTGTATTTTGAAAATACTCTAACACGGAGTAGTCATGTACAGATCGCTTCTGGGACTCCAAAATATTGAATTCTCGGGTGTTTTGAGCCTGAATTTGAGATATAAACGGGTTCAGAAGATGCATGCACATAACGACTTTTGGCACCTAAAATATCGATTTTCAGGATGTTTTGGGCCTGTATTTTGAAAATACTCTAACACGGAGTAGGCATCTACAGATCGTTTCTGGGAACCCAAAATATCAAATTATCGGGTGTTTTGGCCCTGAATTTGAGATATCTTCTTTGAGCACCTAAAATATCGATATTTAGCATGTTTTGGGCCTATATTTTGAAAATATTCTAGCACTGAGTAGGCATGTACAGATCGCTTCTGGGACCCCAAAATATCGAATTTTCTGGTGATTTGACCCTGAATTTGAGATATAAACGGGTACAGAAGATGCATGCACATATCAACTTTGGACACTTAAAATATCGATTTTTAACATGTTTTGAGCCTATATTTTGAAAACTTTCTAGCACCGATTAGGCATGTACAGATCGCATCTGGGACCCAAAAATATCGAATTTTCGGGAGTTTTGAAGTTGAATTTGGGAAATAAACGGGTGCAGAAGATGAATACACATATTAACTTTGGGCACCTAAAATATCGATTTTCAGCATGTTTGGGCCTGTATCTGAGTAGGTATGTACAGATCGCTTCTGGGACCCCAAAATATCGAATTTTTGGGTGTTTGGAGCCTGAATTTGAGATATAAACGGGTACAGAAGATGCATGCACATATCGACTTTTGGGCACCTACAAGATCGATTTTCAGTATGTTTTGGGCCTGTATTTTGAAAATACTCTAATACGGAGAAGGCATGTACAGATCGCTTCTGGGACCCCAAAGTATCGAATTTTCGGGTGTTTTGGGCCTGAATTTGAGATACCGACTTTGGGCACTTAAAAATATCGATTTCTAGCATGTTTTGGGCCTTTATTTTGAAAATATTCTATCACTGAGTAGGCATATACAGATCGCTTCTGGGACCCCAAAATATCGAATTTTCGGGTGTTTTGAGCCTGAATTTGAGTTATAAACGGGTACAGAAGATGCATTCACATATTGACTTTGGGCACCTAAAATATCGATTTTCAGCATGTTTTGGGCCTGTATCTGAGTAGGCATGTACAGATCGCTTCTGGGACCCTAAAATATCGAATTTTCGGGTGTTTGGAGCCTGAATTTGAGATATAAACGGGTACAGAAGATGCATGCACATATCTACTTTTGGGCACCTAAAAGATCGATTTTCATTATGTTTTGGGCCTGTAATTTGAAAATACTCTAACACAGAGTAGGCATGTACAGATCGTTTCTGGGACCCCAAAATATCGAATTTTCGTGTGTTTTGGGCCTGAATTTGAGATATCGACTTTGGGCACCTAAAATATCGATTTTTAGCATGTTTTGGTCATATATTTTGAAAATATTCTAGCACTGAGTAGGCATGTACAGATCGCTTCTGGGACCCCAAAATATCGAATTTTCCAGTGTTTTGGGCCTGAATTTGAGATATCGACTTTGAGCACCTAAAATATCGATTTTTAGCATGCTTTGGGCATATATTTTGAAAATATTCTAGCACTGAGTAGGCATGTACAGATCGCTTCTGGGACCCCAAAATATCGATTTTTTGTTTTTTTTTTAGCCTGAATTTGGGTTATAAACGTGTACTGAAGATGCATGCACATATCGACTTTTGGACACCTAAAATATTGATTTTGAGCATATTTTAGGTCTGTATCTTGAAAGCATTCTAACTAGCAGTAGGCATGTACAGATCGCTTCTAGGACCCAAAAATACCGAATTTTCGGGTGTTTTGAACCTGAATTTGAGATATAAACGGGTACAGAAGGTGCATGCACATATCGACTTTGGACACGTAAAATATCAATTTTTAGCATGTTTTGAGCCTATATATTGAAAATATTCTAGCACTGAGTAGGCATGTACAGATCGCATCTGGGACCGCAAAATATCGATTTTTCGGGTGTTTGGAGCCTAAATTTGAGATATAAACGGGTACAGAAGAGGCATGCACATATCGACTTTTGGGCACCTAAAAGATCGATTTTCAGTATGTTTTGGGCCTGCATTTTGAAAACACTCTAACACGGAGTATGCATGTACTGATCGCTTCTGGGACCCCAAAATATCGAATTTTCGGGTGTTTTGAGCCTGAATTTGAGATATAAACGGGTACTGAAGATGCATGCACATATCAACTTTTGGGCACTTAAAATATCGATTTTGAGCATGTTTTGGGTCTGTATCTTGAAAACATTTAACTAGGAGTAGGCATGTACAGAACGCTTCTAGGAACCAAAAATACCGAATTTTCGGGTATTTTGAGACTGAATTCGAGATATAAACGTATACAGAAGATGCATGCACATATTGACTTTGGACATTTAAAATATCGATTTTTAGCTTGTTTTGAGCCTATATTTTGAAAATATTCTAGCACTGAGTAGGCATGTACAGATCGCTTATGGGACACCAAAATATCGAATTTTCAAGTGTTTTGAGGTTGAATTTGGGATATAAACGGGTGCAGAAGATGCAAACACATATTGACTTTGATCACCTAAAATATGGATTTTCAGCATGTTTTGGGCCTGTATTTTGAAAATACTCTAAAACGGAGTAGGCATGTACAGATCGCTTCTGGGACCCCAAAATATCGAATTTTCGGGTGTTTTGAGGTTGAATTTGAGATATAAACGGGTACAGAAGATGCATGCACATATCGGCTTTTGGGCACCTAAATGATCGATTTTCAGTATGTTTTGGGACTGTAATTTGAAAATACTCTAACACGGAGTAGGCATGTACAGATCGCTTCTTAGACCCCAAAATATCGAATTTTCGGGGGTTTTGGGCCTGATTTTGAGATATCGACATTAAGTCACCTAAAATATCGATTTTTATCATGTTTTGGGCCTATATTTTGAAAATATTCTAGCACTGAGTAGGCATGTACAGATCGCTTCTGGGACCCAAAAATAACGAATTTTCGGGTGTTTTGAGGTTGAATTTGGGATATAAATGGGTGCAGAAGATGCATACACATATTGACTTTGGTCACCTAAAATATCAATTTACAGCATGTTTTGGGCCTGTACCTGAGTAGGCATGTACAGATCGCTTCTGGTACCCCAAAATATCGAATTTTCGGGTGTTTGGAGCCTGAATTTGAGATATAAACGGGTACAGAAGATGCATGCACATATCGACATTTGGGCACCTGCAAGATTGATTTTATGTATGTTTTGGGCCTGTATTTTGAAAATACACTAACACAGAGTAGGCATGTACAGATCGCTTCTGGGACCCCAAAATATCGATTTTTCGGGTGTTTGGAGCCTGAATTTGAGATATAAACAGGTACAGAAGATGCATGAATATATCGACTTTTGGGCACCTAAAAGATTGATTTTCAGTATGTTCTGGGCCTGCATTTTGAAAATACTCTTGCACGGAGTAGGCATGTACAGATCGCTTCTGGGACCCCAAAATATCGAATTTTCGGGTGTTTCGAGCCTGAATTTGAGATATCGACTTTGGGCACCTAAAATATCGATTTTTAGCATGTGTTGGGTCTATATTTTGAAAATATTCTAGCACTGAGTAGGTATGTACAGATCGTTTCTGGGACCCCAAAATTACCGAATTTTCGGGTCTTTTGAGCCTGAATTTGAGATATAAACGGGTACAGAAGATGCATACACATATTGACTTAGGCACCTAAAATATCGATTTTCAGCATGTTTTGGGTCTGTATCTGAGTAGGCATGTACAAATCGCTTCTTGGACCCCAAAATATCGAATTTTCGGGTATTTGGAGCCTGAATTTGAGATATAAACGGGTACAGAAGATGCCTGCACATATTGACTTTGGGCATGTAAAATATCGATTTTCAGCATGTTTTGGGCCTGTATCTGAGTAGGCATGTACAGATCGCTTCTGGGACCCCAAAATATCGAATTTTCTGGTGTTTGGAGCCTGAATTTGAGATATAAACTTGCACAGAAGATGCTTGCACATATCGACTTTGGACACTTAAAATATCGATTTTTAGCATGTTTTGCGCCTATATTTTGAAAATATTCTAGCACTGAGTAGGCATGTACAGAGCGCTTATGGGACCCAAAAATATCGAATTTTCAAGTGATTTGGGGTTGAATTTGGGATTTAAACGGGTGCAGAAGATGCAAACACATATTGACTTTGATCACCTAAATTATGGATTTTCAGCATGTTTTGGGCCTGTATTTTGAAAATACTCTAAAACGGAGTAGGCATGTACAGATCGCTTCTGGGACCCCAAAATATCGAATTTTCGGGTGTTTGGAGCCTGAATTTGAGATATAAACGGGTACTGAAGATGCATGCACATATCGACTTTTGGGCACATAAAATATCGATTTTTAGTATGTTATAGGCCTGAATTTTGAAAATACTCTAACACGGAGTAGGCATGTACAGATCGCTTCTGGGAACCCAAAATCTCAAATTTACGTGTGTTCTGGGCCAGAATTTGAGATATCGACTTTTGGCACCTAAAATATCGATTTTTAGCATGTTTTGGGCCTATATTTTGAAAATATTCTAGCACTGAGAAGGAATGTACAGATCGCTTCTGGGACCGCAAAATATCGATTTCTCGGGTGTTTTGAGCCTGAATTTGAGATATAAACGGGTACAGAAGATGAATGCACATATCGACTTTTGGGCACCTAAAAGATCGATTTTCAGTATGTTTTGGGCCTGTATTTTGAAAACACTCTAACACGGAGTAGGCATGTACAGATCGTTTCTGGGCCCCCGAAATATCGAATTTTCGGGTGTTTTGAGCCTGAATTTGAGATATAAACGAGTACTGAAGATGCATGCACATATTGACTTTGGACATTTAAAATATCGATTTTTAGCTTGTTTTGAGCCTATATTTTGAAAACATTCTAGCACTGAGTAGGCATGTACAGATCGCTTCTGACACCCAAAAATATCGAATTTTCGGGTGTTATGAAGTTGAATTTGGGATATAAACGGGTGCAGAAGATGCATACACATATTGACTTTGGGCACCTAAAATATCGATTTTCAGCATGTTTGGGCCTGTATCTTAATAGTTTTGTACAGATCGCTTCTGGGACCCCAAAATATCGAATTTTCGGGTGTTTTGGGCTTGAATTTAAGATACCGACTTTGGGCACTTAAAATATCGATTTCTAGCATGTTTTGGGCCTATATTTTGAAAATATTCTAACACTGAGTAGGCATGTACAGATCGCTTCTGGGACCCCAAAATATCGATTTTTCGGGTGTTTTGAGCCTGAATTTGAGATATAAATGGGTACAGAAGATGCTTGCACATATTGACTTTCGGCACCTAAAATACCGATTTTCAGCATGTTTTGGGCCTGTATCTGAGTAGGCATGTACAGATCGCTTCTGGGACCTTAAAATATCGAATTTTCGGGTGTTTGGAGCCTGAATTTGAGATATAAACGGGTACAGAAGATGCATGCACATATCGGCTTTTAGGCACCTAAAATATCGATTTTCAGAATGTTTTGGGCCTTTAATTTGAAAATACTTTAACACGGAGTAGGCATGTACAGACCACTTCTGGGACCCCAAAATATCGAATTTTCGGGGGTTTTGGGCCTGAATTTGAGATATCGACTTTAAGGCACCTAATATATCGATTTTTTGCATGTTTTGGGCGTATATTTTGAAAATATTCTAGCACTGAGTAGGTATGTACAGATCGCTTCTGGGACCCCAAAATATCGAATTTTCGGGTGTTTTGAGGTTGAATTTGGGATATAAATGGGTGCAAAAGATGCATACACATATTGACTTTGGTCACCTAAAATATCGATTTACAGCATGTTTTGGGCCTGTACCTGAGTAGGCATGTACAGATCGCTTCTGGGACCCTAAAATATCGAATTTTCGGGTGTTTGGAGCATGAATTTGAGATATAAACGGGTACAGAAGATGCATGCACATATCGACTTTTGGGCACCTACAAGATTGATTTTAAGTATGTTTTCGGCCTGTATTTTGAATATACTCTAACACGGTGTAGGCATGTACAGATTGCTTCTGGGACCCCAAAATATCGAATTTTCCGGTGTTATGGGCCTGAATATGTGATATTGACTTTGGGCACCTAAAATATCGATTTTTAGCATGTTTTTATCCTGTGTTTTGAAAATATTCTAGCACTGAGTAGGCATGTACAGATCGTTTCTGGGAACCCAAAATATCGTTTTTTCGGGTGTTTTGAGCCTAAATTTGAGATATAAACGGGTACAGAAGATGCATGCACATATTGACTTTGGGCACCTAAAATATCGATTTTTAGCATGTTTTGGGCCTGTATTTTGAAAATACTCTAACACGGAGTAGGCATGTACAGATCGTTTCTGGGAACCCAAAATATCGTTTTTTCGGGTTTTTTAGCGCTGAATTTGAGATATCTTCTTTGGGCACCTAAAATATCGATTTTTAGCATATTTTGGGCCTATATTTTGAAAATATTCTAGCACTGAGTAGGCATGTACAGATCGCTTCTGGGATCCCAAAATATCGAATTTTCGGGTGTTTTGAGCCTAAATTTGAGATATAAACGGGTACAGAAGATGCATGCACATATTGACTTTGGGCACCTAAAATATCGATTTTTAGCATGTTTTGGGTCTGTATTTTGAAAATACTCTAACACGGAGTAGGCATGTACAGATCGCTTCTGGGACCCCAAAATGTCGAATTTTCTGGTGATTTGAGCATGAATTTGAGATATAAACGTGTTCTGAAGATGCATGCACATATCGACTTTTGGGCACCTAAAATATCGATTTTGAGCATATTTTGGGTCTGTATCTTGAAAACATTCTAACTAGGAGTAGGCATGTACAGATCGCTTCGAGGACCCAAAAATATCGAATTTTCGGGTGTTTTGAGCATGAATTTGAGATATAAACGGGTACAGAAGATGCATGCACATATTAACTTTGGACACTTAAAATATCGATTTTTAACATGTTTTGAGCCTATATTTTGAAAACATTCTAGCACTGAGTAAGCATGTACAGATCGCTTCTGGGACCCAGAAATATCGAATTTTCGGGTGTTTGGAGCCTGAATTTGAGATATAAACGGGTACAGAAGATGCATGCACATATTGACTTTGGGCACCTAAAATATCGATTTTCAACATGTTTTGGGCCTGTATCTGAGTAGGCATGTACAGATCGCTTCTGGGACCCCAAAATATCGAATTTTCGTGTGTTTTGGGCCTGAATTTGAGATACCGACTTTGGTCACTTAAAAAATATCGATTTCTAGCATGTTTTGGGCCTATATTTTGAAAATATTCTATCACTGAGTGGGCATGTACAGATCGCTTCTGGGACCCTAAAATATCGAATTATCGGGTGTTTTGAGCCTGAATTGGAGATATAAACGGGTACAGAAGATGCATGCACATATTGACTTTGGGCACCTAAAATATCGATTTTCAACATGTTTTAGGCCTGTATCTGAGTAGGCATGTACAGATCGCTTCTGGGACCCTAAAATATCGAATTTTCGGGTGTTTGGAGCCTGAATTTGAGATATAAACGGGTACAGAAGATGCATGCACATTTCGACTTTTGGGCTCCTAAAAGATCAATTTTCAGTATGTTTTGGGCCTGTATTTTGAAAATACTCTAACACGGAGTAGGCATGTACAGATCGTTTCTGGGATTCCAAAATATCGAATTTTCGGGTGTTTTGGGCCTGAATTTGAGATATCGACTCTGGGCACCTAAAATATCGATTTTTAGCATGTTTTGGGCCTGTATCTGAGTAGGCATGTACAGATCGCTTCTGGGACCCCAAAATATCGAGTTTTCGGGTGTTTTGGTCCTGAATTTGAGATATCGACTTTGGGCTCTTAAAATATCGATTTTTAGCATGTTTTAGGTCTGTATCTTGGAAGCATTATAACTAGGAGTAGGCATGTACAGATCGCTTCTAGGACCCAAAAATACCGAATTTTCGGGTGTTTTGAGCTTGAATTTGAGATATAAACGGGTACAGAAGGTGCATGCACATATTGACTTTAGGCACCTAAAATATCGATTTTAAGCATGTTTTGAGCCTATATTTTTAAAACTTTCTAGCACTGAGTAGGCATGTACAGATTGCTTCTGGGACCACAGAATATCGATTTTTCGGGTGTTTGGAGCCTAAATTTGAGATAGAAACGGGTACAGAAGATGCATGCACATATTGACTTTGGGCACCTAAAATATAGATTTTCAGCATGTTTTGGGCCAGTATTTTGAAAATACTCTAACACGGAGTAGGCATGTACCGATCGCTTCTGGGACCCCAAAAAATCGAAGTTTCGGGTGTTTTGAGCCTGAATTTGAGATATAAACGGATACTGAAGATGCATGCACATATCGACTTTTGGGCACCTAAAATATCGATTTTGAGCATGTTTTAGGTCTGTATCTAGAAAGCATTTTAACTAGGAGTAGGCATGTACAGATCGCTTCTAGGACCCATAAATACCGAATTTTCGGGTGTTTTGATCCTGAATTTGAGTTATAAACGGGTACAGAAGATGCATGCACATATCGACTTTGGACACTTAAAATATCGATTTTCAGTATGTTTTGGGCCAGTATTTTAAAAATACTCTAACACTAAATAGGCATGTACAGATCGCTTCCGGGACCCAAAAATATCGAATTTTCGGGTGTTTTGAGCCTGAATTTGAGATATAAACCTGTACAGATGATGTATGCACATATCGACTTTGGACACTTAAAATATCGATTTTGAGCATGTTTTGACCCTATTTTTTGAAATCATTCTAGCACTGTGTAGGCAAGTACAGATCGCTTTTGGGACCCAAATATATCAAATTTTCGGGTGTTTTGAGGTTGAATTTGGGATATAAATGGGTTTAGAAGATGCATACACATATTGACTTTGGGAACCTAAAAAATCGATTTTTAGCATGTTTTGGGCCTGTATTTTGAAAATACTCTAACACGGAGAATTCATGCACAGATCGCTTCTGGGATCTCAAAATATCGAATTTTCGGGTATGTTGAGCCTGAATTTGAGATATTAACGGGTACAGAAGATGCATGCACATATTGACTTTGGGCACCTAAAATATCGATTTTCAGGATGTTTTGGGCCTGTATTTTGAAAATACTCTAACACGGAGTAGTCATGTACAGATCGCTTCTGGGACTCCAAAATATTGAATTCTCGGGTGTTTTGAGCCTGAATTTGAGATATAAACGGGTTCAGAAGATGCATGCACATAACGACTTTTGGCACCTAAAATATCGATTTTCAGGATGTTTTGGGCCTGTACTTTGAAAATACTCTAACACGGAGTAGGCATCTACAGATCGTTTCTGGGAACCCAAAATATCAAATTATCGGGTGTTTTTGCCCTGAATTTGAGATATCTTCTTTGGGCACCTAAAATATCGATATTTAGCATGTTTTGGGCCTATATTTTGAAAATATTCTAGCACTGAGTAGGCATGTACAGATCGCTTCTGGGATCCCAAAATATCGAATTTTCGGGTGTTTTGAGCCTAAATTTGAGATATAAACGGGTACAGAAGATGCATGCACATATTGACTTTGGTTACCTAAAATATCGATTTTTAGCATGTTTTGGGCTTGTATTTTGAAAATACTCTAACAAGGAGTAGGCATGTACAGATCGCTTCTGGGACCCCAAAATATCGAATTTCCTGGTGATTTGACCTTGAATTTGAGATATAAACGGGTACAGAAGATGCATGCACATATCAACTTTGGACACTTAAAATATCGATTTTTAACATGTTTTGAGCCTATATTTTGAAAACTTTCTAGCACCGATTAGGCATGTACAGATCGCATCTGGGACCCAAAAATATCGAATTTTCGGGAGTTTTGAAGTTGAATTTGGGAAATAAACGGGTGCAGAAGATGCATGCACATATTGACTTTGGGCACCTAAAATATCGATTTTCAACATGTTTTGGGCCTGTATCTGAGTAGGCATGTACAGATCGCTTCTGGGACCCCAAAATATCGAATTTTTGGGTGTTTGGAGCCTGAATTTGAGATATAAACGGGTACTGAAGATGCATGCACATATCGACTTTTGGGCACATAAAATATCGATTTTTAGTATGTTATAGGCCTGAATTTTGAAAATACTCTAACACGGAGTAGGCATGTACAGATCGCTTCTGGGAACCCAAAATCTCAAATTTACGTGTGTTCTGGGCCAGAATTTGAGATATCGACTTTTGGCACCTAAAATATCGATTTTTAGCATGTTTTGGGCCTATATTTTGAAAATATTCTAGCACTGAGAAGGAATGTACAGATCGCTTCTGGGACCGCAAAATATCGATTTCTCGGGTGTTTTGAGCCTGAATTTGAGATATAAACGGGTACAGAAGATGAATGCACATATCGACTTTTGGGCACCTAAAAGATCGATTTTCAGTATGTTTTGGGCCTGTATTTTGAAAACACTCTAACACGGAGTAGGCATGTACAGATCGTTTCTGGGCCCCCGAAATATCGAATTTTCGGGTGTTTTGAGCCTGAATTTGAGATATAAACGAGTACTGAAGATGCATGCACATATTGACTTTGGACATTTAAAATATCGATTTTTAGCTTGTTTTGAGCCTATATTTTGAAAACATTCTAGCACTGAGTAGGCATGTACAGATCGCTTCTGACACCCAAAAATATCGAATTTTCGGGTGTTATGAAGTTGAATTTGGGATATAAACGGGTGCAGAAGATGCATACACATATTGACTTTGGGCACCTAAAATATCGATTTTCAGCATGTTTGGGCCTGTATCTTAATAGCTTTGTACAGATCGCTTCTGGGACCCCAAAATATCGAATTTTCGGGTGTTTTGGGCTTGAATTTAAGATACCGACTTTGGGCACTTAAAATATCGATTTCTAGCATGTTTTGGGCCTATATTTTGAAAATATTCTAACACTGAGTAGGCATGTACAGATCGCTTCTGGGACCCCAAAATATCGATTTTTCGGGTGTTTTGAGCCTGAATTTGAGATATAAATGGGTACAGAAGATGCTTGCACATATTGACTTTCGGCACCTAAAATACCGATTTTCAGCATGTTTTGGGCCTGTATCTGAGTAGGCATGTACAGATCGCTTCTGGGACCCTAAAATATCGAATTTTCGGGTGTTTGGAGCCTGAATTTGAGATATAAACGGGTACAGAAGATTTATGCACATATCGGCTTTTAGGTACCTAAAATATCGATTTTCAGTATGTTTTGGGCCTTTAATTTGAAAATACTCAAACACGGAGTAGGCATGTACAGACCACTTCTGGGACCCCAAAATATCGAATTTTCGGGGGTTTTGGGCCTGAATTTGAGATATCGACTTTAAGGCGCCTAATATATCGATTTTTTGCATGTTTTGGGCGTATATTTTGAAAATATTCTAGCACTGAGTAGGTATATACAGATCGCTTCTGGGACCCCAAAATATCGAATTTTCGGGTGTTTTGAGGTTGAATTTGGGATATAAATGGGTGCAGAAGATGCATACACATATTGACTTTGGTCACCTAAAATATCGATTTACAGCATGTTTTGGGCCTGTACCTGAGTAGGCATGTACAGATCGCTTCTGGGACCCTAAAATATCGAATTTTCGGGTGTTTGGAGCATGAATTTGAGATATAAACGGGTACAGAAGATGCATGCACATATCGACTTTTGGGCACCTACAAGATTGATTTTAAGTATGTTTTCGGCCTGTATTTTGAATATACTCTAACACGGTGTAGGCATGTACAGATTGCTTCTGGGACCCCAAAATATCGAATTTTCCGGTGTTATGGGCCTGAATATGAGATATTGACTTTGGGCACCTAAAATATCGATTTTTAGCATGTTTTGATCCTGTGTTTTGAAAATATTCTAGCACTGAGTAGGCATGTACAGATCGTTTCTGGGAACCCAAAATATCGTTTTTTCGGGTGTTTTGAGCCTAAATTTGAGATATAAACGGGTACAGAAGATGCATGCACATATTGACTTTGGGCACCTAAAATATCGATTTTTAGCATGTTTTGGGCCTGTATTTTGAAAATACTCTAACACGGAGTAGGCATGTACAGATCGTTTCTGGGAACCCAAAATATCGTTTTTTCGGGTTTTTTAGCGCTGAATTTGAGATATCTTCTTTGGGCACCTAAAATATCGATTTTTAGCATATTTTGGGCCTATATTTTGAAAATATTCTAGCACTGAGTAGGCATGTACAGATCGCTTCTGGGATCCCAAAATATCGAATTTTCGGGTGTTTTGAGCCTAAATTTGAGATATAAACGGGTACAGAAGATTCATGCACATATTGACTTTGGGCACCTAAAATATCGATTTTTAGCATGTTTTGGGTCTGTATTTTGAAAATACTCTAACACGGAGTAGGCATGTACAGATCGCTTCTGGGACCCCAAAATATCGAATTTTCTGGTGATTTGAGCCTGAATTTGAGATATAAACGTGTTCTGAAGATGCATGCACATATCGACTTTTGGGCACCTAAAATATCGATTTTGAGCATATTTTGGGTCTGTATCTTGAAAACATTCTAACTAGGAGTAGGCATGTACAGATCGCTTCGAGGACCCAAAAATATCGAATTTTCGGGTGTTTTGAGCATGAATTTGAGATATAAACGGGTACAGAAGATGCATGCACATATTAACTTTGGACACTTAAAATATCGATTTTTAACATGTTTTGAGCCTATATTTTGAAAACATTCTAGCACTGAGTAAGCATATACAGATCGCTTCTGGGACCCAGAAATATCGAATTTTCGGGTGTTTGGAGCCTGAATTTGAGATATAAACGGGTACAGAAGATGCATGCACATATTGACTTTGGGCACCTAAAATATCGATTTTCAACATGTTTTGGGCCTGTATCTGAGTAGGCATGTACAGATCGCTTCTGGGACCCCAAAATATCGAATTTTCGGGTGTTTTGGGCCTGAATTTGAGATACCGACTTTGGTCACTTAAAAATATCGATTTCTAGCATGTTTTGGGCCTATATTTTGAAAATATTCTATCACTGAGTGGGCATGTACAGATCGCTTCTGGGACCCTAAAATATCGAATTATCGGGTGTTTTGAGCCTGAATTTGAGATATAAACGGGTACAGAAGATGCATGCACATATTGACTTTGGGCACCTAAAATATCGATTTTCAACATGTTTTGGGCCTGTATCTGAGTAGGCATGTACAGATCGCTTCTGGGACCCTAAAATATCGAATTTTCGGGTGTTTGGAGCCTGAATTTGAGATATAAACGGGTACAGAAGATGCATGCACATATCGACTTTTGGGCACCTAAAAGATCAATTTTCAGTATGTTTTGGGCCTGTATTTTGAAAATACTCTAACACGAAGTAGGCATGTACAGATCGTTTCTGGGACCCCAAAATATCGAATTTTCGGGTGTTTTGGGCCTGAATTTGAGATATCGACTCTGGGCACCTAAAATATCGATTTTTAGCATGTTTTGGGCCTGTATCTGAGTAGGCATGTACAGATCGCTTCTGGGACCCCAAAATATCGAGTTTTCGGGTGTTTTGGTCCTGAATTTGAGATATCGACTTTGGGCTCTTAAAATATCGATTTTTAGCATGTTTTAGGTCTGTATCTTGGAAGCATTATAACTAGGAGTAGGCATGTACAGATCGCTTCTAGGACCCAAAAATACCGAATTTTCGGGTGTTTTGAGCTTGAATTTGAGATATAAACGGGTACAGAAGGTGCATGCACATATTGACTTTAGGCACCTAAAATATCGATTTTTAGCATGTTTTGAGCCTATATTTTTAAAACATTCTAGCACTGAGTAGGCATGTACAGATTGCTTCTGGGACCACAGAATATCGATTTTTCGGGTGTTTGGAGCCTAAATTTGAGATAGAAACGGGTACAGAAGATGCATGCACATATTGACTTTGGGCACCTAAAATATAGATTTTCAGCATGTTTTGGGCCAGTATTTTGAAAATACTCTAACACGGAGTAGGCATGTACCGATCGCTTCTGGGACCCCAAAAAATCGAAGTTTCGGGTGTTTTGAGCCTGAATTTGAGATATAAACGGATACTGAAGATGCATGCACATATCGACTTTTGGTCACCTAAAATATCGATTTTGAGCATGTTTTAGGTCTGTATCTAGAAAGCATTTTAACTAGGAGTAGGCATGTACAGATCGCTTCTAGGACCCATAAATACCGAATTTTCGGGTGTTTTGATCCTGAATTTGAGTTATAAACGGGTACAGAAGATGCATGCACATATCGACTTTGGACACTTAAAATATCGATTTTCAGTATGTTTTGGGCCAGTATTTTAAAAATACTCTAACACTAAATAGGCATGTACAGATCGCTTCCGGGACCCAAAAATATCGAATTTTCGGGTGTTTTGAGCCTGAATTTGAGATATAAACCTGTACAGATGATGTATGCACATATCGACTTTGGACACTTAAAATATCGATTTTTAGCATGTTTTGACCCTATTTTTTGAAATCATTCTAGCACTGTGTAGGAAAGTACAGATCGCTTTTGGGACCCAAATATATCAAATTTTCGGGTGTTTTGAGGTTGAATTTGGGATATAAATGGGTTTAGAAGATGCATACACATATTGACTTTGGGCACCTAAAATATCGATTTTCAGGATGTTTTGGGCCTGTATTTTGAAAATACTCTAACACGGAGTAGTCATGTACAGATCGCTTCTGGGACTCCAAAATATTGAATTCTCGGGTGTTTTGAGCCTGAATTTGAGATATAAACGGGTTCAGAAGATGCATGCACATAACGACTTTTGGCACCTAAAATATCGATTTTCAGGATGTTTTGGGCCTGTATTTTGAAAATACTCTAACACGGAGTAGGCATCTACAGATCGTTTCTGGGAACCCAAAATATCAAATTATCGGGTGTTTTTGCCCTGAATTTGAGATATCTTCTTTGGGCACCTAAAATATCGATATTTAGCATGTTTTGGTCCTATATTTTGAAAATATTCTAGCACTGAGTAGGCATGTACAGATCGCTTCTGGGATCCCAAAATATCGAATTTTCGGGTGTTTTGAGCCTAAATTTGAGATATAAACGGGTACAGAAGATGCATGCACATATTGACTTTGGTTACCTAAAATATCGATTTTTAGCATGTTTTGGGCTTGTATTTTGAAAATACTCTAACAAGGAGTAGGCATGTACAGATCGCATCTGGGACCCAAAAATATCGAATTTTCGGGAGTTTTGAATTTGAATTTAGGAAATAAACGGGTGCAGAAGATGAATACACATATTTACTTTGGGCACCTAAAATATCGATTTTCAGCATGTTTGGGCCTGTATCTGAGTAGGTATGTACAGATCGCTTCTGGGACCCCAAAATATCGAATTTTTGGGTGTTTGGAGCCTGAATTTGAGATATAAACGGGTACAGAAGATGCATGCACATATCGACTTTTGGGCACCTACAAGATCGATTTTCAGTATGTTTTGGGCCTGTATTTTGAAAATACTCTAATACGGAGTAGGCATGTACAGATCGCTTCTGGGACCCCAAAGTATCGAATTTTCGGGTGTTTTGGGCCTGAATTTGAGATACCGACTTTGGGCACTTAAAAATATCGATTTCTAGCATGTTTTGGGCCTATATTTTGAAAATATTCTATCACTGAGTAGGCATATACAGATCGCTTCTGGGACCCCAAAATATCGAATTTTCGGGTGTTTTGAGCCTGAATTTGAGTTATAAACGGGTACAGAAGATGCATTCACATATTGACTTTGTGCACCAAAAATATCGATTTTCAGCATGTTTTGGGCCTGTATCTGAGTAGGCATGTACAGATCGCTTCTGGGACCCTAAAATATCGAATTTTCGGGTGTTTGGAGCCTGAATTTGAGATATAAACGGGTACAGAAGATGCATGCACATATCTACTTTTGGGCACCTAAAAGATCGATTTTCATTATGTTTTGGGCCTGTAATTTGAAAATACTCTAACACGGAGTAGGCATGTACAGATCGTTTCTGGGACCCCAAAATATCGAATTTTCGTGTGTTTTGGGCCTGAATTTGAGATATCGACTTTGGGCACCTAAAATATCGATTTTTAGCATGTTTTGGTCATATATTTTGAAAATATTCTAGCACTGAGTAGGCATGTACAGATCGCTTCTGGGACCCCAAAATATCGAATTTTCCGGTGTTTTGGGCCTGAATTTGAGATATCGACTTTGAGCACCTAAAATATCGATTTTAAGAATGCTTTGGGCATATATTTTGAAAATATTCTAGCACTGAGTAGGCATGTACAGATCGCTTCTGGGACCCCAAAATATCGATTTTTTGTTTTTTTTTTAGCCTGAATTTGAGTTATAAACGTGTACTGAAGATGCATGCACATATCGACTTTTGGACACCTAAAATATTGATTTTGAGCATATTTTAGGTCTGTATCTTGAAAGCATTCTAACTAGCAGTAGGCATGTACAGATCGCTTCTAGGACCCAAAAATACAGAATTTTCGGGTGTTTTGAACCTGAATTTGAGATATAAACGGGTACAGAAGGTGCATGCACATATCGACTTTGGACACGTAAAATATCAATTTTTAGCATGTTTTGAGCCTATATATTGAAAACATTCTAGCACTGAGTAGGCATGTACAGATCGCTTCTGGGACCCAAAAATATCGAATTTTCGGGAGTTTTGAGGTTGAATTTGGGATATAAACGGGTGCAGAAGATGCATGCACATATCGACTTTTGGGCACTTAAAAGATCAATTTTCAGTATGTTTTGGGCCTGTATCTTGAAAATACTCTAACACGGAGTAGGCATGTACAGATCGTTTCTGGGACCCCAAAATATCGAAATTTCGGGTGTTTTGGGCCTGAATTTGAGATATCGACTCTGGGCACCTAAAATATCGATTTTTAGCATGTTTTGGGCCTGTATCTGAGTAGGCATGTACAGATCGCTTCTGGGACCCTAAAATATCGAATTTTCGGGTGTTTGGAGCCTGAATTTGAGATATAAACGGGTACAGAAGATGCATGCACATATCTACTTTTGGGCACCTAAAAGATCGATTTTCATTATGTTTTGGGCCTGTAATTTGAAAATACTCTAACACAGAGTAGGCATGTACAGATCGTTTCTGGGACCCCAAAATATCGAATTTTCGTGTGTTTTGGGCCTGAATTTGAGATATCGACTTTGGGCACCTAAAATATCGATTTTTAGCATGTTTTGGTCATATATTTTGAAAATATTCTAGCACTGAGTAGGCATGTACAGATCGCTTCTGGGACCCCAAAATATCGAATTTTCCAGTGTTTTGGGCCTGAATTTGAGATATCGACTTTGAGCACCTAAAATATCGATTTTTAGCATGCTTTGGGCATATATTTTGAAAATATTCTAGCACTGAGTAGGCATGTACAGATCGCTTCTGGGACCCCAAAATATCGATTTTTTGTTTTTTTTTTAGCCTGAATTTGGGTTATAAACGTGTACTGAAGATGCATGCACATATCGACTTTTGGACACCTAAAATATTGATTTTGAGCATATTTTAGGTCTGTATCTTGAAAGCATTCTAACTAGCAGTAGGCATGTACAGATCGCTTCTAGGACCCAAAAATACCGAATTTTCGGGTGTTTTGAACCTGAATTTGAGATATAAACGGGTACAGAAGGTGCATGCACATATCGACTTTGGACACGTAAAATATCAATTTTTAGCATGTTTTGAGCCTATATATTGAAAATATTCTAGCACTCAGTAGGCATGTACAGATCGCTTCTGGGACCGCAAAATATCGATTTTTCGGGTGTTTGGAGCCTAAATTTGAGATATAAACGGGTACAGAAGAGGCATGCACATATCGACTTTTGGGCACCTAAAAGATCGATTTTCAGTATGTTTTGGGCCTGCATTTTGAAAACACTCTAACACGGAGTAGGCATGTACTGATCGCTTCTGGGACCCCAAAATATCGAATTTTCGGGTGTTTTGAGCCTGAATTTGAGATATAAACGGGTACTGAAGATGCATGCACATATCAACTTTTGGGCACTTAAAATATCGATTTTGAGCATGTTTTGGGTCTGTATCTTGAAAACATTTAACTAGGAGTAGGCATGTACAGATCGCTTCTAGGAACCAAAAATACCGAATTTTCGGGTATTTTGAGACTGAATTCGAGATATAAACGTATACAGAAGATGCATGCACATATTGACTTTGGACATTTAAAATATCGATTTTTAGCTTGTTTTGAGCCTATATTTTGAAAATATTCTAGCACTGAGTAGGCATGTACAGATCGCTTATGGGACCCCAAAATATAGAATTTTCAAGTGTTTTGAGGTTGAATTTGGGATATAAACGGGTGCAGAAGATGCAAACACATATTGACTTTGATCACCTAAAATATGGATTTTCAGCATGTTTTGGGCCTGTATTTTGAAAATACTCTAAAACGGAGTAGGCATGTACAGATCGCTTCTGGGACCCCAAAATATCGAATTTTCGGGTGTTTTGAGGTTGAATTTGAGATATAAACGGGTACAGAAGATGCATGCACATATCGGCTTTTGGGCACCTAAATGATCGATTTTCAGTATGTTTTGGGACTGTAATTTGAAAATACTCTAACACGGAGTAGGCATGTACAGATCGCTTCTTAGACCCCAAAATATCGAATTTTCGGGGGTTTTGGGCCTGATTTTGAGATATCGACATTAAGTCACCTAAAATATCGATTTTTTGCATGTTTTGGGCGTATATTTTGAAAATATTCTAGCACTGAGTAGGTATGTACAGATCGCTTCTGGGACCCCAAAATATCGAATTTTCGGGTGTTTTGAGGTTGAATTTGGGATATAAATGGGTGCAGAAGATTCATACACATATTGACTTTGGTCACCTAAAATATCGATTTACAGCATGTTTTGGGCCTGTACCTGAGTAGGCATGTACAGATCGCTTCTGGGACCCTAAAATATCGAATTTTCGGGTGTTTGGAGCATGAATTTGAGATATAAACGGGTACAGAAGATGCATGCACATATCGACTTTTGGGCACCTACAAGATTGATTTTAAGTATGTTTTCGGCCTGTATTTTGAATATACTCTAACACGGTGTAGGCATGTACAGATTGCTTCTGGGACCCCAAAATATCGAATTTTCCGGTGTTATGGGCCTGAATATGAGATATTGACTTTGGGCACCTAAAATATCGATTTTTAGCATGTTTTGATCCTGTGTTTTGAAAATATTCTAGCACTGAGTAGGCATGTACAGATCGTTTCTGGGAACCCAAAATATCGTTTTTTCGGGTGTTTTGAGCCTAAATTTGAGATATAAACGGGTACAGAAGATGCATGCACATATTGACTTTGGGCACCTAAAATATCGATTTTTAGCATGTTTTGGGCCTGTATTTTGAAAATACTCTAACACGGAGTAGGCATGTACAGATCGTTTCTGGGAACCCAAAATATCGTTTTTTCGGGTTTTTTAGCGCTGAATTTGAGATATCTTCTTTGGGCACCTAAAATATCGATTTTTAGCATATTTTGGGCCTATATTTTGAAAATATTCTAGCACTGAGTAGGCATGTACAGATCGCTTCTGGGATCCCAAAATATCGAATTTTCGGGTGTTTTGAGCCTAAATTTGAGATATAAACGGGTACAGAAGATGCATGCACATATTGACTTTGGGCACCTAAAATATCGATTTTTAGCATGTTTTGGGTCTGTATTTTGAAAATACTCTAACACGGAGTAGGCATGTACAGATCGCTTCTGGGACCCCAAAATATCGAATTTTCTGGTGATTTGAGCCTGAATTTGAGATATAAACGTGTTCTGAAGATGCATGCACATATTGACTTTTGGGCACCTAAAATATCGATTTTGAGCATATTTTGGGTCTGTATCTTGAAAACATTCTAACTAGGAGTAGGCATGTACAGATCGCTTCGAGGACCCAAAAATATCGAATTTTCGGGTGATTTGAGCATGAATTTGAGATATAAACGGGTACAGAAGATGCATGCACATATTAACTTTGGACACTTAAAATATCGATTTTTAACATGTTTTGAGCCTATATTTTGAAAACATTCTAGCACTGAGTAAGCATGTACAGATCGCTTCTGGGACCCAGAAATATCGAATTTTCGGGTGTTTGGAGCCTGAATTTGAGATATAAACGGGTACAGAAGATGCATGCACATATTGACTTTGGGCACCTAAAATATCGATTTTCAACATGTTTTGGGCCTGTATCTGAGTAGGCATGTACAGATCGCTTCTGGGACCCCAAAATATCGAATTTTCGGGTGTTTTGGGCCTGAATTTGAGATACCGACTTTGGTCACTTAAAAATATCGATTTCTAGCATGTTTTGGCCTATATTTTGAAAATATTCTATCACTGAGTGGGCATGTACAGATCGCTTCTGGGACCCTAAAATATCGAATTATCGGGTGTTTTGAGCCTGAATTTGAGATATAAACGGGTACAGAAGATGCATGCACATATTGACTTTGGGCACCTAAAATATCGATTTTCAACATGTTTTGGGCCTGTATCTGAGTAGGCATGTACAGATCGCTTCTGGGACCCTAAAATATCGAATTTTCTGGTGTTTGGAGTCTGAATTTGAGATATAAACGGGTACAGAAGATGCATGCACATATCGACTTTTGGGCACCTAAAAGATCAATTTTCAGTATGTTTTGGGCCTGTATTTTGAAAATACTCTAACACGGAGTAGGCATGTACAGATCGTTTCTGGGACCCCAAAATATCGAATTTTCGGGTGTTTTGGGCCTGAATTTGAGATATCGACTCTGGGCACCTAAAATATCGATTTTTAGCATGTTTTGGGCCTGTATCTGAGTAGGCATGTACAGATCGCTTCTGGGACCCCAAAATATCGAGTTTTCGGGTGTTTTGGTCATGAATTTGAGATATCGACTTTGGGCTCTTAAAATATCGATTTTTAGCATGTTTTAGGTCTGTATCTTGGAAGCATTATAACTAGGAGTAGGCATGTACAGATTGCTTCTAGGACTCAAAAATACCGAATTTTCGGGTGCTTTGAGCTTGAATTTGAGATATAAACGGGTACAGAAGGTGCATGCACATATTGACTTTAGGCACCTAAAATATCGATTTTTAGCATGTTTTGAGCCTATATTTTTAAAACATTCTAGCACTGAGTAGGCATGTACAGATTGCTTCTGGGACCACAGAATATCGATTTTTCGGGTGTTTGGAGCCTAAATTTGAGATAGAAACGGGTACAGAAGATGCATGCACATATTGACTTTGGGCACCTAAAATATAGATTTTCAGCATGTTTTGGGCCAGTATTTTGAAAATACTCTAACACGGAGTAGGCATGTACCGATCGCTTCTGGGACCCCAAAAAATCGAAGTTTCGGGTGTTTTGAGCCTGAATTTGAGATATAAACGGATACTGAAGATGCATGCACATATCGACTTTTGGGCACCTAAAATATCGATTTTGAGCATGTTTTAGGTCTGTATCTAGAAAGCATTTTAACTAGGAGTAGGCATGTACAGATCGCTTCTAGGACCCATAAATACCGAATTTTCGGGTGTTTTGATCCTGAATTTGAGTTATAAACGGGTACAGAAGATGCATGCACATATCGACTTTGGACACTTAAAATATCGATTTTCAGTATGTTTTGGGCCAGTATTTTAAAAATACTCTAACACTGAATAGGCATGTACAGATCGCTTCCGGGACCCAAAAATATCGAATTTTCGGGTGTTTTGAGCCTGAATTTGAGATATAAACCTGTACAGATGATGTATGCACATATCGACTTTGGACACTTAAAATATCGATTTTTAGCATGTTTTGACCCTATTTTTTGAAATCATTCCAGCACTGTGTAGGCAAGTACAGATCGCTTTTGGGACCCAAATATATCAAATTTTCGGGTGTTTTGAGGTTGAATTTGGGATATAAATGGGTTTAGAAGATGCATACACATATTGACTTTGGGAACCTAAAAAATCGATTTTTAGCATGTTTTGGGCCTGTATTTTGAAAATACTCTAACACGGAGAATTCATGCACAGATCGCTTCTGGGATCTCAAAATATCGAATTTTCGGGTATGTTGAGCCTGAATTTGAGATATTAACGGATACAGAAGATGCATGCACATATTGACTTTGGGCACCTAAAATATCGATTTTCAGGATGTTTTGGGCCTGTATTTTGAAAATACTCTAACACGGAGTAGTCATGTACAGATCGCTTCTGGGACTCCAAAATATTGAATTCTCGGGTGTTTTGAGCCTGAATTTGAGATATAAACGGGTTTAGAAGATGCATGCACATAACGACTTTTGGCACCTAAAATATCGATTTTCAGGATGTTTTGGGCCTGTATTTTGAAAATACTCTAACACGGAGTAGGCATCTACAGATCGTTTCTGGGAACCCAAAATATCAAATTATCGGGTGTTTTTGCCCTGAATTTGAGATATCTTCTTTGGGCACCTAAAATATCGATATTTAGCATGTTTTGGGCCTATATTTTGAAAATATTCTAGCACTGAGTAGGCATGTACAGATCGCTTCTGGGATCCCAAAATATCGAATTTTCGGGTGTTTTGAGCCTAAATTTGAGATATAAACGGGTACAGAAGATGCATGCACATATTGACTTTGGTTACCTAAAATATCGATTTTTAGCATGTTTTGGGCTTGTATTTTGAAAATACTCTAACAAGGAGTAGGCATGTACAGATCGCTTCTGGGACCCCAAAATATCGAATTTTCTGGTGATTTGACCCTGAATTTGAGATATAAACGGGTACAGAAGATGCATGCACATATCAACTTTGGACACTTAAAATATCGATTTTTAACATGTTTTGAGCCTATATTTTGAAAACTTTCTAGCACCGATTAGGCATGTACAGATCGCATCTGGGACCCAAAAATATCGAATTTTCGGGAGTTTTGAAGTTGAATTTGGGAAATAAACGGGTGCAGAAGATGAATACACATATTTACTTTGGGCACCTAAAATATCGATTTTCAGCATGTTTGGGCCTGTATCTGAGTAGGTATGTACAGATCGCTTCTGGGACCCCAAAATATCGAATTTTTGGGTGTTTGGAGCCTGAATTTGAGATATAAACGGGTACAGAAGATGCATGCACATATCGACTTTTGGGCACCTACAAGATCTATTTTTAGTATGTTTTGGGCCTGTATTTTGAAAATACTCTAATACGGAGTAGGCATGTACAGATCGCTTCTGGGACCCCAAAGTATCGAATTTTCGGGTGTTTTGGGCCTGAATTTGAGATACCGACTTTGGGCACTTAAAAATATCGATTTCTAGCATGTTTTGGGCCTATATTTTGAAAATATTCTATCACTGAGTAGGCATATACAGATCGCTTCTGGGACCCCAAAATATCGAATTTTCGGGTGTTTTGAGCCTGAATTTGAGTTATAAACGGGTACAGAAGATGCATTCACATATTGACTTTGGGCACCAAAAATATCGATTTTCAGCATGTTTTGGGCCTGTATCTGAGTAGGCATGTACAGATCGCTTCTGGGACCCTAAAATATCGAATTTTCGGGTGTTTGGAGCCTGAATTTGAGATATAAACGGGTACAGAAGATGCATGCACATATCTACTTTTGGGCACCTAAAAGATCGATTTTCATTATGTTTTGGGCCTGTAATTTGAAAATACTCTAACACGGAGTAGGCATGTACAGATCGTTTCTGGGACCCCAAAATATCGAATTTTCGTGTGTTTTGGGCCTGAATTTGAGATATCGACTTTGGGCACCTAAAATATCGATTTTTAGCATGTTTTGGTCATATATTTTGAAAATATTCTAGCACTGAGTAGGCATGTACAGATCGCTTCTGGGACCCCAAAATATCGAATTTTCCGGTGTTTTGGGCCTGAATTTGAGATATCGACTTTGAGCACCTAAAATATCGATTTTTAGAATGCTTTGGGCATATATTTTGAAAATATTCTAGCACTGAGTAGGCATGTACAGATCGCTTCTGGGACCCCAAAATATCGATTTTTTGTTTTTTTTTTAGCCTGAATTTGAGTTATAAACGTGTACTGAAGATGCATGCACATATCGACTTTTGGACACCTAAAATATTGATTTTGAGCATATTTTAGGTCTGTATCTTGAAAGCATTCTAACTAGCAGTAGGCATGTACAGATCGCTTCTAGGACCCAAAAATACCGAATTTTCGGGTGTTTTGAACCTGAATTTGAGATATAAACGGGTACAGAAGGTGCATGCACATATCGACTTTGGACACGTAAAATATCAATTTTTAGCATGTTTTGAGCCTATATATTGAAAACATTCTAGCACTGAGTAGGCATGTACAGATCGCTTCTGGGACCCAAAAATATCGAATTTTCGGGAGTTTTGAGGTTGAATTTGGGATATAAACGGGTGCTGAAGATGCATGCACATATCGACTTTTGGGCACTTAAAAGATCAATTTTCAGTATGTTTTGGGCCTGTTTCTTGAAAATACTCTAACACGGAGTAGGCATGTACAGATCGTTTCTGGGACCCCAAAATATTGAAATTTCGGGTGTTTTGGGCCTGAATTTGAGATATCGACTCTGGTCACCTAAAATATCGATTTTTAGCATGTTTTGGGCCTGTATCTGAGTAGGCATGTACAGATCGCTTCTGGGACCCAAAAAAATCGAATTTTCGGGTGTTTTGAGGTTGAATTTGGGATTATAAACGGGTGCAGAAGATGCATACACATATTGACTTTGGGCACCTAAAATATCGATTTTCAGCATGTTTTGGGCCTGTATTTTGAAAATACTCTAACACGGAGTAGGCATGTACAGATCGCTTCTGGGACCCCAAAATATCGAATTTACGGATGTTTTGAGCCTGAATTTGAGATATAAAGGGGTACAGAAGATGCATGCACATATTGACATTGGGCACCTAAAATATCGATTTTGAGCATGTTTTGGGTCTGTATCTTGAAAACATTATAACTAGGAGTAGGCATGTACAGATAGATTCTAGGACCAAAAATACCGAATTTTCGGGTGTTTTAAGCCTGAATTTGAAATATAAACGGTTACAGAAGATTCATGCACATATCGACTTTGGACATTTAAAATATAGATTTTTAGCATGTTTTGAGCCTATATTTTGTGAACATTCTAGCACTGAGTAGGCATGTACAGATCGCTTCTGGGACCCAAAAAATCGAATTTTCTGGTGTTTTGAGGTTGAATTTGGGATTATAAACGGGTGCAGAAGATGTATACACATATTGACTTTGGGCACCTAAAATATCGATTTTCAGCATGTTTTGGGCCTGTATTTTGAAAATACTCTAACACGGAGTAGGCATGTACAGATCGCTTCTGGGACCCCAAAATATCGAATTTTCGGGTGTTTGGAGCCTGAATTTGAGATATAAACAGGTACAGAAGATGCATGCACATATTGACTTTGGGCATCTAAAATATAGATTTTCAGCATGTTTTGGGCCTGTATCTGAATAGGCATGTACAGATCGCTTCTACGACCCAAAAATACCAAACTTTCGGGTGTTTAGAGCCTAAATATGAGATATAAACAGGTACAGAAGATGCATGCACATATTGATTTTGGGCATCTAAAATATCGATTTTCAGCATGTTTTGGGCCTGTATCTGAGAAGGCATGTACAGATCGCTTCTGGAACCCCAAAGTAGCGAATTTTCGGGTGTTTGGAGCCTGAATTTGAGATATAAATGTGTACAGAAGATGCATGCACATATTGACTTTTGGCATCTAAAATATCGATTTTCAGCATGTTTTGGGCCTGTATCTGAGTAGGCATGTACAGATCGCTTCTGGGACCCCAAAATATCGAATTTTCGGGTGTTTTGAGCCTGAATTTGAGATATAAAGGGGTACAGAAGATGCATGCACATATTGACTTTGGTCACCTAAAATATCGATTTTCAGCATGTTTTGGGCCTGTATTTTGAAAATACTCTAACACGGAGTAGGCATGTACAGATCGCTTCTGGGACCCCAAAATATCGAATTTACGGATGTTTTGAGCCTGAATTTGAGATATAAAGGGGTACAGAAGATGCATGCACATATTGACATTGGTCACCTAAAATATCGATTTTGAGCATGTTTTGGGTCTGTATCTTGAAAACATTATAACTAGGAGTAGGCATGTACAGATAGATTCTAGGACCAAAAATACCGAATTTTCGGGTGTTTTAAGCCTGAATTTGAGATATAAACGGTTACAGAAGATTCATGCACATATCGACTTTGGACATTTAAAATATAGATTTTTAGCATGTTTTGAGCCTATATTTTGTGAACATTCTAGCACTGAGTAGGCATGTACAGATCGCTTCTGGGACCCAAAAAATCGAATTTTCTGGTGTTTTGAGGTTGAATTTGGGATTATAAACGGGTGCAGAAGATGTATACACATATTGACTTTGGGCACCTAAAATATCGATTTTCAGCATGTTTTGGGCCTGTATTTTGAAAATACTCTAACACGGAGTAGGCATGTACAGATCGCTTCTGGGACCCCAAAATATCGAATTTTCGGGTGTTTGGAGCCTGAATTTGAGATATAAACAGGTACAGAAGATGCATGCACATATTGACTTTGGGCATCTAAAATATAGATTTTCAGCATGTTTTGGGCCTGTATCTGAATAGGCATGTACAGATCGCTTCTACGACCCAAAAATACCAAACTTTCGGGTGTTTAGAGCCTAAATATGAGATATAAACAGGTACAGAAGATGCATGCACATATTGATTTTGGGCATCTAAAATATCGATTTTCAGCATGTTTTGGGCCTGTATCTGAGTAGGCATGTACAGATCGCTTCTGGGACCCCAAAGTAGCGAATTTTCGGGTGTTTGGAGCCTGAATTTGAGATATAAATGTGTACAGAAGATGCATGCACATATTGACTTTTGGCATCTAAAATATCGATTTTCAGCATGTTTTGGGCCTGTATCTGAGTAGGCATGTACAGATCGCTTCTGGGACCCCAAAATATCGAATTTTCGGGTGTTTTGAGCCTGAATTTGAGATATAAAGGGGTACAGAAGATGCATGCACATATTGACTTTGGTCACCTAAAATATCGATTTTTAGCATGTTTTGGGTCTGTATCTTGAAAACATTATAACTAGGAGTAGGCATGTACAGATAGATTCTAGGACCCAAAAAATCGAATTATCGGGTGTTTTGAGGTTGAATTTGGGATTATAAACGGGTGCAGAAGATGCATACACATATTGACTTTGGGCACCTAAAATATCGATTTTCAGCATGTTTTGGGTCTGTATCTTGAAAATATTATAACTAGGAGTAGGCATGTACAGATAGATTCTAGGACCCAAAAATACCGAATTTTCGGGTGTTTTTAGCCGGAATTTGAGATAGAAACTGTTACAGAAGATGCATGCACATATAGACTTTGGACACTTAAAATATAGATTTTTAGCATGTTTTAAGCCTATATTTTGAAAACATTCTATCACTGAGTAGGCATCTACAGATCGCTTCTGGGACCCAAAAAACCGAATTTTCGGGTGTTTTGAGGTTGAATTTGGGATGATAAACGGGTGCAGAAGATGCATACACATATTGACTTTGGGCACCTAAAATATCGATTTTCAGCATGTTTTTGGCCTCTATTTTGAAAATACTCTAACACGGTGTAGGCATGAACAGATCCCTTCTGGGACCTCAAAATATCGAATTTTCGTGTGTTTGGAGTCTAATTTTGAGATAGAAACGGGTACAGAAGATGCAAGCACATATTGACTTTGGGCACCTAAAATATCGATTTTGAGCATGTTTCGGGTTTATATCTTGAAAACATTCTAACTAGGAGTAGGCATGTACAGATCGCTTCTAGGATCCAAAAATACCGAATTTTCGGGTGTTTTAGGCCTGAATTTGAGATATAAACGGGAACAGAAGATGCATGCACATATCGACGTTGGACACTTAAAATATCGATTTTTAGCATGTTTTGAGCCTATATTTTGAAAACATTCTAGCTCTGAGTAGCCATGTACAGATCGCTTCTGGGACCCAAAAATATCGAATTTTCGGGTGTTTTGAGATTGAATTTGGGATATAAACGGGTGCAGAAGATGCATACACATATCGACTTTGGGCACCTAAAATATCGGTTTTCAGCATGTTTTGGGCCAATATCTGAGTTTGAGATATGCACAGATCGCTTCTAGGACCCCAAAATATCGAATTTTCGGGTGTTTTGAGCCTGAATTTGAGATATAAACGGGTACAGAAGATGCATTCACATATCGACTTTTTGCACCTAAAATATCGATTTTGAGCATGTTTTGGGTCTATATTTTGAAAACATTCTAGCAAGGAGTAGGCATGTACAGATCGCTTCTGGGACACAAAAATATCTAATTTTCGGGTGTTTTGAGTCGGAATTTGAGATATAAACGGGTACAAAAGATGTATGCACATATCGACTTTGGACACCAAAAATATCGATTTTAGCATATTTTAAGTCTATATTTTGAAAACATTCTAGCACTGTGTAGACATGTACAGATCGCTTCTGGGACCCAAAAATATTGAATTTTCCGTTGTTTTGAACGTGAATTTGAGATTTATATGGGTACTGAAGATGCACGCAGATATCGACTTAATGCACGTAAAATATCGATTTTCAGCATGTTTTGGGTCTGTAACTTGAAAACATTATAACTAGGAGTAGGCATGTACAGATAGATTCTAGGACCCAAAAATACCGAATGTTCGGGTGTTTTGAGCCTGAATTTGAGATATAAACGGTTACAGAAGATGCATGCACATATCGACTTTGGACACTTAAAATATAGAGTTTTAGCATGTTCTGAGCCTATATTTTGAAAACATTCTAGCACTGAGTAGGCATGTACAGATCGCTTCTGGGACCCAAAAAATCGAATTTTCGGGTGTTTTGAGGTTGAATTTGGGATTATAAACGGGTGCAGAAGATGCATACACATATTGACTTTGGGCAACTAAAATATCGATTTTCAGCGTATTTTGGGCCTCTATTTTGAAAATACTCTAACACAGAGTAGGCATGTACAGATCGCTTCTGGGACCCCAAAATATCGAATTTTCGGGTGTTTTGAGCCTTGATTTGAGATATAAAGGGGTACAGAAGATGCATGCACATATTGACTTTGGGCACCTAAAATATCGATTTTGAGCATGTTTTGGGTCTGAATCTTGAAAACATTATAACTAGGAGTAGGCATGTACAGATAGCTTCTAGGACCCAAAAATTCCGAATTTTCGGGTGTTTTGAGCCTGAATTTGAGATATAAACGGGTACAGAAGATGCATGAATATATCAACTTTTGGGCACCTAAAAGATTTATTTTTAGTATGTTTTGGGCCTGAATTTTGAAAATACTCTAACACGGTTAGTAGGCATGTACAGATCGCGTCTGGGACCCCAAAATATCGAATTTACGGGTGTTTTGGGCCTTAATTTGAGATATCGACTTTGGGCACCTAAAATATCGATATTCAGCATGTTTTGGGCCTGTATTTTGAAAATACTCTAACACGGAGTAGGCATGTACAGATCGCTTCTAGGACCCCAAAATATCGAATTTTCGGGTGTTTTGAGCCTGAATTTGAGATATAAAGGGGTACAGAAGATACTTGCACATATTGACTTTGTGCACCTAAAATATCGATTTTGAGCATGTTTTGGGTCTGTATCTTGAAAACATTATAACTAGGAGTAGGCATGTACAGATAACTTCTAGGACCCAAAAATATCGAATTTTCGGGTGTTTTGAGCCTGAATTTGAGATATAAACGGTTACAGAAGATGCATGCACATATCGACTTTGGACACTTAAAATATAGAGTTTTAGCATGTTTTGAGCCTATATTTTGAAAACATTCTAGCACTGAGTAGGCATGTACAGATTGCTTCTGGGACCCAAAAAATCGAATTTTCGGGTGTTTTGATGTTGAATTTGGGATTATAAACGGGTGCAGAAGATGCATACACATATTGACTTTGGGCAACTAAAATATCGATTTTCAGCGTGTTTTGGGCCTCTATTTTGAAAATACTCTAACACAGAGTAGGCATGTACAGATAGCTTCTGGGACCCCAAAATATCGAATTTTCGGGTGTTTTGAGCCTTGATTTGAGATATAAAGGGGTACAGAAGATGCATGCACATATTGACTTTGGGCACCTAAAATATCGATTTTGAGCATGTTTTGAGTCTGAATCTTGAAAACATTATAACTAGGAGTAGGCATGTACAGATAGCTTCTAGGACCCAAAAATTCCGAATTTTCGGGTGTTTTGAGCCTGAATTTGAGATATAAACGGGTACAGAAGATGCATGAATATATCAACTTTTGGGCACCTAAAAGATTTATTTTTAGTATGTTTTGGGCCTGAATTTTGAAAATACTCTAACACGGTTAGTAGGCATGTACAGATCGCGTCTGGGACCCCAAAATATCGAATTTACGGGTGTTTTGGGCCTTAATTTGAGATATCGACTTTGGGCACCTAAAATATCGATATTCAGCATGTTTTGGGCCTGTATTTTGAAAATACTCTAACACGGAGTAGGCATGTACAGATCGCTTCTAGGACCCCAAAATATCGAATTTTCGGGTGTTTTGAGCCTGAATTTGAGATATAAAGGGGTACAGAAGATACTTGCACATATTGACTTTGGGCACCTAAAATATCGATTTTGAGCATGTTTTGGGTCTGTATCTTGAAAACATTAAACCTAGGAGTAGGCATGTACAGATAACTTCTAGGACCCAAAAATATCGAATTTTCGGGTGTTTTGAGCCTGAATTTGAGATATAAACGGTAACAGAAGATGCATGCACATATCGACTTTGGACACTTAAAATATAGAGTTTTAGCATGTTTTGAGTCTATATTTTGAAAACATTCTAGCACTGAGTAGGCATGTACAGATCGCTTCTGGGACCCAAAAAATCGAATTTTCGGGTGTTTTGAGGTTGAATTTGGGATTATAAACGGGTGCAGAAGATGCATACACATATTGACTTTGGGCAACTAAAATATCGATTTTCAGCATGTTTTGGGCCTCTATTTTGAAAATACTCTAACACAGAGTAGGCATGTACAGATCGCTTCTGGGACCCCAAAATATCGAATTTTCGGGTGTTTTGAGCCTTGATTTGAGATATAAAGGGGTACAGAAGATGCATGCACATATTGACTTTGGGCACCTAAAATATCGATTTTGAGCATGTTTTGGGTCTGAATCTTGAAAACATTATAACTAGGAGTAGGCATGTACAGATAGCTTCTAGGACCCAAAAATTCCGAATTTTCGGGTGTTTTGAGCCTGAATTTGAGATATAAACGGTTACAGAAGATGCATGCACATATCGACTTTGGACACTTAAAATATAGATTTTTAGCATATTTTGAACCTATATTTTAAAAACATCTTAGCACTGCGTAGGCATGTACAGATCGCTTCTAGGACCCAAAAATACCGAATTTTCGGGTGTTTTGAGCTTGAATTTGAGATATAAACGGGTACAGAAGGTGCATGCACATATTGACTTTAGGCACCTAAAATATCGATTTTTAGCATGTTTTGAGCCTATATTTTTAAAACTTTCTAGCACTGAGTAGGCATGTACAGATTGCTTCTGGGACCACAGAATATCGATTTTTCGGGTGTTTGGAGCCTAAATTTGAGATAGAAACGGGTACAGAAGATGCATGCACATATTGACTTTGGGCACCTAAAATATAGATTTTCAGCATGTTTTGGGCCAGTATTTTGAAAATACTCTAACACGGAGTAGGCATGTACCGATCGCTTCTGGGACCCCAAAAAATCGAAGTTTCGGGTGTTTTGAGCCTGTATTTGAGATATAAACGGATACTGAAGATGCATGCACATATCGACTTTTGGGCACCTAAAATATCGATTTTGAGCATGTTTTAGGTCTGTATCTAGAAAGCATTTTAACTAGGAGTAGGCATGTACAGATCGCTTCTAGGACCCATAAATACCGAATTTTCGGGTGTTTTGATCCTGAATTTGAGTTATAAACGGGTACAGAAGATGCATGCACATATCGACTTTGGACACTTAAAATATCGATTTTCAGTATGTTTTGGGCCAGTATTTTAAAAATACTCTAACACTAAATAGGCATGTACAGATCGCTTCCGGGACCCAAAAATATCGAATTTTCGGGTGTTTTGAGCCTGAATTTGAGATATAAACCTGTACAGATGATGTATGCACATATCGACTTTGGACACTTAAAATATCGATTTTAAGCATGTTTTGACCCTATTTTTTGAAATCATTCTAGCACTGTGTAGGCAAGTACAGATCGCTTTTGGGACCCAAATATATCAAATTTTCGGGTGTTTTGAGGTTGAATTTGGGATATAAATGGGTTTAGAAGATGCATACACATATTGACTTTGGGAACCTAAAAAATCGATTTTTAGCATGTTTTGGGCCTGTATTTTGAAAATACTCTAACACGGAGAATTCATGCACAGATCGCTTCTGGGATCTCAAAATATCGAATTTTCGGGTATGTTGAGCCTGAATTTGAGATATTAACGGGTACAGAAGATGCATGCACATATTGACTTTGGGCACCTAAAATATCGATTTTCAGGATGTTTTGGGCCTGTATTTTGAAAATACTCTAACACGGAGTAGTCATGTACAGATCGCTTCTGGGACTCCAAAATATTGAATTCTCGGGTGTTTTGAGCCTGAATTTGAGATATAAACGGGTTCAGAAGATGCATGCACATAACGACTTTTGGCACCTAAAATATCGATTTTCAGGATGTTTTGGGCCTGTATTTTGAAAATACTCTAACACGGAGTAGGCATCTACAGATCGTTTCTGGGAACCCAAAATATCAAATTATCGGGTGTTTTTGCCCTGAATTTGAGATATCTTCTTTGGGCACCTAAAATATCGATATTTAGCATGTTTTGGGCCTATATTTTGAAAATATTCTAGCACTGAGTAGGCATGTACAGATCGCTTCTGGGATCCCAAAATATCGAATTTTCGGGTGTTTTGAGCCTAAATTTGAGATATAAACGGGTACAGAAGATGCATGCACATATTGACTTTGGTTACCTAAAATATCGATTTTTAGCATGTTTTGGGCTTGTATTTTGAAAATACTCTAACAAGGAGTAGGCATGTACAGATAGCTTCTAGGACCCAAAAATTCCGAATTTTCGGGTGTTTTGAGCCTGAATTTGAGATATAAACGGGTACAGAAGATGCATGAATATATCAACTTTTGGGCACCTAAAAGATTTATTTTTAGTATGTTTTGGGCCTGAATTTTGAAAATACTCTAACACGGTTAGTAGGCATGTACAGATCGCGTCTGGGACCCCAAAATATCGAATTTACGGGTGTTTTGGGCCTTAATTTGAGATATCGACTTTGGGCACCTAAAATATCGATATTCAGCATGTTTTGGGCCTGTATTTTGAAAATACTCTAACACGGAGTAGGCATGTACAGATCGCTTCTAGGACCCCAAAATATCGAATTTTCGGGTGTTTTGAGCCTGAATTTGAGATATAAAGGGGTACAGAAGATACTTGCACATATTGACTTTGGGTACCTAAAATATCGATTTTGAGCATGTTTTGGGTCTGTATCTTGAAAACATTATAACTAGGAGTAGGCATGTACAGATAACTTCTAGGACCCAAAAATATCGAATTTTCGGGTGTTTTGAGCCTGAATTTGAGATATAAACGGTTACAGAAGATGCATGCACATATCGACTTTGGACACTTAAAATATAGATTTTTAGCATATTTTGAACCTATATTTTAAAAACATCTTAGCACTGCGTAGGCATGTACAGATCGCTTCTAGGACCCAAAAATACCGAATTTTCGGGTGTTTTGAGCTTGAATTTGAGATATAAACGGGTACAGAAGGTGCATGCACATATTGACTTTAGGCACCTAAAATATCGATTTTTAGCATGTTTTGAGCCTATATTTTTAAAACTTTCTAGCACTGAGTAGGCATGTACAGATTGCTTCTGGGACCACAGAATATCGATTTTTCGGGTGTTTGGAGCCTAAATTTGAGATAGAAACGGGTACAGAAGATGCATGCACATATTGACTTTGGGCACCTAAAATATAGATTTTCAGCATGTTTTGGGCCAGTATTTTGAAAATACTCTAACACGGAGTAGGCATGTACCGATCGCTTCTGGGACCCCAAAAAATCGAAGTTTCGGGTGTTTTGAGCCTGAATTTGAGATATAAACGGATACTGAAGATGCATGCACATATCGACTTTTGGGCACCTAAAATATCGATTTTGAGCATGTTTTAGGTCTGTATCTAGAAAGCATTTTAACTAGGAGTAGGCATGTACAGATCGCTTCTAGGACCCATAAATACCGAATTTTCGGGTGTTTTGATCCTGAATTTGAGTTATAAACGGGTACAGAAGATGCATGCACATATCGACTTTGGACACTTAAAATATCGATTTTCAGTATGTTTTGGGCCAGTATTTTAAAAATACTCTAACACTAAATAGGCATGTACAGATCGCTTCCGGGACCCAAAAATATCGAATTTTCGGGTGTTTTGAGCCTGAATTTGAGATATAAACCTGTACAGATGATGTATGCACATATCGACTTTGGACACTTAAAATATCGATTTTTAGCATGTTTTGACCCTATTTTTTGAAATCATTCTAGCACTGTGTAGGCAAGTACAGATCGCTTTTGGGACCCAAATATATCAAATTTTCGGGTGTTTTGAGGTTGAATTTGGGATATAAATGGGTTTAGAAGATGCATACACATATTGACTTTGGGAACCTAAAAAATCGATTTTTAGCATGTTTTGGGCCTGTATTTTGAAAATACTCTAACACGGAGAATTCATGCACAGATCGCTTCTGGGATCTCAAAATATCGAATTTTCGGGTATGTTGAGCCTGAATTTGAGATATTAACGGGTACAGAAGATGCATGCACATATTGACTTTGGGCACCTAAAATATCGATTTTCAGGATGTTTTGGGCCTGTATTTTGAAAATACTCTAACACGGAGTAGTCATGTACAGATCGCTTCTGGGACTCCAAAATATTGAATTCTCGGGTGTTTTGAGCCTGAATTTGAGATATAAACGGGTTCAGAAGATGCATGCACATAACGACTTTTGGCACCTAAAATATCGATTTTCAGGATGTTTTGGGCCTGTATTTTGAAAATACTCTAACACGGAGTAGGCATCTACAGATCGTTTCTGGGAACCCAAAATATCAAATTATCGGGTGTTTTTGCCCTGAATTTGAGATATCTTCTTTGGGCACCTAAAATATCGATATTTAGCATGTTTTGGGCCTATATTTTGAAAATATTCTAGCACTGAGAAGGAATGTACAGATCGCTTCTGGGACCGCAAAATATCGATTTCTCGGGTGTTTTGAGCCTGAATTTGAGATATAAACGGGTACAGAAGATGAATGCACATATCGACTTTTGGGCACCTAAAAGATCGATTTTCAGTATGTTTTGGGCCTGTATTTTGAAAACACTCTAACACGGAGTAGGCATGTACAGATCGTTTCTGGGCCCCCGAAATATCGAATTTTCGGGTGTTTTGAGCCTGAATTTGAGATATAAACGAGTACTGAAGATGCATGCACATATTGACTTTGGACATTTAAAATATCGATTTTTAGCTTGTTTTGAGCCTATATTTTGAAAACATTCTAGCACTGAGTAGGCATGTACAGATCGCTTCTGACATCCAAAAATATCGAATTTTCGGGTGTTATGAAGTTGAATTTGGAATATAAACGGGTGCAGAAGATGCATACACATATTGACTTTGGGCACCTAAAATATCGATTTTCAGCATGTTTGGGCCGTTATCTTAATAGCTTTGTACAGATCGCTTCTGGGACCCCAAAATATCGAATTTTCGGGTGTTTTGGGCTTGAATTTAAGATACCGACTTTGGGCACTTAAAATATCGATTTCTAGCATGTTTTGGGCCTATATTTTGAAAATATTCTAACACTGAGTAGGCATGTACAGATCGCTTCTGGGACCCCAAAATATCGATTTTTCGGGTGTTTTGAGCCTGAATTTGAGATATAAATGGGTACAGAAGATGCTTGCACATATTGACTTTCGGCACCTAAAATACCGATTTTCAGCATGTTTTGGGCCTGTATCTGAGTAGGCATGTACAGATCGCTTCTGGGACCCTAAAATATCGAATTTTCGGGTGTTTGGAGCCTGAATTTGAAATATAAACGGGTACAGAAGATGCATGCACATATCGGCTTTTAGGCACCTAAAATATCGATTTTCAGTATGTTTTGGGCCTTTAATTTGAAAATACTTTAACACGGAGTAGGCATGTACAGACCACTTCTGGGACCCCAAAATATCGAATTTTCGGGGGTTTTGGGCCTGAATTTGAGATATCGACTTTAAGGCACCTTATATATCGATTTTTTGCATGTTTTGGGCGTATATTTTGAAAATATTCTAGCACTGAGTAGGTATGTACAGATCGCTTCTGGGACCCCAAAATATCGAATTTTCGGGTGTTTTGAGGTTGAATTTGGGATATAAATGGGTGCAGAAGATGCATACACATATTGACTTTGGTCACCTAAAATATCGATTTACAGCATGTTTTGGGCCTGTACCTGAGTAGGCATGTACAGATCGCTTCTGGGACCCTAAAATATCGAATTTTCGGGTGTTTGGAGCATGAATTTGAGATATAAACGGGTACAGAAGATGCATGCACATATCGACTTTTGGGCACCTACAAGATTGATTTTAAGTATGTTTTCGGCCTGTATTTTGAATATACTCTAACACGGTGTAGGCATGTACAGATTGCTTCTGGGACCCCAAAATATCGAATTTTCCGGTGTTATGGGCCTGAATATGAGATATTGACTTTGGGCACCTAAAATATCGATTTTTAGCATGTTTTGATCCTGTGTTTTGAAAATATTCTAGCACTGAGTAGGCATGTACAGATCGTTTCTGGGAACCCAAAATATCGTTTTTTCGGGTGTTTTGAGCCTAAATTTGAGATATAAACGGGTACAGAAGATGCATGCACATATTGACTTTGGGCACCTAAAATATCGATTTTTAGCATGTTTTGGGCCTGTATTTTGAAAATACTCTAACACGGAGTAGGCATGTACAGAACGTTTCTGGGAACCCAAAATATCGTTTTTTCGGGTTTTTTAGCGCTGAATTTGAGATATCTTCTTTGGGCACCTAAAATATCGATTTTTAGCATATTTTGGGCCTATATTTTGAAAATATTCTAGCACTGAGTAGGCATGTACAGATCGCTTCTGGGATCCCAAAATATCGAATTTTCGGGTGTTTTGAGCCTAAATTTGAGATATAAACGGGTACAGAAGATGCATGCACATATTGACTTTGTTCACCTAAAATATCGATTTTTAGCATGTTTTGGGTCTGTATTTTGAAAATACTCTAACACGGAGTAGGCATGTACAGATCGCTTCTGGGACCCCAAAATATCGAATTTTCTGGTGATTTGAGCCTGAATTTGAGATATAAACGTGTTCTGAAGATGCATGCACATATCGACTTTTGGGCACCTAAAATATCGATTTTGAGCATATTTTGGGTCTGTATCTTGAAAACATTCTAACTAGGAGTAGGCATGTACAGATCGCTTCGAGGACCCAAAAATATCGAATTTTCGGGTGTTTTGAGCATGAATTTGAGATATAAACGGGTACAGAAGATGCATGCACATATTAACTTTGGACACTTAAAATATCGATTTTTAACATGTTTTGAGCCTATATTTTGAAAACATTCTAGCACTGAGTAAGCATGTACAGATCGCTTCTGGGACCCAGAAATATCGAATTTTCGGGTGTTTGGAGCCTGAATTTGAGATATAAACGGGTACAGAAGATGCATGCACATATTGACTTTGGGCCCCTAAAATATCGATTTTCAACAGGTTTTGGGCCTGTATCTGAGTAGGCATGTACAGATCGCTTCTGGGACCCCAAAATATCGAATTTTCGGGTGTTTTGGGCCTGAATTTGAGATACCGACTTTGGTCACTTAAAAATATCGATTTCTAGCATGTTTTGGGCCTATATTTTGAAAATATTCTATCACTGAGTGGGCATGTACAGATCGCTTCTGGGACCCTAAAATATCGAATTATCGGGTGTTTTGAGCCTGAATTTGAGATATAAACGGGTACAGAAGATGCATGCACATATTGACTTTGGGCACCTAAAATATCGATTTTCAACATGTTTTGGGCCTGTATCTGAGTAGGCATGTACAGATCGCTTCTGGGACCCTAAAATATCGAATTTTCGGGTGTTTTGAGCCTGAATTTGAGATATAAACGGGTACAGAAGATGCATGCACATATCGACTTTTGGGCACCTAAAAGATCAATTTTCAGTATGTTTTGGGCCTGTATTTTGAAAATACTCTAACACGGAGTAGGCATGTACAGATCGTTTCTGGGACCCCAAAATATCGAATTTTCGGGTGTTTTGGGCCTGAATTTGAGATATCGACTCTGGGCACCTAAAATATCGATTTTTAGCATGTTTTGGGCCTGTATCTGAGTAGGCATGTACAGATCGCTTCTGGGACCCCAAAATATCGAGTTTTCGGGTGTTTTGGTCCTGAATTTGAGATATCGACTTTGGGCTCTTAAAATATCGATTTTTAGCATGTTTTAGGTCTGTATCTTGGAAGCATTATAACTAGGAGTAGGCATGTACAGATCGCTTCTAGGACCCAAAAATACCGAATTTTCGGGTGTTTTGAGCTTGAATTTGAGATATAAACGGGTGCAGAAGGTGCATGCACATATTGACTTTAGGCACCTAAAATATCGATTTTTAGCATGTTTTGAGCCTATATTTTTAAAACATTCTAGCACTGAGTAGGCATGTACAGATTGCTTCTGGGACCACAGAATATAGATTTTTCGGGTGTTTGGAGCCTAAATTTGAGATAGAAACGGGTACAGAAGATGCATGCACATATTGACTTTGGGCACCTAAAATATAGATTTTCAGCATGTTTTGGGCCAGTATTTTGAAAATACTCTAACACGGAGTAGGCATGTACCGATCGCTTCTGGGACCCCAAAAAATCGAAGTTTCGGGTGTTTCGAGCCTGAATTTGAGATATAAACGGATACTGAAGATGCATGCACATATCGACTTTTGGGCACCTAAAATATCGATTTTGAGCATGTTTTAGGTCTGTATCTAGAAAGCATTTTAACTAGGAGTAGGCATGTACAGATCGCTTCTAGGACCCATAAATACCGAATTTTCGGGTGTTTTGATCCTGAATTTGAGTTATAAACGGGTACAGAAGATGCATGCACATATCGACTTTGGACACTTAAAATATCGATTTTCAGTATGTTTTGGGCCAGTATTTTAAAAATACTCTAACACTAAATAGGCATGTACAGATCGCTTCCGGGACCCAAAAATATCGAATTTTCGGGTGTTTTGAGCCTGAATTTGAGATATAAACCTGTACAGATGATGTATGCACATATCGACTTTGGACACTTAAAATATCGATTTTTAGCATGTTTTGACCCTATTTTTTGAAATCATTCTAGCACTGTGTAGGCAAGTACAGATCGCTTTTGGGACCCAAATATATCAAATTTTCGGGTGTTTTGAGGTTGAATTTGGGATATAAATGGGTTTAGAAGATGCATACACATATTGACTTTGGGAACCTAAAAAATCGATTTTTAGCATGTTTTGGGCCTGTATTTTGAAAATACTCTAACACGGAGAATTCATGCACAGATCGCTTCTGGGATCTCAAAATATCGAATTTTCGGGTATGTTGAGCCTGAATTTGAGATATTAACGGGTACAGAAGATGCATGCACATATTGACTTTGGGCACCTAAAATATCGATTTTCAGGATGTTTTGGGCCTGTATTTTGAAAATACTCTAACACGGAGTAGTCATGTACAGATCGCTTCTGGGACTCCAAAATATTGAATTCTCGGGTGTTTTGAGCCTGAATTTGAGATATAAACGGGTTCAGAAGATGCATGCACATAACGACTTTTGGCACCTAAAATATCGATTTTCAGGATGTTTTGGGCCTGTATTTTGAAAATACTCTAACACGGAGTAGGCATCTACAGATCGTTTCTGGGAACCCAAAATATCAAATTATCGGGTGTTTTTGCCCTGAATTTGAGATATCTTCTTTGGGCACCTAAAATATCGATATTTAGCATGTTTTGGGCCTATATTTTGAAAATATTCTAGCACTGAGTAGGCATGTACAGATCGCTTCTGGGATCCCAAAATATCGAATTTTCGGGTGTTTTGAGCCTAAATTTGAGATATAAACGGGTACAGAAGATGCATGCACATATTGACTTTGGTTACCTAAAATATCGATTTTTAGCATGTTTTGGGCTTGTATTTTGAAAATACTCTAACAAGGAGTAGGCATGTACAGATCGCTTCTGGGACCCCAAAATATCGAATTTTCTGGTGATTTGACCCTGAATTTGAGATATAAACGGGTACAGAAGATGCATGCACATATCAACTTTGGACACTTAAAATATCGATTTTTAACATGTTTTGAGCCTATATTTTGAAAACTTTCTAGCACCGATTAGGCATGTACAGATCGCATCTGGGACCCAAAAATATCGAATTTTCGGGAGTTTTGAAGTTGAATTTGGGAAATAAACGGGTGCAGAAGATGAATACACATATTTACTTTGGGCACCTAAAATATCGATTTTCAGCATGTTTGGGCCTGTATCTGAGTAGGTATGTACAGATCGCTTCTGGGACCCCAAAATATCGAATTTTTGGGTGTTTGGAGCCTGAATTTGAGATATAAACGGGTACAGAAGATGCATGCACATATCGACTTTTGGGCACCTACAAGATCGATTTTCAGTATGTTTTGGGCCTGTATTTTGAAAATACTCTAATACGGAGTAGGCATGTACAGATCGCTTCTGGGACCCCAAAGTATCGAATTTTCGGGTGTTTTGGGCCTGAATTTGAGATACCGACTTTGGGCACTTAAAAATATCGATTTCTAGCATGTTTTGGGCCTATATTTTGAAAATATTCTATCACTGAGTAGGCATATACAGATCGCTTCTGGGACCCCAAAATATCGAATTTTCGGGTGTTTTGAGCCTGAATTTGAGTTATAAACGGGTACAGAAGATGCATTCACATATTGACTTTGGGCACCAAAAATATCGATTTTCAGCATGTTTTGGGCCTGTATCTGAGTAGGCATGTACAGATCGCTTCTGGGACCCTAAAATATCGAATTTTCGGGTGTTTGGAGCCTGAATTTGAGATATAAACGGGTACAGAAGATGCATGCACATATCTACTTTTGGGCACCTAAAAGATCGATTTTCATTATGTTTTGGGCCTGTAATTTCAAAATACTCTAACACGGAGTAGGCATGTACAGATCGTTTCTGGGACCCCAAAATATCGAATTTTCGTGTGTTTTGGGCCTGAATTTGAGATATCGACTTTGGGCACCTAAAATATCGATTTTTAGCATGTTTTGGTCATATATTTTGAAAATATTCTAGCACTGAGTAGGCATGTACAGATCGCTTCTGGGACCCCAAAATATCGAATTTTCCGGTGTTTTGGGCCTGAATTTGAGATATCGACTTTGAGCACCTAAAATATCGATTTTAAGAATGCTTTGGGCATATATTTTGAAAATATTCTAGCACTGAGTAGGCATGTACAGATCGCTTCTGGGACCCCAAAATATCGAATTTTTGTTTTTTTTTTAGCCTGAATTTGAGTTATAAACGTGTACTGAAGATGCATGCACATATCGACTTTTGGACACCTAAAATATTGATTTTGAGCATATTTTAGGTCTGTATCTTGAAAGCATTCTAACTAGCAGTAGGCATGTACAGATCGCTTCTAGGACTCAAAAATACCGAATTTTCGGGTGTTTTGAACCTGAATTTGAGATATAAACGGGTACAGAAGGTGCATGCACATATCGACTTTGGACACGTAAAATATCAATTTTTAGCATGTTTTGAGCCTATATATTGAAAACATTCTAGAACTGAGTAGGCATGTACAGATCGCTTCTGGGACCCAAAAATATCGAATTTTCGGGAGTTTTGAGGTTAAATTTGGGATATAAACGGGTGCAGAAGATGCATGCACATATCGACTTTTGGGCACTTAAAAGATCAATTTTCAGTATGTTTTGGGCCTGTATCTTGAAAATACTCTAACACGGAGTAGGCATGTACAGATCGTTTCTGGGACCCCAAAATATCGAAATTTCGGGTGTTTTGGGCCTGAATTTGATATATCGACTCTGGGCACCTAAAATATCGATTTTTAGCATGTTTTGGGCCTGTATCTGAGTAGGCATGTACAGATCGCTTCTGGGACCCTAAAATATCGAATTTTCGGGTGTTTGGAGCCTGAATTTGAGATATAAACGGGTACAGAAGATGCATGCACATATCTACTTTTGGGCACCTAAAAGATCGATTTTCATTATGTTTTGGGCCTGTAATTTGAAAATACTCTAACACAGAGTAGGCATGTACAGATCGTTTCTGGGACCCCAAAATATCGAATTTTCGTGTGTTTTGGGCCTGAATTTGAGATATCGACTTTGGGCACCTAAAATATCGATTTTTAGCATGTTTTGGTCATATATTTTGAAAATATTCTAGCACTGAGTAGGCATGTACAGATCGCTTCTGGGACCCCAAAATATCGAATTTTCCAGTGTTTTGGGCCTGAATTTGAGATATCGACTTTGAGCACCTAAAATATCGATTTTTAGCATGCTTTGGGCATATATTTTGAAAATATTCTAGCACTGAGTAGGCATGTACAGATCGCTTCTGGGACCCCAAAATATCGATTTTTTGTTTTTTTTTTATCCTGAATTTGGGTTATAAACGTGTACTGAAGATGCATGCACATATCGACTTTTGGACACCTAAAATATTGATTTTGAGCATATTTTAGGTCTGTATCTTGAAAGCATTCTAACTAGCAGTAGGCATGTACAGATCGCTTCTAGGACCCAAAAATACCGAATTTTCGGGTGTTTTGAACCTGAATTTGAGATATAAACGGGTACAGAAGGTGCATGCACATATCGACTTTGGACACGTAAAATATCAATTTTTAGCATGTTTTGAGCCTATATATTGAAAATATTCTAGCACTCAGTAGGCATGTACAGATCGCTTCTGGGACCGCAAAATATCGATTTTTCGGGTGTTTGGAGCCTAAATTTGAGATATAAACGGGTACAGAAGAGGCATGCACATATCGACTTTTGGGCACCTAAAAGATCGATTTTCAGTATGTTTTGGGCCTGCATTTTGAAAACACTCTAACACGGAGTAGGCATGTACTGATCGCTTCTGGGACCCCAAAATATCGAATTTTCGGGTGTTTTGAGCCTGAATTTGAGATATAAACGGGTACTGAAGATGCATGCACATATCAACTTTTGGGCACTTAAAATATCGATTTTGAGCATGTTTTGGGTCTGTATCTTGAAAACATTTAACTAGGAGTAGGCATGTACAGATCGCTTCTAGGAACCAAAAATACCGAATTTTCGGGTATTTTGAGACTGAATTCGAGATATAAACGTATACAGAAGATGCATGCACATATTGACTTTGGACATTTAAAATATCGATTTTTAGCTTGTTTTGAGCCTATATTTTGAAAATATTCTAGCACTGAGTAGGCATGTACAGATCGCTTATGGGACCCCAAAATATCGAATTTTCAAGTGTTTTGAGGTTGAATTTGGGATATAAACGGGTGCAGAAGATGCAAACACATATTGACTTTGATCACCTAAAATATGGATTTTCAGCATGTTTTGGGCCTGTATTTTGAAAATACTCTAAAACGGAGTAGGCATGTACAGATCGCTTCTGGGACCCCAAAATATCGAATTTTCGGGTGTTTTGAGGTTGAATTTGAGATATAAACGGGTACAGAAGATGCATGCACATATCGGCTTTTGGGCACCTAAATGATCGATTTTCAGTATGTTTTGGGACTGTAATTTGAAAATACTCTAACACGGAGTAGGCATGTACAGATCGCTTCTTAGACCCCAAAATATCGAATTTTCGGGGGTTTTGGGCCTGATTTTGAGATATCGACATTAAGTCACCTAAAATATCGATTTTTATCATGTTTTGGGCCTATATTTTGAAAATATTCTAGCACTGAGTAGGCATGTACAGATCGCTTCTGGGACCCAAAAATAACGAATTTTCGGGTGTTTTGAGGTTGAATTTGGGATATAAATGGGTGCAGAAGATGCATACACATATTGACTTTGGTCACCTAAAATATCAATTTACAGCATGTTTTGGGCCTGTACCTGAGTAGGCATGTACAGATCGCTTCTGGTACCCCAAAATATCGAATTTTCGGGTGTTTGGAGCCTGAATTTGAGATATAAACGGGTACAGAAGATGCATGCACATATCGACATTTGGGCACCAACAAGATTGATTTTAAGTATGTTTTGGGCCTGTATTTTGAAAATACACTAACACAGAGTAGGCATGTACAGATCGCTTCTGGGACCCCAAAATATCGATTTTTCGGGTGTTTGGAGCCTGAATTTGAGATATAAACAGGTACAGAAGATGCATGAATATATCGACTTTTGGGCACCTAAAAGATTGATTTTCAGTATGTTCTGGGCCTGCATTTTGAAAATACTCTTGCACGGAGTAGGCATGTACAGATCGCTTCTGGGACCCCAAAATATCGAATTTTCGGGTGTTTCGAGCCTGAATTTGAGATATCGACTTTGGGCACCTAAAATATCGATTTTTAGCATGTGTTGGGTCTATATTTTGAAAATATTCTAGCACTGAGTAGGTATGTACAGATCGTTTCTGGGACCCCAAAATTACCGAATTTTCGGGTCTTTTGAGCCTGAATTTGAGATATAAACGGGTACAGAAGATGCATACACATATTGACTTAGGCACCTAAAATATCGATTTTCAGCATGTTTTGGGTCTGTATCTGAGTAGGCATGTACAAATCGCTTCTTGGACCCCAAAATATCGAATTTTCGGGTATTTGGAGCCTGAATTTGAGATATAAACGGGTACAGAAGATGCCTGCACATATTGACTTTAAGCATGTAAAATATCGATTTTCAGCATGTTTTGGGCCTGTATCTGAGTAGGCATGTACAGATCGCTTCTGGGACCCCAAAATATCGAATTTTCTGGTGTTTGGAGCCTGAATTTGAGATATAAACTTGTACAGAAGATGCTTGCACATATCGACTTTGGACACTTAAAATATCGATTTTTAGCATGTTTTAAGCCTATATTTTGAAAATATTCTAGCACTGAGTAGGCATGTACAGAGCGCTTATGGGACCCAAAAATATCGAATTTTCAAGTGATTTGGGGTTGAATTTGGGATTTAAACGGGTGCAGAAGATGCAAACACATATTGACTTTGATCACCTAAATTATGGATTTTCAGCATGTTTTGGGCCTGTATTTTGAAAATACTCTAAAACGGAGTAGGCATGTACAGATCGCTTCTGGGACCCCAAAATATCGAATTTTCGGGTGTTTGGAGCCTGAATTTGAGATATAAACGGGTACTGAAGATGCATGCACATATCGACTTTTGGGCACATAAAATATCGATTTTTAGTATGTTATAGGCCTGAATTTTGAAAATACTCTAACACGGAGTAGGCATGTACAGATCGCTTCTGGGAACCCAAAATCTCAAATTTACGTGTGTTCTGGGCCAGAATTTGAGATATCGACTTTTGGCACCTAAAATATCGATTTTTAGCATGTTTTGGGCCTATATTTTGAAAATATTCTAGCACTGAGAAGGAATGTACAGATCACTTCTGGGACCGCAAAATATCGATTTCTCGGGTGTTTTGAGCCTGAATTTGAGATATAAACGGGTACAGAAGATGAATGCACATATCGACTTTTGGGCACCTAAAAGATCGATTTTCAGTATGTTTTGGGCCTGTATTTTGAAAACACTCTAACACGGAGTAGGCATGTACAGATCGTTTCTGGGCCCCCGAAATATCGAATTTTCGGGTGTTTTGAGCCTGAATTTGAGATATAAACGAGTACTGAAGATGCATGCACATATTGACTTTGGACATTTAAAATATCGATTTTTAGCTTGTTTTGAGCCTATATTTTGAAAACATTCTAGCACTGAGTAGGCATGTACAGATCGCTTCTGACATCCAAAAATATCGAATTTTCGGGTGTTATGAAGTTGAATTTGGGATATAAACGGGTGCAGAAGATGCATACACATATTGACTTTGGGCACCTAAAATATCGATTTTCAGCATGTTTGGGCCTGTATCTTAATAGCTTTGTACAGATCGCTTCTGGGACCCCAAAATATCGAATTTTCGGGTGTTTTGGGCTTGAATTTAAGATACCGACTTTGGGCACTTAAAATATCGATTTCTAGCATGTTTTGGGCCTATATTTTGAAAATATTCTAACACTGAGTAGGCATGTACAGATCGCTTCTGGGACCCCAAAATATCGATTTTTCGGGTGTTTTGAGCCTGAATTTGAGATATAAATGGGTACAGAAGATGCTTGCACATATTGACTTTCGGCACCTAAAATACCGATTTTCAGCATGTTTTGGGCCTGTATCTGAGTAGGCATGTACAGATCGCTTCTGGGACCCTAAAATATCGAATTTTCGGGTGTTTGGAGCCTGAATTTGAGATATAAACGGGTACAGAAGATGCATGCACATATCGGCTTTTAGGCACCTAAAATATCGATTTTCAGTATGTTTTGGGCCTTTAATTTGAAAATACTTTAACACGGAGTAGGCATGTACAGACCACTTCTGGGACCCCAAAATATCGAATTTTCGGGGGTTTTGGGCCTGAATTTGAGATATCGACTTTAAGGCACCTAATATATCGATTTTTTGCATGTTTTGGACGTATATTTTGAAAATATTCTAGCACTGAGTAGGTATGTACAGATCGCTTCTGGGACCCCAAAATATCGAATTTTCGGGTGTTTTGAGGTTGAATTTGGGATATAAATGGGTGCAGAAGATGCATACACATATTGACTTTGGTCACCTAAAATATCGATTTACAGCATGTTTTGGGCCTGTACCTGAGTAGGCATGTACAGATCGCTTCTGGGACCCTAAAATATCGAATTTTCGGGTGTTTGGAGCATGAATTTGAGATATAAACGGGTACAGAAGATGCATGCACATATCGACTTTTGGGCACCTACAAGATTGATTTTAAGTATGTTTTCGGCCTGTATTTTGAATATACTCTAACACGGTGTAGGCATGTACAGATTGCTTCTGGGACCCCAAAATATCGAATTTTCCGGTGTTATGGGCCTGAATATGAGATATTGACTTTGGGCACCTAAAATATCGATTTTTAGCATGTTTTGATCCTGTGTTTTGAAAATATTCTAGCACTGAGTAGGCATGTACAGATCGTTTCTGGGAACCCAAAATATCGTTTTTTCGGGTGTTTTGAGCCTAAATTTGAGATATAAACGGGTACAGAAGATGCATGCACATATTGACTTTGGGCACCTAAAATATCGATTTTTAGCATGTTTTGGGCCTGTATTTTGAAAATACTCTAACACGGAGTAGGCATGTACAGATCGTTTCTGGGAACCCAAAATATCGTTTTTTCGGGTTTTTTAGCGCTGAATTTGAGATATCTTCTTTGGGCACCTAAAATATCGATTTTTAGCATATTTTGGGCCTATATTTTGAAAATATTCTAGCACTGAGTAGGCATGTACAGATCGCTTCTGGGATCCCAAAATATCGAATTTTCGGGTGTTTTGAGCCTAAATTTGAGATATAAACGGGTACAGAAGATGCATGCACATATTGACTTTGGGCACCTAAAATATCGATTTTTAGCATGTTTTGGGTCTGTATTTTGAAAATACTCTAACACGGAGTAGGCATGTACAGATCGCTTCTGGGACCCCAAAATATCGAATTTTCGGGTGTTTTGGGCCTGAATTTGAGATACCGACTTTGGTCACTTAAAAATATCGATTTCTAGCATGTTTTGGGCCTATATTTTGAAAATATTCTATCACTGAGTGGGCATGTACAGATCGCTTCTGGGACCCTAAAATATCGAATTATCGGGTGTTTTGAGCCTGAATTTGAGATATAAACGGGTACAGAAGATGCATGCACATATTGACTTTGGGCACCTAAAATATCGATTTTCAACATGTTTTGGGCCTGTATCTGAGTAGGCATGTACAGATCGCTTCTGGGACCCTAAAATATCGAATTTTCGGGTGTTTGGAGCCTGAATTTGAGATATAAACGGGTACAGAAGATGCATGCACATATCGACTTTTGGGCACCTAAAAGATCAATTTTCAGTATGTTTTGGGCCTGTATTTTGAAAATACTCTAACACGGAGTAGGCATGTACAGATCGTTTCTGGGACCCCAAAATATCGAATTTTCGGGTGTTTTGGGCCTGAATTTGAGATATCGACTCTGGGCACCTAAAATATCGATTTTTAGCATGTTTTGGGCCTGTATCTGAGTAGGCATGTACAGATCGCTTCTGGGACCCCAAAATATCGAGTTTTCGGGTGTTTTGGTCCTGAATTTGAGATATCGACTTTGGGCTCTTAAAATATCGATTTTTAGCATGTTTTAGGTCTGTATCTTGGAAGCATTATAACTAGGAGTAGGCATGTACAGATCGCTTCTAGGACCCAAAAATACCGAATTTTCGGGTGTTTTGAGCTTAAATTTGAGATATAAACGGGTACAGAAGGTGCATGCACATATTGACTTTAGGCACCTAAAATATCGATTTTTAGCATGTTTTGAGCCTATATTTTTAAAACATTCTAGCACTGAGTAGGCATGTACAGATTGCTTCTGGGACCACAGAATATCGATTTTTCGGGTGTTTGGAGCCTAAATTTGAGATAGAAACGGGTACAGAAGATGCATGCACATATTGACTTTGGGCACCTAAAATATAGATTTTCAGCATGTTTTGGGCCAGTATTTTGAAAATACTCTAACACGGAGTAGGCATGTACCGATCGCTTCTGGGACCCCAAAATATCGAAGTTTCGGGTGTTTTGAGCCTGAATTTGAGATATAAACGGATACTGAAGATGCATGCACATATCGACTTTTGGGCACCTAAAATATCGATTTTGAGCATGTTTTAGGTCTGTATCTAGAAAGCATTTTAACTAGGAGTAGGCATGTACAGATCGCTTCTAGGACCCATAAATACCGAATTTTCGGGTGTTTTGATCCTGAATTTGAGTTATAAACGGGTACAGAAGATGCATGCACATATCGACTTTGGACACTTAAAATATCGATTTTCAGTATGTTTTGGGCCAGTATTTTAAAAATACTCTAACACTGAATAGGCATGTACAGATCGCTTCCGGGACCCAAAAATATCGAATTTTCGGGTGTTTTGAGCCTGAATTTGAGATATAAACCTGTACAGATGATGTATGCACATATCGACTTTGGACACTTAAAATATCGATTTTTAGCATGTTTTGACCCTATTTTTTGAAATCATTCTAGCACTGTGTAGGCAAGTACAGATCGCTTTTGGGACCCAAATATATCAAATTTTCGGGTGTTTTGAGGTTGAATTTGGGATATAAATGGGTTTAGAAGATGCATACACATATTGACTTTGGGAACCTAAAAAATCTATTTTTAGCATGTTTTGGGCCTGTATTTTGAAAATACTCTAACACGGAGAATTCATGCACAGATCGCTTCTGGGATCTCAAAATATCGAATTTTCGGGTATGTTGAGCCTGAATTTGAGATATTAACGGGTACAGAAGATGCATGCACATATCGACTTTTGGGCACCTACAAGATCGATTTTTAGTATGTTTTGGGCCTGTATTTTGAAAATACTCTAATACGGAGTAGGCATGTACAGATCGCTTCTGGGACCCCAAAGTATCGAATTTTCGGGTGTTTTGGGCCTGAATTTGAGATACCGACTTTGGGCACTTAAAAATATCGATTTCTAGCATGTTTTGGGCCTATATTTTGAAAATATTCTATCACTGAGTAGGCATATACAGATCGCTTCTGGGACCCCAAAATATCGAATTTTCGGGTGTTTTGAGCCTGAATTTGAGTTATAAACGGGTACAGAAGATGCATTCACATATTGACTTTGGGCAACAAAAATATCGATTTTCAGCATGTTTTGGGCCTGTATCTGAGTAGGCATGTACAGATCGCTTCTGGGACCCTAAAATATCGAATTTTCGGGTGTTTGGAGCCTGAATTTGAGATATAAACGGGTACAGAAGATGCATGCACATATCTACTTTTGGGCACCTAAAAGATCGATTTTCATTATGTTTTGGGCCTGTAATTTGAAAATACTCTAACACGGAGTAGGCATGTACAGATCGTTTCTGGGACCCCAAAATATCGAATTTTCGTGTGTTTTGGGCCTGAATTTGAGATATCGACTTTGGGCACCTAAAATATCGATTTTTAGCATGTTTTGGTCATATATTTTGAAAATATTCTAGCACTGAGTAGGCATGTACAGATCGCTTCTGGGACCCCAAAATATCGAATTTTCCGGTGTTTTGGGCCTGAATTTGAGATATCGACTTTGAGCACCTAAAATATCGATTTTTAGAATGCTTTGGGCATATATTTTGAAAATATTCTAGCACTGAGAAGGCATGTACAGATCGCTTCTGGGACCCCAAAATATCGATTTTTTGTTTTGTTTTTAGCCTGAATTTGAGTTATAAACGTGTACTGAAGATGCATGCACATATCGACTTTTGGACACCTAAAATATTGATTTTGAGCATATTTTAGGTCTGTATCTTGAAAGCATTCTAACTAGCAGTAGGCATGTACAGATCGCTTCTAGGACCCAAAAATACCGAATTTTCGGGTGTTTTGAACCTGAATTTGAGATATAAACGGGTACAGAAGGTGCATGCACATATCGACTTTGGACACGTAAAATATCAATTTTTAGCATGTTTTGAGCCTATATATTGAAAACATTCTAGCACTGAGTAGGCATGTACAGATCGCTTCTGGGACCCAAAAATATCGAATTTTCGGGAGTTTTGAGGTTGAATTTGGGATATAAACGGGTGCAGAAGATGCATGCACATATCGACTTTTGGGCACTTAAAAGATCAATTTTCAGTATGTTTTGGGCCTGTATCTTGAAAATACTCTAACACGGAGTAGGCATGTACAGATCGTTTCTGGGACCCCAAAATATTGAAATTTCGGGTGTTTTGGGCCTGAATTTGAGATATCGACTCTGGGCACCTAAAATATCGATTTTTAGCATGTTTTGGGCCTGTATCTGAGTAGGCATGTACAGATCGCTTCTGGGACCCAAAAAAATCGAATTTTCGGGTGTTTTGAGGTTGAATTTGGGATTATAAACGGGTGCAGAAGATGCATACACATATTGACTTTGGGCACCTAAAATATCGATTTTCAGCATGTTTTGGGCCTGTATTTTGAAAATACTCTAAAACGGAGTAGGCATGTACAGATCGCTTCTGGGACCCCAAAATATCGAATTTACGGATGTTTTGAGCCTGAATTTGAGATATAAAGGGGTACAGAAGATGCATGCACATATTGACATTGGGCACCTAAAATATCGATTTTGAGCATGTTTTGGGTCTGTATCTTGAAAACATTATAACTAGGAGTAGGCATGTACAGATAGATTCTAGGACCAAAAATACCGAATTTTCGGGTGTTTTAAGCCTGAATTTGAGATATAAACGGTTACAGAAGATTCATGCACATATCGACTTTGGACATTTAAAATATAGATTTTTAGCATGTTTTGAGCCTATATTTTGTGAACATTCTAGCACTGAGTAGGCATGTACAGATCGCTTCTGGGACCCAAAAAATAGAATTTTCTGGTGTTTTGAGGTTGAATTTGGGATTATAAACGGGTGCAGAAGATGTATACACATATTGACTTTGGGCACCTAAAATATCGATTTTCAGCATGTTTTGGGCCTGTATTTTGAAAATACTCTAACACGGAGTAGGCATGTACAGATCGCTTCTGGGACCCCAAAATATCGAATTTTCGGGTGTTTGGAGCCTGAATTTGAGATATAAACAGGTACAGAAGATGCATGCACATATTGACTTTGGGCATCTAAAATATAGATTTTCAGCATGTTTTGGGCCTGTATCTGAATAGGCATGTACAGATCGCTTCTACGACCCAAAAATACCAAACTTTCGGGTGTTTAGAGCCTAAATATGAGATATAAACAGGTACAGAAGATGCATGCACATATTGATTTTGGGCATCTAAAATATCGATTTTCAGCATGTTTTGGGCCTGTATCTGAGTAGGCATGTACAGATCGCTTCTGGGACCCCAAAGTAGCGAATTTTCGGGTGTTTGGAGCCTGAATTTGAGATATAAATGTGTACAGAAGATGCATGCACATATTGACTTTTGGCATCTAAAATATCGATTTTCAGCATGTTTTGGGCCTGTATCTGAGTAGGCATGTACAGATCGCTTCTGGGACCCCAAAATATCGAATTTTCGGGTGTTTTGAGCCTGAATTTGAGATATAAAGGGGTACAGAAGATGCATGCACATATTGACTTTGGTCACCTAAAATATCGATTTTTAGCATGTTTTGGGTCTGTATCTTGAAAACATTATAACTAGGAGTAGGCATGTACAGATAGATTCTAGGACCCAAAAAATCGAATTATCGGGTGTTTTGAGGTTGAATTTGGGATTATAAACGGGTGCAGAAGATGCATACACATATTGACTTTGGGCACCTAAAATATCGATTTTCAGCATGTTTTGGGTCTGTATCTTGAAAATATTATAACTAGGAGTAGGCATGTACAGATAGATTCTAGGACCCAAAAATACCGAATTTTCGGGTGTTTTTAGCCGGAATTTGAGATAGAAACTGTTACAGAAGATGCATGCACATATAGACTTTAGACACTTAAAATATAGATTTTTAGCATGTTTTAAGCCTATATTTTGAAAACATTCTATCACTGAGTAGGCATCTACAGATCGCTTCTGGGACCCAAAAAACCGAATTTTCGGGTGTTTTGAGGTTGAATTTGGGATGATAAACGGGTGCAGAAGATGCATACACATATTGACTTTGGGCACCTAAAATATCGATTTTCAGCATGTTTTTGGCCTCTATTTTGAAAATACTCTAACACGGTGTAGGCATGTACAGATCCCTTCTGGGACCTCAAAATATCGAATTTTCGTGTGTTTGGAGTCTAATTTTGAGATAGAAACGGGTACAGAAGATGCAAGCACATATTGACTTTGGGCACCTAAAATATCGATTTTGAGCATGTTTCGGGTTTATATCTTGAAAACATTCTAACTAGGAGTAGGCATGTACAGATCGCTTCTAGGATCCAAAAATACCGAATTTTCGGGTGTTTTAGGCCTGAATTTGAGATATAAACGGGAACAGAAGATGCATGCACATATCGACGTTGGACACTTAAAATATCGATTTTTAGCATGTTTTGAGCCTATATTTTGAAAACATTCTAGCTCTGAGTAGCCATGTACAGATCGCTTCTGGGACCCAAAAATATCGAATTTTCGGGTGTTTTGAGATTGAATTTGGGATATAAACGGGTGCAGAAGATGCATACACATATCGACTTTGGGCACCTAAAATATCGGTTTTCAGCATGTTTTGGGCCAATATCTGAGTTTGAGATATGCACAGATCGCTTCTAGGACCCCAAAATATCGAATTTTCGGGTGTTTTGAGCCTGAATTTGAGATATAAACGGGTACAGAAGATGCATTCACATATCGACTTTTTGCACCTAAAATATCGATTTTGAGCATGTTTTGGGTCTATATTTTGAAAACATTCTAGCAAGGAGTAGGCATGTACAGATCGCTTCTGGGACACAAAAATATCTAATTTTCGGGTGTTTTGAGTCGGAATTTGAGATATAAACGGGTACAAAAGATGTATGCACATATCGACTTTGGACACCAAAAATATCGATTTTAGCATATTTTAAGTCTATATTTTGAAAACATTCTAGCACTGTGTAGACATGTACAGATCGCTTCTGGGACCCAAAAATATTGAATTTTCCGTTGTTTTGAACGTGAATTTGAGATTTATATGGGTACTGAAGATGCACGCAGATATCGACTTAATGCACGTAAAATATCGATTTTCAGCATGTTTTGGGTCTGTAACTTGAAAACATTATAACTAGGAGTAGGCATGTACAGATAGATTCGAGGACCCAAAAATACCGAATGTTCGGGTGTTTTGAGCCTGAATTTGAGATATAAACGGTTACAGAAGATGCATGCACATATCGACTTTGGACACTTAAATTATAGAGTTTTAGCATGTTTTGAGCCTATATTTTGAAAACATTCTAGCACTGAGTAGGCATGTACAGATCGCTTCTGGGACCCAAAAAATCGAATTTTCGGGTGTTTTGAGGTTGAATTTGGGATTATAAACGGGTGCAGAAGATGCATACACATATTGACTTTGGGCAACTAAAATATCGATTTTCAGCGTGTTTTGGGCCTCTATTTTGAAAATACTCTAACACAGAGTAGGCATGTACAGATCGCTTCTGGGACCCCAAAATATCGAATTTTCGGGTGTTTTGAGCCTTGATTTGAGATATAAAGGGGTACAGAAGATGCATGCACATATTGACTTTGGGCACCTAAAATATCGATTTTGAGCATGTTTTGGGTCTGAATCTTGAAAACATTATAACTAGGAGTAGGCATGTACAGATAGCTTCTAGGACCCAAAAATTCCGAATTTTCGGGTGTTTTGAGCCTGAATTTGAGATATAAACGGGTACAGAAGATGCATGAATATATCAACTTTTGGGCACCTAAAAGATTTATTTTTAGTATGTTTTGGGCCTGAACTTTGAAAATACTCTAACACGGTTAGTAGGCATGTACAGATCGCGTCTGGGACCCCAAAATATCGAATTTACGGGTGTTTTGGGCCTTAATTTGAGATATCGACTTTGGGCACCTAAAATATCGATATTCAGCATGTTTTGGGCCTGTATTTTGAAAATACTCTAACACGGAGTAGGCATGTACAGATCGCTTCTAGGACCCCAAAATATCGAATTTTCGGGTGTTTTGAGCCTGAATTTGAGATATAAAGGGGTACAGAAGATACTTGCACATATTGACTTTGGGCACCTAAAATATCGATTTTGAGCATGTTTTGGGCCTGTATCTTGAAAACATTATAACTAGGAGTAGGCATGTACAGATAACTTCTAGGACCCAAAAATATCGAATTTTCGGGTGTTTTGAGCCTGAATTTGAGATATAAACGGTTACAGAAGATGCATGCACATATCGACTTTGGACACTTAAAATATAGAGTTTTAGCATGTTTTGAGCCTATATTTTGAAAACATTCTAGCACTGAGTAGGCATGTACAGATCGCTTCTGGGACCCAAAAAATCGAATTTTCGGGTGTTTTGATGTTGAATTTGGGATTATAAACGGGTGCAGAAGATGCATACACATATTGACTTTGGGCAACTAAAATATCGATTTTCAGCGTGTTTTGGGCCTCTATTTTGAAAATACTCTAACACAGAGTAGGCATGAACAGATCGCTTCTGGGACCCCAAAATATCGAATTTTCGGGTGTTTTGAGCCTTGATTTGAGATATAAAGGGGTACAGAAGATGCATGCACATATTGACTTTGGGCACCTAAAATATCGATTTTGAGCATGTTTTGGGTCTGAATCTTGAAAACATTATAACTAGGAGTAGGCATGTACAGATAGCTTCTAGGAACCAAAAATTCCGAATTTTCGGGTGTTTTGAGCCTGAATTTGAGATATAAACGGGTACAGAAGATGCATGAATATATCAACTTTTGGGCACCTAAAAGATTTATTTTTAGTATGTTTTGGGCCTGAATTTCGAAAATACTCTAACACGGTTAGTAGGCATGTACAGATCGCGTCTGGGACCCCAAAATATCGAATTTACGGGTGTTTTGGGCCTTAATTTGAGATATCGACTTTGGGCACCTAAAATATCGATATTCAGCATGTTTTGGGCCTGTATTTTGAAAATACTCTAACACGGAGTAGGCATGTACAGATCGCTTCTAGGACCCCAAAATATCGAATTTTCGGGTGTTTTGAGCCTGAATTTGAGATATAAAGGGGTACAGAAGATGCATGCACATATTGACTTTGGTCACCTAAAATATCGATTTTGAGCATGTTTTGGGTCTGTATCTTGAAAACATTATAACTAGTAGTAGGCATCTACAGATCGCTTCTGGGACCCAAAAAATCGAATTTTCGGGTGTTTTGAGGTTGAATTTGGGATGATAAACGGGTGCAGAAGATGCATACACATATTGACTTTGGGCACCTAAGATATCGGTTTTCAGCATGTTTTGGGCCTGTATCTGAGTAGGCATGCACAGATCGCTTCTGGGACCCCAAGATATCGAATTTTCGGGTGTTTTGAGCCTGAATTTGATATATAAACGTGTACAGAATATGCATGCACATATCGACTTTGTGCACCTAAAAGATCGATTTTCAGTATGTTTTGGGCTTGTATTTTGAAAATACTCTAACATGGAGTAGGCATGTCCAGATAGCTTCTGGTACCCTAAAATATCAATTTTTCGGGTATTTTGTGCTTGAATTTGATATATCGACTTTGGGCACCTAAAATATCGATATTTAGCATGTTTTGGGACTATATTATGAAAATATTCTAGTACTGAGTAGGCATGTGCATATTCCTTCTGGGACCCCAAAATTTCGAATTTTCGGGTGTTTTGAGCCTGCATTTGAGATATAAACGGGTACTGAAGATACATGCACATATCGACTTTTTGCACCTAAAATATCGATTTTGAGCATGTTTTGGGCCTGTATCTTGAAAACATTCTAAGAAGGAGTAGGCATGTACAGATCGCTTCTGGGACACAAAAATATCGAATTTTCGGGTGTTTTGAGTCTGAATTTGAGATATAAACGGGTACAGAAGATGCAAGCACATATCGACTTTGGGCACCCAAAATATCGATTTTTAGCATGTTTTGGGCCTATATTTTGAAAATACTCTAACACGGAGTAGGCATGTACAGATCGCTTCTGGGACACAAAAATATCGAATTTTCGGGTGTTTTAAGCCTGAATTTGAGATATAAACGGGTACAGAAGATGAATGCACATATCGACTTTTTGCACCTAAAATATCGATTTTGGGCATGTTTTGGGTCTGTATCTTGAAAACATTCTAGCAAGGAGTAGGCATGTACAGATCGCTTCTGGAACCCAAAAATACCGAATTTTTGGGTGTTTTGAGCCTGAATTTGAGATATAAACGGGTACAGAAGATGCATGCAGATATCGAATTTGGGCACACAAAATAACGATTTTCAGCATGTTTTGGGCCCGTATTGTGAAAATACTCTAACACGGAGTAGGCATGTACCGATTGCTTCTGGGACACAAAAATATCGAATTTTTGGGTGTTTTGAGCCTGAATTTCAGATATAAACGGGTACAGAAGATGCATACACATATTGACTTTGGGCACCTAAAATATCGGTTTTCAGCATGTTTTGGGCCTGTATCTGAGTAGGCATGCACAGATCGCTTCTGGGACCCAAAAATATCGAATTTTCGGGTGTTTTGAGCCTGAATTTGATATATAAACGTGTACAGAATATGCATGCACATATCGACTTTGTGCACCTAAAAGATCGATTTTCAGTATGTTTTGGGCCTGAATTTCAGATATAAACGGGTACAGAAGATGCATGCCCATATCGACTTTGGGCACCCAAAATATCGATTTTTAGCATGTTTTGGGCCTATATTTTAGAAATACTCTAACACGGAGTAAGCAGGTACTGATCGTTTCTGGAACACAAAAATATCGAATTTTCGGGCGTTTTGAGCCTGAATTTAAAATATAAACGGGTACAGAAGATGCATGCCCATATTGATTTTTGGCACCCAAAATATCAATTTTGAGTATGTTTTGGGCCAATATTTTGAAAATATTCTAGCACTGAGTAGGCATGTACAGATCGCTTCTGGGACCCAAAAATATTGAATTTTTGGGTGTTCTGAGCCTGAATTTGGGATATAAATGGGTACAAAAGATGTATGCACATATCGACTTTGGACACCAAAAATATCGATTTTTAGCATATTTTAAGTCTATATTTTGAAAACATTCTAGCACTGAGTAGACATGTACAGATCGCTTCTGGGACCCAAAAATATTGAATTTTCCGTTGTTTTGAGCGTGAATTTGTGATTTATACGGGTACTGAAGATGCATGCAGATATCGACTTAATGCACCTAAAATATCGATTTTGGGCATGTTTTGGGTCTGTATCTTGAAAACATTCTAGCAAGGAGTAGGCATGTACAGATCGCTTCTGGAACCCAAAAATACCGAATTTTTGGGTGTTTTGAGCCTGAATTTGAGATATAAACGGGTACAGAAGATGCTTGCACATATCGAATTTGGGCACACAAAATAACGATTTTCAACATGTTTTGGGCCCGTATTGTGAAAATACTCTAACACGGAGTAGGCATGTACCGATTGCTTCTGGGACACAAAAATATCGAATTTTTGGGTGTTTTGAGCCTGAATTTGAGATATAAACTGGTACAGAAGATGCATGCATATATCGACTTTGGGCACCTAAAATATCGATTTTGAGCATGTTTTGTGTCTGTATCTTGAAAACATTCTCAGAAGGAGTAGGCATGTACTGATCGCTTCAGGGACACAAAAATATCCAATTTTCGGGTGTTTTGAGTCTGAATTTGAGATATAAACGGGTACAGAAGATGCAAGCACATATCGACTTTGGGTTCCCAAAATATCGATTTTTAGCATATTTTGGGCCTATATTTTAGAAATACTCTAACACGGAGTAAGCATGTACAGATCGTTTCTGGAACACAAAAATATCGAATTTTCGGGCGTTTTGAGCCTGAATTTAAAATATAAACGGGTACAGAAGATGCATGCCCATATCGACTTTTGGCACCCAAAATATCAATTTTGAGTATGTTTTGGGCCAATATTTTGAAAATATTCTAGCACTGAGTAGGCATGTACAGATCGCTTCTGGGACCCAAAAATATTGAATTTTTGGGTGTTCTGAGCCTGAATTTGAGATATAAATGGGTACAAAAGATGTATGCACATATCGACTTTGGACACCAAAAATATCGATTTTTAGCATATTTTAAGTCTATATTTTGAAAACATTCTAGCACTGAGTAGACATGTACAGATCGCTTCTGGGACCCAAAAATATTGAATTTTCCGTTGTTTTGAGCGTGAATTTGTGATTTATACGGGTACTGAAGATGCATGCAGATATCGACTTAATGCACCTAAAATATCGATTTTGGGCATGTTTTGGGTCTGTATCTTGAAAACATTCTAGCAAGGAGTAGGCATGTACAGATCGCTTCTGGAACCCAAAAATACCGAATTTTTGGGTGTTTTGAGCCTGAATTTGAGATATAAACGGGTACAGAAGATGCATGCACATATCGACTTTGGGCACACAAAATAACGATTTTCAGCATGTTTTGGGCCCGTATTGTGAAAATACTCTAACACGGAGTAGGCATGTACCGATTGCTTCTGGGACACAAAAATATCGAATTTTTGGGTGTTTTGAGCCTGAATTTCAGATATAAACTGGTACAGAAGATGCATGCATATATCGACTTTAGGCACCTAAAATATCGATTTTGAGCATGTTTTGTGTCTGTATCTTGAAAACATTCTCAGAAGGAGTAGGCATGTACTGATCGCTTCAGGGACACAAAAATATCCAATTTTCGGGTGTTTTGAGTCTGAATTTGAGATATAAACGGGTACAGAAGATGCAAGCACATATCGACTTTGGGCACCCAAAATATCGATTTTTAGCATATTTTGGGCCTATATTTTAGAAATACTCTAACACGGAGTAAGCATGTACAGATCGTTTCTGGAACACAAAAATATCGAATTTTCGGGCGTTTTGAGCCTGAATTTAAAATATAAACGGGTACAGAAGATGCATGCCCATATCGACTTTTGGCACCCAAAATATCAATTTTGAGTATGTTTTGGGCCAATATTTTGAAAATATTCTAGCACTGAGTAGGCATGTACAGATCGCTTCTGGGACCCAAAAATATTGAATTTTCGGGTGTTCTGAGCCTGAATTTGGGATATAAATGGGTACAAAAGATGTATGCACATATCGACTTTGGACACCAAAAATATCGATTTTTAGCATATTTTAAGTCTATATTTTGAAAACATTCTAGCACTGAGTAGACATGTACAGATCGCTTCTGGGACCCAAAAATATTGAATTTTCCGTTATTTTGAGCGTGAATTTGAGATTTATACGGGTACTGAAGATGCATGCAGATATCGACTTAATGCACGTAAAATATCAATTTTGAGCATGTTTTAGGTCTGTATCTTGAAAACATTCTAGCAAGGAGTAGGCATGTACAGATCGCTTCTGGGACCCAAAAATACAGAATTATTTGGGTGTTTTGAGCCTGAATTTGAGATATCTACAGGTAGTAGGGGTTAGGTAGCCCCACCCAGGGAGGTACTACCGCTGAGGCAACGGGAGATTCAAGGAAGTACCTGATTCCATTTTTTCCTACAGGCCTCAGTTGATGGTTACACATCTTCTGCCTCACACATCTATGGGGAGCCATGTAATCCCTTACACTACACACACATCCATACAAACTATATTCACTTACATTCCTATCCTTGACATTAGCATACCAACTTCTCAACTCAACATGAAAAACAATACAAGCGCAAACACATTTTAAAACTTTATACCATGGCTGATGCAACTCTTAGAGCAAGCGCGGTGGTTTCTCGGATGACCACCACCGGCAGGGCGGGGTCTTTGACACAGGGCCCTCCCGGTCGTCATAACGCGACTGTGTCAGCACCAGCCATGATGCATAAAACAACTGCTCGTCAGCACAATGAATTAATTACGTTTGCAAATGTTCGGGGGCTTCACTCCAACATTAACTCGGTACACTTACTTCTTCAAACCGAAACCCCTAACATTCTTTTCCTCACTGAATGCCAGGTTACTCCCTCTTCTGACCTGACTAACTACAACTTTCCAGGCTATATTTTAATGTCAAATTTTAGATCAAACGGAGGCGTTTGCTGTTTTGCTAGATCAACAATATCCTTGGAGAACATTTTCAATCTCGCATCACCAGATTTTGATTACTCAATTTTCAAGCTAAATTCTTCAGGCTTAGTTAAATATTATTGTTGTATTTACCGATCACCAAATGCCTCCCCAGATAATAGCCTCTTTGATTCCCTGACCTCCATTCTTTCTGATTTAAACATTAATGCTGCATCTGATATATCCTTACTGGGTGATTTTAATGTCCACAATGTTGAGTGGCTTACTCATTCGGCCAGAACTGATGAACCTGGGCTTGAATGCGAGTTATTCGCAGACTCATTCAATCTCGCCCAACTAATCAAGCACCCCACTCGCATACCTGATAATCCAGAACATAGACCGCACCTACTTGATTTGTTTCTTACTACCAATCCCGAAACATATAATGTCGAAGTGAAGTCCCCTCTTGGATCCTCAGACCATTGCCTCATTGCAGTCACCTGTTCCCACTCCTCCCTACCCATCCACTCTGAACCCATCCGAGTGACCAAATGGCACTATGATGCTGCAGATTGGGTGGGGTTCCGTGACTTTTTAATTAACATTCCTTGGTTATCATTTTACTCTACTGACTCAGATAGCTTCCTGAACCATATTACTGATTTTATAAAAATAGGAATGGAAACATATATCCCTCACCATCAACACTCAAAAAGATCTAACTCTCCAAAATGGTTTGATCACAGCTGTGCCAGAGCTACAGAACAAAATTCAATAGCCTATAATGCCTATACAAAGTCGAAAACTCTTCAGTCATACAATTATTTCAAAATTGTCAGATGCCATGCTAAAGCTGTTACTAATTTAGCCAAATCTAACTTCATACATAAACAAGTCAATAAATTACTGAATAATCCTAATGATAATAAGATCTTTTGGTCAACAGTAAACTCATTCAAATCTAACTTCAACCATGGTTCATCTATTCCCCCTTTAAAGAATAGCAATGGAAATCTCATATGTGATCCACGTGGTAAAGCAAATCTTTTTTGGCCAATATCTTCGTCACAAATTCAAACCTCAATGACACTGCTCAAAACACTCCCATTTTGAATTTTAACTCCACAGAAAGTCCACCCTTAATAATTCATACAAGACAAGTGCGAACTATTTTGGAGAATCTGTTTATCGACAAAGCTCCAGGGCCAGATGAAATTCCTCCCACGGTATTAAAAAATTGCTCAAAAGAATTAGCTCCAATTCTCTCAAAATTATTTCGTATATGTCCCCATACCTCGTCCTTCCCAGCCGCCTGGAAAGAAGCCAATGTACAACCAATTCCCAAAAAAGGAGCTACCGCAAATCCATCAAATTACAGACCAATTGCCATCACGTCTACTCTCGGTAAAATATTTGAAATAGTTCTTAACAATCACTTTGTAAAGCACCTTGAGAAAAATCATCTGCTAAATGATAAGCAATATGGCTTTAGACAGAGACGATCTACTGTGGACCTGCTCTGTTATTTCACAGATAACCTATTCCAATCAACTGATAAACATGGAGAGACTCACACAATTTGCCTTGATATATCTAAAGCCTTTGACAGAGTATGGCACAGATCATTACTGTCTAAGCTTCCACATTATGGCCTTCAATCTTTTGTTCCCCTAATTAATTCATATCTTAGCAACAGAAAATTACGTGTGATGGTAGATGGTCTGTATTCCGACTTTCATCCCATTAATGCTGGTGTTCCTCAAGGAGCGGTCTTGGCTCCAACTTTGTTCCTCATTCATATTAATGATCTTTTGTCAGTTACTCAGAATTCAATTCACTCCTATGCTGATGATTCAACTATTCACAGTTCCTTCTCATTTAATGATAGTTTTACTCAACACAACATTTTAGAATACAAACTTGCCACTTCAATTTCATTAAATGAAGACTTAACGAAGATCTTTGAATGGGGACAAAACAACCTAGTTTCTTTCACTGCAAAAAAAACTAAATACATCCCGTTCTCAAATAGATCAGATAATCAAGATTCTCACATTATTTTCAATAATACAAATATCCCCAAGTCCCACAGCATTGATCTCCTTGGTGTAACTTTAAATGAAAACCTCAGTTGGACTCCCTATGTAAAATCCATTGCCAAAACTGCATCTAGGAAGATGGGACTTTTATACAGAGCTTGTAATTATTTGACTGACGAGCAGTTAGCAGTAATATATAAGAGTCATGTGCGTTCCCAGATGGAATATTGTTCACCTCTGTGGGCTGGTTGTGGATCGGTGGTGTTAAGACAATTAGATAAAATTCAAAACAGAGCTATCAGACTGATCAATAATCCTATGATCACTAATGAATTCCCTCCCTTATCAGTACGTAGAAATGTTGCTTCCCTTGCACTATTTTATAGATACTTTTATAAGATATGTTCGGATGAACTTGCCCTGATTATAACACCCCTTCGCGTCTTCCCGCGGAGGACTAGGGCAGCTGAGAATGCGCATGAGTTCACACTGACTCCTCCACGTTGCAGGACAACTACTTACAAACATTCATTTACTCCCCGTACTACTTACCTGTGGAATTCTCTACCAAGGGAATGTTTTCCAGCAAGTTATAACCCCCAGAAATTTAAATTCAGTTGTATTAAATATTTTATGAGTGGAGGAAGCCAATAGGCAAATGGAAACATTTATCTATTTGTTATTTCCTTTCCTCCACTCACTACATGTAAAAAAAAAAAATAAAAAAATATAAACGGGTACAGAAGATGCATGCATATATCGACTTTGGGCACCTAAACTAACGATTTTCAGCATGTTTTGGGCCTGTATTTTGAAAGTACTCTAACACGGAGTAGCCATGTACAGATCGCTTCTGGGACCCAAACATTTTGAATTTTTGGGTGTTTTGAGCCTGAATTTGAGATATAAACGGGTACAGAATATGCATGCACATATCGACTATGGGCACCTAAAATATCGATTTTCAGCATGTTTTGGGGATGTATTTTGAAAATACTCTAGCACGGAGTAGGCATGTACAGATCGCTTATGGGACCCAAAAATATCGAACTTTTGGGTGATTTGAGCCTGCATTTGAGATTTAAACGGGTACAGAAGATGCATGCATATATCGACTTTGGGCACCTAAAATATCGATTTTGAGCATGTTTTGGGTCTGTATCTTGAAAACATTCTAAGAAGGAGTAGGCATGTACAGATCGCTTCTGGGACACAAAAACATCTAATTTTCGGGTGTTTTGAGTCTGAATTTGAGATATAAACGGGTACAGAAGATGCATGCACATATCGACTTTGGGCACCCAAAATATCGATTTTTAGCATGTTTTGGGCCTATATTTTGAAAATACTCTAACACGGAGTAGGCATGTACAAATCGCTTCTGGGACACAAAAATATCGAATTTTCGGGTGTTTTGAGCCTGAATTTAAAATATAAACGGGTACAGAAGATGCATGCACATATCGAATTTGGGCACCCAAAATATCGATTTTCAGCATGTTTTGGGCCTATATTTTGAAAATATTCTAGCAATGCTTCTGGCTAGCACAGTGCCAGAGTCTGCGGCTGCAATCCTGCGGCCCAGCGTTCGATCCTTGCTCGGGACACGATAAAAATCTTTCACTGATGCCAGAGGTTACCACCCCTGTGAGCAGGGGGTGGGGGGTTTGAGTCAGCTGTCTGAGGTCTTCCTGCTTACGCAGCCATAGCTGAAGCTGACTCGGGTCTCACGTGGGTAGAGAGGTCTTTGGGCCACTCATCATCCTTGTGATGCGTGCTATAGTTGTGTTTCATACACATAGTGTGTGATACACTCTGTCCCATTGACTGCCACTCATTGGCGGACCTTTAACCTTTAATGAGTAGAATTGTACAGATCGCTTCTGGGACCCAAAAATATTGAATTTTCGGATGTTCTGAGCCTGAATTTGGGATATAAACGGGTACAAAAGATGTATGCACATATCGACTTTGGACACCAAAAATATCGATTTTTAGCATATTTTAAGTCTATATTTTGAAAACATTCTAGCACTGAGTAGACATGTACAGATCGCTTCGGGGACCCAAAAATATCGAATTTTTGGGTGTTTTGAGACTGCATTGAGATTTAAACGGGTACTGAAGATGCATGCATATATCGACTTAATGCACGTAAAATATCAATTTTGAGCATGTTTTGGGTCTGTATCATGAAAACATTCTAGCAAGGAATAGGCATGTACAGATCGCTTCTGGGACCTAAAAATACCGAATTTTTGGGTGTTTTGAGCCTGAATTTGAGATATAAACGGGTACAGAAGATGCATGCATATATCGACTTTGGGCACCTAAACTATCGATTTTCAGTATGTTTTGGGCCTATATTTTGAAAATATTCTAGCAATGAGTAGAATTGTACAGATCGCTTCTAGGACCGAAAAATATCGAATTTTCAGGTGTTTTGAGCCTGAATTTGGGATATAAACGGGTACAAAAGATGTATGCACATATCGACTTTGGACACATGAAATATCGATTTTTAGCATGTTTTAAGCCTATAATTTGAAAACATTCTAGCAAGGAGTACAGATTGCTTCTGGAACCCAAAAATATTGAATTTTCGGGAGTTTTGAGCCGGAATTTATGATATAAACATTTACTGAAGATGCATACATATATCGACTTTTTGCACCTAAAATATTGATTTTGAGCATGTTATGGGTCTGTATCTTGAAAACATTCTAACAAGGAGTAGGCATGTACAGATCGCCACTGGGACCCAAAAATATCGAATTTTCGGGTGTTCTGAGTCTGAATTTGAGATATATAATGGGTACAGAAGATGCATGCACATATCGACTTTGGGCACCCAAAATATCGATTTTTAGCATGTTTTGGGCCTATATTTTGAAAATACTCTAACACGGAGTAGGCATGTACAGATCGCTTCTGGGACACAAAAATATCGAATTTTCGGGTGTTTTGAGCCTGAATTTAAAATATAAACGGGTACAGAAGATGCATGCACATATCGACTTTGGGCATCCAAAATATCAATTTTGAGTATGTTTTGGGCCAATATTTTGAAAATATTCTAGCACTGAGTAGGCATGTACAGATCGCTTCTGGGACCCAAAAATATCGAATTTTTGGGTGTTTTGAGCCTACATTTGAGATTTAAACGGGTACAAAAGATGCATGCATATATCGACTTAATGCACGTAAAATATCAATTTTGAGCATGTTTTGGGTCTGTATCATGAAAACATTCTAGCAAGTAGTAGGCATGTACAGATCGCTTCTGGGACCCAAAAATACCGAATTTGGGGGTGTTTTGAGCCTGAATTTGAGATATAAACGGGTACAGAATATGCATGCACATATCGACTGTGGGGACACAAAATAACGATTTTCAGCATGTTTTGTGCCCGTATTGTGAAAATACTCTAACACGGAGTAGGCATGTACCGATTGCTTCTGGGACACAAAAATATCGAATTTTTTGGTGTTTTGAGCCTGAATTTGAGATATAAACGGGTACAGAAGATGCATGCATATATCGACTTTTGGGCAACTAAAATATCGATTTTGAGCATGTTTTGGGTCTGTATCTTGAAAACATTCTAAGAAGGAGTAGGCATGTACAGATCGCTTCTGGGACACAAAAATATCTAATTTTCGGGTGTTTTGAGTCTGAATTTGGGATATAAACGGGTACAGAAGATGGAAGCACATATCGACTTTGGGCACCCAAAATATCAATTTTGAGTATGTTTTGGGCCAATATTTTAAAAATATTCTAGCACTGAGTAGGCATGTACGGATCGCTTCTGGGACCCAAAAATATTGAATTTTCGGGTGTTCTGAGCCTGAATTTGGGATATAAACGGGTACAAAAGATGTATGCACATATCGACTTTGGACACCAAAAATATCAATTTTTAGCATGCTTTTAGCCTATAATTTGAAAACATTCTAGCAAGGAGTAGGCATGTACAGATTGCTTCTGGTACCCAAAAATATTGAAATTTCGGGAGTTTTGAGCCGGAATTTATGATATAAACAAGTACTGAAGATCCATGCATATATCGACTTTGGGCACCTAAAATATCGATTTTGAGCATGTTTTGGGTCTGTATCTTGAAAACATTCTAAGAAGGAGTAGGCATGTACAGATCGCTTCTGGGACACAAAAATATCTAATTTTCGGGTGTTTTGAGTCTGAATTTGAGATATAAACGGGTACAGAAGATGCAAGCACATATCGACTTTAGGCACCCAAAATATCAATTTTGAGTATGTTTTGGGCCAATATTTTGAAAATATTCTAGCACTGAGTAGGCATGTACAGATCGCTTTTGGGACCCAAAAATATTGAATTTTCGGGTGTTCTGAGCCTGAATTTGGGATATAAACGGGTACAAAAGATGTATGCACATATCGACTTTGGACACCAAAAATATCGATTTTTAGCATATTTTAAGTCTATATTTTGAAAACATTCTAGCACTGAGTAGACATGTACAGATCGCTTCGGGGACCCAAAAATATCGAATTTTTGGGTGTTTTTAGACTACATTGAGATTTAAACGGGTACTGAAGATGCATGCATATATCGACTTAATGCACGTAAAATATCAATTTTGAGCATGTTTTGGGTCTGTATCATGAAAACATTCTAGCAAGTAGTAGGCATGTACAGATCGCTTCTGGGACCCAAAAATACCGAATTTTCAGGTGTTTTGAGCCTGAATTTGAGATATAAACGGGTACAGAAGATGCATGCACATATCGACTTTGGGCACACAAAATAACGATTTTCAGCATGTTTTGGGCCCGTATTGTGAAAATACTCTAACACGGTGTAGGCATGTACCGATTGCTTCTGGGACACAAAAATATCGAATTTTTTGGTGTTTTGAGCCTGAATTTGAGATATAAACGGGTACAGAAGATGCAAGCACATATCAACTTTGGGCACCCAAAATATCGATTTTTAGCATGTTTTGGGCCTATATTTTGAAAATATTCTAGCAATGAGTAGGCATGTACAGATCGCTTCTGGGACACAAAAAAATCGAATTTTCAGGTGTTTTCAGCCTGAATTTGGGATATAAACGAGTACAGAAGATGTATACACATATTGACTTTGGCAAACTAAAATATCGATTTTGAGCATGTTTTGGGTCTGTATCTTGAAAACATTCTAAGAAGAAGTAGGCATGTACAGATCGCTTCTAGGACACAAAAAAATCGAATTTTCAGGTGTTTTCAGCCTGAATTTGGGATATAAACGAGTACAGAAGATGTATACACATATTGACTTTGGCAAACTAAAATATCGATTTTGAGCATGTTTTGGGTCTGTATCTTGAAAACATTCTAAGAAGAAGTAGGCATGTACAGATCGCTTCTGGGACACAAAAATATCGAACTTTCGGGTGTTTTGAGCCTGAATTTAAAATATAAACGGGTACAGAAGATGCATGCACATATCGACTTTGGGCACCCAAAATATCAATTTTGTGTATGTTTTGGGCCAATATTTTGAAAATATTCTAGCACTGAGTAGGCATGTACAGATCGCTTCTGGGACCCAAAAATATTGAATTTTCGGGTGTTCTGAGCCTGAATTTGGGATATAAACGGGTACAAAAGATGCATACACATATTGAGTTTGGCCACCTAAAATATCGATTTTGAGCATGTTTTGGGCCTATATTTTGAAAATATTCTAGCACTGTGTAGGCATGTACAGATCGCTTCTAGGACCGAAAAATATCGAATTTTCAGGTGTTTTAAACCTGAATTTGGGATATAAACGGGTACAAAAGATGTATGCACATATCGACTTTGGACACATGAAATATCGATTTTTAGCATGTTTTAAGCCTATAATTTGAAAACATTCTAGCAAGGAGTACAGATTGCTTCTGGAACCCAAAAATATTGAAATTTCGGGAGTTTTGAGCCGGAATTAATGATATAAACACGTACTGAAGATGCATGAATATATCGACTTTTTGCACCTAAAATATCCATTTTGAGCATGTTATGGGTCTGTATCTTGAAAACATTCTAACAAGGAGTAGGCATGTACAGATCGCCTCTGGGACCCAAAAATATCGAATTTTCGGGTGTTCTGAGTCTGAATTTGAGATATATAATGGGTACAGAAGATGCATGCACATATCGACTTTGGACACCAAAAATATCGATTTTTAGCATATTTTAAGTCTATATTTTGAAAACATTCTAGCACTGAGTAGACATGTACAGATCGCTTCGGGGACCCAAAAATATCGAATTTTTGGGTGTTTTTAGACTACATTGAGATTTAAACGGGTACTGAAGATGCATGCATATATCGACTTAATGCACGTAAAATATCAATTTTGAGCATGTTTTGGGTCTGTATCATGAAAACATTCTAGCAAGGAGTAGGCATGTACAGATCGCTTCTGGGACCTAAAAATACCGAATTTTTGGGTGTTTTGAGCCTGAATTTGAGATATAAACGGGTACACAAGATGCATGCACATATCGACTTTGGGTACACAAAATAACGATTTTCAGCATGTTTTGGGCCCGTATTGTGAAAATACTATAACACGGAGTAGGCATGTACTGATTGCTTCTGGGACACAAAAATATCGAACTTTTGGGTGTTTTGAGCCTGAATTTGAGATATAAGCGGGTACAGAAGATGCATGCATATATCGTCATTGGGCACCTAAACTATCGATTTTCAGCATGTTTTGGGCCTATATTTTGAAAATATTCTAGCAATGAGTAGAATTGTACAGATCGCTTCTGGGACCCAAAAATATCGAATTTTCGGGTGTTTTCAACCTGAATTTGGGATATAAACGTGTACAGAAGATGCATACACATATTGAGTTTGGCCACCTAAAATATCGATTTTGAGCATGTTTTGGGCCTATATTTTGAAAATATTCTAGCACTGTGTAGGCATGTACAGATCACTTCTAGGACCGAAAAATATTGAATTTTCAGGTGTTTTGAGCCAGAAATTGGGATATAAACGGGTACAAAAGATGTATGCACATATTGACTTTGGACACATGAAATATCGATTTTTAGCATGTTTTAAGCCTATAATTTGAAAACATTCTAGCAAGGAGTACAGATTGCTTCTGGAACCCAAAAATATTGAAATTTCGGGAGTTTTGAGCCGGAATATATGATATAAACATGTACTGAAGATGCATGCATATATCGACTTTTTGCACCTAAAATATCCATTTTGAGCATGTTATGGGTCTGTATCTTGAAAACATTCTAACAAGGAGTAGGCATGTACAGATCGCCTCTGGGACCCAAAAATATCGAATTTTCGGGTGTTATGAGTCTGAATTTGAGATATATAATGGGTACAGAAGATGCATGCACATATCGACTTTGGGCACCCAAAATATCGATTTTTAGCATGTTTTGGGCCTATATTTTGAAAATACTCTAACACGGAGTAGGCATGTACAGATCGCTTCTGGGACACAAAAATATCGAATTTTCGGGTGTTTTGAGCCTGAATTTAAAATATAAACGGGTACAGAAGATGCATGCACATATCGACTTTGGGCACCCAAAATATCAATTTTGAGTATGTTTTGGGCCAATATTTTGAAAATATTCTAGCACTGAGTAGGCATGTACAGATCGCTTCTGGGACCCAAAAATATCGAATTTTTGGGTGTTTTGAGGATACATTTGAGATTTAAACGGGTACAAAAGATGCATGCATATATCGACTTAATGCACGTAAAATATCAATTTTGAGCATGTTTTGGGTATGTATCATGAAAACATTCTAGCATGTAGTAGGCATGTACAGATCGCTTCTGGGACCCAAAAATACCGAATTTTCAGGTGTTTTGAGCCTGAATTTGAGATATAAACGGGTACAGAAGATACATGCACATATCGACTTTGGGCACACAAAATAACGATTTTCAGCATGTTTTGGGCCCGTATTGTGAAAATACTCTAACACGGAGTAGGCATGTACCGATTGCTTCTGGGACACAAAAATATCGAATTTTTTGGTGTTTTGAGCCTGAATTTGAGATATAAACGGGTACAGAAGATGCAAGCACATATCAACTTTGGGCACCCAAAATATCGATTATTAGCATGTTTTGGGCCTATATTTTGAAAATATTCTAGCAATGAGTAGGCATGTACAGATCGCTTATGGGACACAAAAAAATCGAATTTTCAGGTGTTTTCAGCCTGAATTTGGGATATAAACAAGTACAGAAGATGTATACACATATTGACTTTGGCAAACTAAAATATCGATTTTGAGCATGTTTTGGGTCTGTATCTTGAAAACATTCTAAGAAGAAGTAGGCATGTACAGATCGCTTCTAGGACACAAAAAAATCGAATTTTCAGGTATTTTCAGCCTGAATTTGGGATATAAACGAGTACAGAAGATGTATACACATATTGACTTTGGCAAACTAAAATATCGATTTTTACCATGTTTTGGGTCTGCATCTTGAAAACATTCTAAGAAGAAGTAGGCATGTACAGATCGCTTCTGGGACACAAAAATACCGAATTTTCGGGTGTTTTGAGCCTGAATTTAAAATATAAACGGCTACAGAAGATGCATGCACATATCGACTTTGGGCACCCAAAATATCAATTTTGTGTATGTTTTGGGCCAATATTTTGAAAATATTCTAGCACTGAGTAGGCATGTACAGATCGCTTCTGGGACCCAAAAATATTGAATTTTCGGGTGTTCTGAGCCTGAATGATTTGGGATATAAACGGGTACAAAAGATGCATACACATATTGAGTTTGGCCACCTAAAATATCGATTTTGAGCATGTTTTGGGCCTATATTTTGAAAATATTCTAGCACTGTGTAGGCATGTACAGATCGCTTCTAGGACCGAAAAATATCGAATTTTCAGGTGTTTTGAGCCTGAATTTGGGATATAAACGGGTACAAAAGATGTATGCACATATCGACTTTGGACACATGAAATATCGATTTTTAGCATGTTTTAAGCCTATAATTTGAAAACATTCTAGCAAGGAGTACAGATTGCTTCTGGAACCCAAAAATATCGAATTTTTGGGTGTTTTGAGCCTACATTTGAGATTTAAACGGGTACTGAAGATGCATGCATATATCGACTTAATGCACGTAAAATATCAATTTTGAGCATGTTTTGGGTCTGTATCATGAAAACATTCTAGCAAGTAGTAGGCATGTACAGATCGCTTCTGGGACCCAAAAATACCGAATTTTTGGGTGTTTTGAACCTGAATTTGAGATATAAACGGGTACAGAAGATGCATGCACATATCGACTTTGGGCACACAAAATAACGATTTTCAGCATGTTTTGGGCCCGTATTGTGAAAATACTCTAACACGGAGTAGGCATGTACCGATTGCTTCTGAGACACAAAAATATCGAATTTTTTGGTGTTTTGAGCCTGAATTTGAGATATAAACGGGTACAGAAGATGCATGCATATATCGACTTTAGGCACCTAAAATATCGATTTTGAGCATGTTTTGGGTCTGTATCTTGAAAACATTCTAAGAAGGAGTACAGATCGCTTCTGGGACACAAAAATATCTAATTTTCGGGTGTTTTGAGCCTGAATTTAAAATATAAACGGGTACATAAGATGCATGCACATATCGACTTTGGGCACCTAAAATATCGATTTTTAGCATATTTTGGGCCTGTATTTTAAAAATACTCTAGCACTGAGTAGGCATGTAAAGATCGCTTCTAAGACACATAAAATATCGAATTTACGTGTGTTCTGAGCCTGAATTTGAGATATATAATGGGTACAGAAGATGAATGTACATATCGACTTTGGGCAACCAAAATATCGATTTTTAGCATGTTTTGGGCCTATATTTTGAAAATATTCTAGCAACGTGTATGGATGTACAGATCGCTTCTGGGAACCAAAAATATAGAATTTTCAGGGTGTTTTCAGCCTTAATTTTGGGATTAAACGGGTACAGAAGATGCATACACATATTGACTTTGAGAACCTAAAATATCGATTTTGAGCATGTTTTGGCCCTGTATTTTGAAAATACTCTAAGACGGAGTAGGCATGTACAGATCGTTTCTGGGACACAAAAATATCGAATTTTCGGTTGTTTTGAGCCTGAATTTGAGATATAAACGGGTACAGAAGATGCATTCACATATCGAAATTGGGAACCTAGAAGATCGATTTTCAGTATGTATTAGGCCTGTATTTTGAAAATACTCTAACACTTAGTAGGCATGTACAGATTGCTTCTGGAACCGAAAAATATTGAAATTTCGAGAGTTTTGAGCCTGAATTTATGATATAAACAAGTACTAAAAATGCATGTATATATCGACTTTTTGCACCTACAATATCGATTTTGAGCATGTTATGGGTCTGTATCTTGAAAACATTCTAGCATGGAGTAGGCATGTACAGATCGCTTCTGTGACCCAAAAATATTGAATTTTCGGGTGTTTTCAGCCTGAATTTGAGATATAAACGGGTGAAGAAGATGCAAGCACATAGCGATTTTGGGCACCCAAAATATCGATTTTGAGCATGTTTTGGCCCTATATTTTGAGAATCCTCTAACACGGAGTAGGCATGTACAGATCGGTTCTGGGACACAAAAATATCAAATTTTCGGGTGTTTGGAGCCTGAATTTGAGATATAAACGGGTACAGAAGATGCATGCACATATCGACTTTTGGGCACCTAGAAGATCGATTTTCAATATGTATTAGGCCTGTATTTTGAAAATACTCTAACACGGAGTAGGCATGTACAGATCGCTTCTGGAACCCCAAAATATCGAATTTTTAGGTGTTTTGGGCCTGATTTTGAGATATCGACTATGGGCACCTAAAATATCGATTTTTAGCATGTTTTGGGCCAATATTTTGAAAATATTCTAGCACTGAGTAGGCATGTACAGATCGCTTCTGGGACTCCAAAATATCGAATTTTCGGGTGTTTTGAGCCTGAATTTGAGATATAAACGGGTACAGAAGATACATTCACGTATTGACTTTGAGCCCCTAAAATATCGATTTTCAGCATGTTTTGGGCCTAAATCTTGAAAATACTCTAACACGGAGTAGGCATGTACAGATCGCTTCTGGGACCTCAAAATATCGAATATTCGGGTGTTTTGAGCATGAATTTGAGATATAAAACGGTACAGAAATTGCATGCACATATCGACTTTTGGTTACCTAAAAGATCGATTTTCAGTATATTTTGGGCCTGTATTTTGAAAATACTCTAACACGGAGTAGGCATGCACCGATCGCTTTTATGACCCTAAAATGTCGAATTTTCGGGTGTTTTGGGCCTGAATTTGAGATATCGACTTTGGGCACCTAAAATATAGATTTTTAGCACGTTTTGGGCCTATATTTTGTAAATATTCTAGCACTGAGTAGGCATGTACAGATCGCTTCTGCGACCCCAACTTATCGAATTTTCGGGTGTTTTGAGCATGAATTTGAAATATAAACGGGTACAGAAGATGCATGTACATATTGACTTTGGGCACCTAAAATATCGATTTTCAGCATGTTTTGGGCCTGTATTTTGAAAATACTCTAACACGGAGTAGGCATGTACAGATCGCTTCTGGGACCCCAAAATATCGAATTTTCGGGAGTTTTGGGCCTGAATTTCAGATATCGACTTTGGGCACCTAAATATTGATAATTAGCATGTTTTTGACCTATATTTTGAAAATATTCTAGAACTGAGTAGGCATGAATAGATCGCTTCTAGGACCCAAAAATATCGAATTTTCGGGTGTTTTGAGCCTGGATTTGAGATAAAAACGGGTGCAGAAGATGCATACACATATTAACTTTGGGCACCTAAAATATCGATTTTCAGCATGTTATGGGCCTGTATCTGAGTAGGCATGTACAGATCGCTTCTGGGACCCCAAAATATCGAATTTTCGGGTGTTTTGCCCCTGAATTTGAGATATCGACTTTGGGCACCTAAAATATCGATTTTCAGCATGTTTTGGGCCTGTATTTTGAAAATACTCTAACACAGAGTAGGCATGTACAGATCGCTTCAGGGACCCCAAAATATCAAACTTTCGGGTGCTTTGAGCCTGAATATGAGATATAAACGGGTACTGAAGATGCATGCACATATCTACTTTTGGGCACCGAAAATATCGATTTTGAGCATGTTTTGGGTCTGTATCTTGAAAACATTCTAACTAGGAGTAGGCATGTACAGATCGCTTCCAGGACCCAAAAATACCGAATTTTCGGGTGTTTTGAGCCTGAATTTGAGATGTAAACGGGTACAGAAGATGCATGCACATATCGACTTTGGACACTTAAAATATCGATTTTTAACATGTTTTGAGCCTATATTTTGAAAACATTCTAGCACTGAGTTGGCATGTACAGATCGCTTCTAGTCCCAAAAATATCGAATTTTCGGGTGTTTTGGGCCTGAATTTGAGTAATCGACTTTGGGCACTTAAAATATCGATTTTTGCATGTTTTGGACCTATATTTTGAAAATATTCTAGCACTGAGTAGGCATGTACAGATCGCTTCTGGGACCCAAAAATATCAAATTTTCGGGTGTTTTGAGCCTGAATTTGAGATATAAACGGGTACAGAAGATGTATGCACATATTGACTTTGGGCACCTAAAATATCGATTTTCAGCATGTTTTGGGTCTGTATCTTGAAAACATCCTAACTAGGAGTAGGCATGTACAGATCGCTTCTAGGACCCAAAAATACTGAATTTTCGGGAGTTTTGAAACTTAATTTTAGATATAAACGGGTACAGAAGATGAATGCACATATCGACTTTGGATACTAAAAATATTGATTTTTAGCATGTTTTGAGCCTATATTTAGAAAAAATTCTAGCACTGAATAGGCATGTACAAATCGCTTCAGGGACCCAAAAATATCGAAATTTTCGGGTGTTTTGAGGTTGAATTTGGGATGAAAACGGGTGCAGAAGATGCATACACATATTTATTTTTGGGCACCTAAAATATCGTTTTTCAGCATGTTTTGGGCCTGTATCTGAGTAGGCATGCACAGATCGCTTCTGGGACCCCAAAATATCGAATTTTCGGGTGCTTTGGGACTGAATTTGAGATATCGACTTTGGGCACCTAAAATATCGATTTTCAGCATGTTTTGGGCCTGTATTTTGAAAATACTCTAACACGGAGTAGGCATGTACAGTTCGCATCAGGGACCCCAAAATATCGAATTTTCGGGTGTTTTGAGCCTGAATTTGAGATTTAAACGGGTACTGAAGATGCTTACACATATCGACTTTTGGGCCCCGAAAATATCGATTTTGAGCATGTTTTGGGTCTGTATCTTGAAAACATTCTAACTAAGAGTAGGCATGTACAGATCGCTTCCAGGAACCAAAAATACCGAATTTTCGGGTATTTTGAGCCTGAATTTGAGATATAAACGGGTACAGAAGATGCATGCACATATCGACTATGGACACTTAAAATATCGATTTTTAGCATGTTTTGAGCCTATATTTTGAAAACATTCTAAAACTGAGTTAGATGTACAGATCGCTTCTGGTACCCAAAAATATCGAATTTTCGGGTGTTTTGAGGTTGAATTTGGGATATAAACGGGTGCAGAAGATGAATACACATATTGACTTTGGGCACCTAAAATATCGGGTTTTAGGATGTTTGGGGCCTGTATCTGAGTAGACATGTACAGATCGCTTCTAGGACCCCAAAATATCGAACTTTCGGATGTTTGGAGACTGAATTTGAGATATAAACGGGTACTGAAGATGCATGCACATATCGACTTTTGGGCACCTAAAATATCGATTTTGAGCATGTTTTGGGTCTATATCTTGAAAACATTCTAACTAGGAGTAGGCATGTACAGATCGCTTCTAGGACCCAAAAATACCGAATTTTCGGGAGTTTTGAGACTTAATTTGAGTTATAAACGGGTACAGAAGATGCATGCACATATTGACTTGGGGCACCTAAAATATCGATTTTCAGCATGTTTTGGGTCTGTATTTTGAAAATACTCTAATACGGAGTAGGCATTTACAGATCGCTTCAGAGACCGCAAAATATCGAATTTTCGGGTGTTTTGAGCCTGAATTTGAGATATAAACGGGTACTCAAGATGAATGCACCTATCGACTTTTGGGCACCAAAAATATCGATTTTGAGCATGTTTTGGTTCTGTATCTTGAAAAAATTCTAACTAGGAGTAGGCATGTACAGATCGCTTCCAGGACCCAAAAATACCGAATTTTCGGGTGTTTTGAGCCTGAATTTGAGACATAAACGGGTACAGAAGATGCATGCACATATTGACTTTGGGTACCTAAAATATCGATTTTCTGCATGTTTTGGACCTGCATTTTGAAAATACTCTAACACGGAGTAGGCATGTACAGATCGCTTCAGGGACCCCAAAATATCGAATTTTCGGGTGTTTTGAGCCTGAATTTGAGATATAAACGGGTACTGAAGATGAATGCACTTATCGACTTTTGGGCACCAAAAATATCGATTTTGAGCATGTTTTGGGTCTGTATCTTGAAAAAAATCTAACTAGGAGTAGGCATGTACAGATCGCTTCCAGGACCCAAAAATACCGAATTTTCGGGTGTTTTGAGCTTTTGAGCATGAATTTGAGATATAAACTGGTACAGAAGATGCATACACATATCGACCTTCGACACTTAAAATATCGATTTTCAGCATGTTTTGGGCCTGTATCTGAGTAGGCATGTACAGATGGCTTATGGGAACCCAAAATATCGAATTTTCTGGTGTTTTGGGCCTGAATTTGGGATAAAAACGGGTACAGAAGATGCATGCGCATATTGACTTTGGGCACATAAAATATCGATTTTCAGCATGTTTTGGGCCTGTATTTTGAAAATACTCTAACACGGAGTAAGCTTGTACAAATCGCTTCTGGGACCCCAAAATATCGATTTTTCGGGTGTTTTGAGCCTGCATTTGAGATATAAACGGGTACTGAAGATGCATGCACATATCGACTTTTTGGCACCTAAAAGATCGATTTTCAGTATGTTTTGGGCCTGTATTTTGAAAATACTCTAACACGGAGTAGGCATGTACAGATCCCTTCTGGGACCCCAAAATATCGAATATTCGGGTGTTTTGGGCCTGAATTTGAGATATCGACTTTGGGCACCTAAAATATCGATTTTTAGCATGTTTTGGACCAATATTATGAAAATATTTTAGCACGGAGTAGGAATGTACAGATCGCTCCAGGGACCCAAAAATATCGAATTTTCGGGTGTTTTGAGCCTGAATTTGAGATATAAACAGGTACTGAAGATGCATGCACATATCGACTTTTGGGCACCGAAAATATCGATTTTTAGCATGTTTTGAGCCTATATTTTGAAAACATTCTTGAACTGAGTATGCATGTTCAGATCGCTTTTGGGACCCAAAAATATCGAATTTTCGGGTGTTTTGAGGTTGAATTTGGGATATAAACACGTGCAGAAGATACATACACATATTGACTTTGGGCACCTAAAATATCGATTTTCAGCATGTTTTGGGCCTGTATCTGAGTAGGCATGTACAGATCGCTTCTTCGACCCCAAAATATCGAATTTTCGTATGTTTGAAGCCTTAATTTGAGATATAAACGGGTAGAGAAGATGCATGCACATATCGACTTTTGGGCACCTAAAAGATCGATTTTCAGTATGTTTTGGGCCTGTATTTTGAAAATACTCTAACACGGAGTAGGCATGTACAGATCGCTTTTGGGACCCCAAAATATCGAATTTTCGGGTGTTTTGGGCCTGAATTTGAGATATCGTCTTTGGGCACCTAAAATATCGATTTTTAGCATGTTTTGGGCCTGTATTTTGAAAATACTCTAGCACTGAGTAGGCATGTACAGATCGCTTCTAGGATCCTAAAATATCTAAATTTCGGGTGTTTTGAGCCTGAATTTGAGATATAAACGGGTACAGAAGATGCATGCACATATTGACTTTGGGGACTTAAAATATCGATTTTCAGCATGTTTTGGGCCTGTATTTTGAAAATACTCTAACACGGAGTAGTCAAGTACAGATCGCTTCTGGGACTCCAAAATATCGAATTTTCGGGTGTTTTGAGCCTGAATTTGAGATTTAAACGGGTACTGAAGATGCATGCACATATCGACTTTTGGGCACCTAAAATATCGATTTTGAGCATGTTTAGGGTCTGTATCTTGAAAACATTCTAACTAGGAGTAGGCATGTACAGATCGCTTCTAGGATCCCAAAATACCGAATTTTCGTGCGTTTTGACCCTTAATTTGAGATATAAACGGGTACAGAAGATTAATGCACATATCGACTTTTTGGCACCTAAAAGATCGATTTTCAGTATGTTTTGGGCATTGATTTTGAAAATACTCTAACATGGAGTAGGCATGTTCAGATCGCTTCTGGGACCCCAAAATATCGAATTTTCGGGTGTTTTGGGCCTGAATTTGAGATATAAACCGGTACAGAAGATGCATACACATATTGACTTTGGACACTTAAAATATCGCTTTTTAGCATGTTTTGAGCCTATATATTGAAAACATTCTTGAACTGAGTAGGCATGTTCAGATCGCTTCTGGGACCCAAAAATATCGAATTTTCGGGTGTTTTGCGGTTGAATTTGGCATATAAACGGGTGCAGGAGATGCATACACATATTGATTTGGGAACCTAAAATATCGATTTTCAGCATGTTTTGGGCCTGTATCTGATTAGGCATGTACAGATCGCTTTTTCGACCCTAAAATATCGAATTTTCGTTTGTTTGGAAACTGAATTTGAGATATAAACGGGTACAGAAGATGCATGCACATATCGACTTTTGGGTACCTAAAATATCGATTTTGAGCATGTTTGGGGTCTGTATCTTGAAAACATTCTAGCACTGAGTAGGCATGTACAGATCGCTTCTGGGACCCAAAAATATAGAATTTTCGGGTGTTTTAAGGTTGAATTTGGGATATAAACAGGTGCAGAAGATGCATACACATATTGACTTTGGGCACCTAAAATATCGATTTTCAGCATGTTTTGGGCCTGTATCTGAGTAGACATGTACAGTTTGCTTCTTCGACCCTAAAATTATCGAATTTTAGGGTGTTTGGAGCCAGAATTTGAGATATAAACGGGTACAGAAGATGCATGCACATATCGACTTATGGGCACCTAAAATATCGATTTTTAGTATGTTTTGGGCCTGTATTTTGAAAATACTCTAACACGGAGTAGGCATGTACAGATCGCTTCTGGGACCCCAAAATATCGAATTTTCGGGTGTTTTGGGCCTGAATTTGAGATATCGACTTTGGGCACCTTAAATATCGATTTTCAGTATGTTTTGGGCCTGTATTTTGAAAATACTCTAGCACGGAGTAGGCATGTACAGATTGCTTCTGGGACTCCAAAATATTGAATTTTCGGGTGTTTTGACCCTGAATTTGAGGTATAAACGGGTACTGAAGATGCCTGCAGATATTGACTTTTGGGCAACTAAAATATCGATTTTGAGCATGTTTTGGGTCTGTATCTTGAAAAAATTCTAACTAGGAGTAGGCATATACAGATCGCTTCTAGGACCCAAAAATACCAAATTTTCGGGAGTTTTGAGACTTAATTTTATATATAAACGGGTACAGAAGATGCATGCACATATCGACTTTGGACACTTAAAATATCGATTTTTAGCATGTTTTGAGCCTATATTTTGAAAACATTCTAGCTCTGAGTTAGATGTACAGATCGCTTCTGGTACCCAAAAATATCGAATTTTCGGGTGTTTTGAGGTTGAATTTGGGATATAAACGGGTGCAGAAGATGCATACACATATTGACTTTTGGGCACCTAAAATATCGATTTTCAGCATGTTTTGGGCCTGTATCTGAGTAGGCATGTACAGATCTCTTCTCGGACCCCAAAATATCGAACTTTCGGGTGTTTGGAGCCTGAATTTGAGATATAAACGGGTACTGAAGATGCATGCTCATATCGACTTTTTGGCACCTAAAAGATCGATTTTCAGTATGTTTTGGGCCTGTATTTTGAAAATACTCTAACACGGAGTAGGCATGTACAGATCGCTTCTGGGACCCCAAAATATCGAATTTACGGGCGTTTTGGGCCTGAATTTGAGATATCGACTTTGGGCACCTAAAATATCGATTTTTAGCATGTTTTGGACCTATATTATGAAAATATTTTAGCACGGAGTAGGCATGTACAGATCGCTACAGGGACCCAAAAATATCGAATTTTCGGTTGTTTTGAGCCTGAATTTGAGATATAAACGGGTACAGAAGATGCATGCACATATCGACTTTTGGGCACCTAAAAGATCGATTTTCAGTATGTTTTGGGCCTGTATTTTGAAAATACTCTAACACGGAGTAGGCATGTACAGATCGCTTCTGGGTCCCCAAAATATCGAATTTTCGGGTGTTTTGGGCCTGAATTTGAGATATCGACTTTGGGCACCTAAAATATCGATTTTTAGCATGTTTTGACCCTATATTTTGAAAACATTCTAGCAATGAGTAGGTATGTACAGATCGCTTCCAGGACCCAAAAATACCGAACTTTCGGGTATTTTGAGCCTGAATTTGAGTAATAAACAGGTACAGAGGACGCTTGCACTTATCGACTTTGAACACTTAAAATATCGATTTATAGAATATTTTGAGCCTATATTTTGAGAACATTCTAGCACCTTGTAGGCATGTACAGATCGCTTCTAGGACCCACAAATACCGAATTTTCGGGTGTTTTGAGCCTCAATTAGAGATTTAAACGGGTACAGAAGATGTATGCACATATCGACTTTGGACACTTAAAATATCGATTTTTTGCATGTTTTGAGCCTATTTTTGAAAACATTCTAGCACTGGATGGGCATGTACAGATCGCTTCTGGGACCCAAAAATATCGAATTTTCGGATGTTTTGAGGCTGAATTTCGGATATAAACGGGTGCAGAAGATGCATACACATATTGACTTTGGGCACCTAAAATATCGATTTTCAGCATGCTTTGGGCCTGTATCTGAGTAGGCATGTACAAATCGCTTATGGGAACCCAAAATATTGAATTTTCGGGTGTTTGGAGCATGAATTTCGGATATAAACTGGTGCAGAAGATGCATACACATATTGACTTTGGGCACCTAAAATATCGATTTTCAGCTTGTTTTGGGCCTGTATCTGAGTATGCATGTACAGATCGCTTCTAGGACCCCAAAATACCGATCTTTCGGGTGTTTTGACACTCAATTTGAGATATAAACGGGTACATAACGTAACAGAAAATGCATGCACATATCGACTTTTTGGCACCTAAAAGATCGATTTTCAGTATGTTTTGGGCCTGTATTTTGAAAATACTCTAACACGGAGTAGGCATGTACAGATCGCTTCTGGGACCCCAAAATATCGAATTTTCGGGTGTTTTGGGCCTGAATTTGGGATATCGACTTTGGGCACCTAATATATCGATTTTTAGCATGTTTTGGACCTATGTTTTGAAAATATTCCAGCACGGAGTAGGCATGTACAGATCGCTTCTGGAACCTAAAAATATCGAATTTTGGGGTGTTTTGAGGTTGAATTTGGGGTATAAACGGGTGCAGAAGATGCATACACATATTATCCTTGGGCACCTAAAATATCGATTTTCAGCATGTTTTGGGCCTGTATCTGGCAAGGCATGTACAGATCGCTTCTTCGACCCCAAAATATCGAATTTTCGGGTGTTTGGAGCCTGAATTTGAGATATAAACGGGTACAGAAGATGCATGCACATATCGACTTTTGCACACCTAAAAGATCGATTTTCAGTATGTTTTGGACCTGTATTTTGAAAATACTCTAACACGGAGTAGGCATGTACAGATCGCTTCTGTGACCCCAAAATATAGAATTTTCGGGTGTTTGGAGTTTGAATTTGAGATATAAACGGGTACAGAAGATGCATGCACATATCGACTTTTCGGCACCTAAAAGATCGATTTTCAGTATGTTTTGGGCCTGTATTTTGAAAATACTCTAACACGGAGTAGGCATGTACAGATCGCTTCTGGGACCCCAAAATATCGAATTTTCGGGTGTTTTGGGCCTGAATTTCAGATATCGACTTTGGGCACTTAAAATATCGATTTTTAGCATGTTTTGGACCTATATTTTGAAAATATTCTAGCACTAAATAGGCTTGTACAGATCGCTTCTGAGACCCAAAAATACCGAATTTTCGGGTGTTTTGTGCCTGAATTTGAGATATAAACCGGTACAGAAGATGCATGCACATATTGACTTTGGACACTTAAAATATCGATTTATAGCATGTTTTGAGCCTATATTTTGAAAACATTCTTGAACTGACTAGGCATGTTCAGATCGCTTCTGGGACCCAAAAATATCGAATTTTCGGGTGTTTTGGGCCTGAATTTGAGATATCGACTTTGGGCACCTAAAATATCGATTTTTAGCATGTTTTGGGCCTATATTTTGAAATTATTCTAGCAATGAGTATGTATGTACAGATCGCTTCTAGTACCCAAAAATATCGAATTTTCGGGTGTTTTGAGGTTGAATTTGGGATATAAACGGGTGCAGAAGATGAATACACATATCGACTTTGGACACTTAAAATATCGATTTTTTGTATGTTTTGAGCCTATATTTTAAAAACATTCTAGCACTGAGTAGGCATGTACAGATCGCTTCTGGGACCCAAAAATATCGAATTTTCGGGTGTATTGAGCTGTACTGAGGATGTCTCAGTATCTCTTTTCAGTTAAGGTCGACCCTTAAAAGCCCGGGTTCGATTCCCGACACGGGAATCATGTATTGAGAATCTCTCAGTATCTCCTCTACACAGTTTCTGTAAACCTTTTAATTTTTTGATTAGTATTTGTGATAAATTGGGGAGATATGTATGAATTTCTGATATATTTGTGTATTGCTTCTGTTAAAGAATATTGTTATTGTTAAACGATAATTTTGTATAATGTGTGACGTGTAGGTGTAGAGTGGATCTTGTCGATCCCACCAACTCAAGGTAGTGGCAGCCGTTTGCCTTTACCCTCAGTCAGACGTAGACCTTGAATAAGTACGCTCGCCAGCGGTGATGGTTTAAGTGGGAATTTATAGGAATTTGGTGATAATTTTGCATGTTTGTGGGAGCAACATTTCGGGTAAGTTAGTGTTCGCTGTTTGCAGTGAAGTGTTGTGACGACAGTGTTTATTAGTGATAAATTGTGTTTTGATGTCAGTATCTCATGATCTATAGAAATTAATTACGTTAATTATTATTTTTATAGTTGTACTACCTATGTGGATTCGTGTGGTATAGTCTTGTCTATAATAACCATTAATTTAGGTATTGCGTTGCAGTGCTTGTGCAACCTGAGGGTCATGGATTTGATGATTGCTGTTCGAGCAGGCATATGGCTGGCGCATATCACCAGTGCAATGTAGTGGAGGCACTGTGTGAGTTTTGTGGTGTTTGTGATAATGCATATAGTATGTTTAGTGATATATTCATATGAATAGTTCATTGAATATCGATTATTAGCTCCATGTATTATTCTGTACGATTGTTAACAGGTTGGACCTTACAATAAAGAGTGTTACTGCCAGTGCTATCTTACATCACCTGGTGAAACATGAGACTGAATTTGAGATATAAACGGGTGCAGAAGATGCATACACATATTGACTTTGGGAACATAAAATATCGATTTCCAGCATGTTTTGGGCGTGTATCTGAGTAGGCATGTACAGATCGCTTCTGAAACCCCAAAATATCGAATTTTCGGGTGTTTTGAGCCAGAATTTGAGATATAAACGGGTACAGAAGATGCATGAACATATCGACTTTTGGGCACCTAAAAGATCGATTTTCAGTATGTTTTGGGTCTGTATTTTGAAAATACTCTAACACGGAGTAGGCATGTACAGATCGCTTCTGGGACCCCAAAACATCGAATTTTCGGGTTTTTTGGACCTGAATTGGAGATATCGACTTTGGGCACCTAAAATATCGATTTCTAGCAAGTTTTGGGCCTATATTTTGAAAATATTCTAGCACTGAGTAAGCATGTACAGATCGCTTCAGGGACCCCAAAATATCGAATTTTCGGGTGTTTTGAGCCTGAATTTGAGATATAAACGGGTACTGAAGATGCATGCACATATCAACTTTTGGGCACCTAAAATATCGATTTTGAGCATGTTTTGGGTCTGTATCTTGAAAACATTCTAACTAGGAGTAGGCATGTACAGTTCGCTTCTAGGATCCAAAATACCGATTTTTCGGTGGTTTTGAGCCTGAATTCGAGATATAAACGGGTACAGAAGATGCATGCACATATCGACTTTGGACACTTAAAATATCGATTTTTAGCATGTTTTGAGCCTATATTTTGAAAGCATTCTAGCACTGAGTAGGCATGTACAGATCGCTTCTGGGACCCAAAAATATAGAATTTTCGGGTGTTTTGAGGTTGAATTTGGGACATAAACGGGTGCAGAAGATGCATACACATATTGACTTTGGGCACCTAAAATATCGATTTTCAGCATGTTTTGGGGCTGTATTTTAAAAATACTCTAACACGGAGTAGGCATGTACAGATCGCTTCTGGGACACCAAAATATCGAATTTTCGGGTGTTTTGAGCCTGAATTTGTGATATAAACGGGTCCAGAAGATGCATGCACATATCGACTTTTGGGCACCTAAAAGATCGATTTTCAGAATGTTTTGGGCCTGTATTTTGAAAATACTCTAAAACGGAATAGGCATGTATAAATCGCTTCTGGGACCACAAAATATCGAATTTTCGGGTGTTTTGGACCTGAATTTGAGATATCGACTTTGGGCACCTAAAATATCGATTTTCAGCATGTTTTGGGGCTGTATTTTAAAAATACTCTAACACGGAGTAGGCATGTACAGATCGCTTCTGGGACCCCAAAATATCGAATTTTCGGGTGTTTTGAGCCTGAATTTGAGATATAAACGGTTCCAGAAGATGCATGCACATATCGACTTTTGGGCACCTAAAAGATCGATTTTCAGTATGTTTTGGGCCTGCATTTTGGAAATACTCTAACACGGAGTAGGCATGTACAGATCGCTTCTGGGACCCCAAAATATCGAATTTTCGCGTGTTTTGAGCCTGAATTTGATATATAAACGGGTACAGAAGATGCATGCACATATTGACTTTGGGCACCTAAAATATCAATTTTCAGCATGTTTTGGGCCTGTATATTGAAAATGCTCTAACACGGAGTAGGCATGTACAGATAGCTTTTGGGACCCCAAAATATTGAATTTTCGGGTGTTTTGGGCCTGAAATTGAGATATCGACTTTGGCCACCTAAAATATCGATTTTTAGCATGTTTTGGGTATATATTTTGAAAATATACTAGCACTGAGTAGGCATGTACAGATCGCTTCTGGGACCCCAAAATATCGAAATTTTGGGTGTTTTGAGCCTGAATTTGAGATATAAACGGGTACTGAAGATGCATGCACATATCGACTTTGGACACTTATAATATCGATTTTAAACATGTTTTGAGCCTATATTTTGAAGACATTCTAGCACTGAGTAGGCATGTACAGATCGCTTCTGGGACTCCAAAATATCGAATTTTCGGGTGTTTTGGGCTTTAATTTGAGATATCGACTATGGGCACATAAAATATCGATTTTTAGCATGTTTTGGGCTTATATTTTGAAAATATTCTGGCACTGAGTAGGCATGTACAGATCGCTTCTGGGACCCAAAAATATTGAATTTTCGGGTGTTTTAAGCATGAATTTGAGATATAAACGGGTCCAGAAGATACATGCACATATTGACTTTGGGCACCTAAAATATCGATTTTCAGTATGTTTTGGGCCTGTATTTTGAAAATACTTTAACACGGAGTAGGCATGTACAGATCGCTTCTGGGACCCCAAAATATAGAATATTCGGGTGTTTTGAGCCTGAATTTGAGATATAAACGGGTACAGAAGATGCATGCACATATTGACTTTGGGCACCTAAAATATCGATTTTCAGCATGATTTTTGCCTGTATTTTGTAAACATTCTAGCACTAAGTAGGCATGTACAGATCGCTGCAGGGACCCAAAAATATTGATTTTCGGATGTTTTGAGGTTGAATATGGGATATGAACGGGTGCAGAAGATGCATACACATATTGACTTTGGGCACCTAAAATATCAATTTTCAGCATGTTTTGGGCCTGTATATTGAAAATGCTCTAACACGGAGTAGGCATGTACAGATAGCTTTTGGGACCCCAAAATATTGAATTTTCGGGTGTTTTGGGCCTGAAATTGAGATATCGACTTTGGCCACCTAAAATATCGATTTTTAGCATGTTTTGGGTATATATTTTGAAAATATACTAGCACTGAGTAGGCATGTACAGATCGCTTCTGGGACCCCAAAATATCGAAATTTTGGGTGATTTGAGCCTGAATTTGAGATATAAACGGGTACTGAAGATGCATGCACATATCGACTTTGGACACTTATAATATCGATTTTAAACATGTTTTGAGCCTATATTTTGAAGACATTCTAGCACTGAGTAGGCATGTACAGATCGCTTCTGGGACTCCAAAATATCGAATTTTCGGGTGTTTTGGGCTTGAATTTGAGATATCGACTATGGGCACCTAAAATATCGATTTTAGCATGTTTTGGGCTTATATTTTGAAAATATTCTAGCACTGAGTAGGCATGTACAGATCGAATCTGGGACCCAAAAATATTGAATTTTCGGGTGTTTTAAGCATGAATTTGAGATATAAACGGGTCCAGAAGATACATGCACATATTGACTTTGGGCACCTAAAATATCGATTTTCAGTATGTTTTGGGCCTGTATTTTGAAAATACTTTAACACGGAGTAGGCATGTACAGATCGCTTCTGGGACCCCAAAATATCGAATATTCGGGTGTTTTGAGCCTGAATTTGAGATATAAACGGGTACAGAAGATGCATGCACATATCGCCTTTGGACACTTATAATATCTTTTTTTTACATGTTTTAAGCCTATATTTTGAAAACATTCTAGCACTGAGTAGGCATGTACAGATCGCTTCTGGGACCCAAAAATATCGAATTTTCGGGTGTTTTGAGGTTGAATTTGGGATATAAACGGGTGCAGAAGATGCATACACATATTGACTTTGGGCACCTAAAATATCGATTTTCAGCTTGTTTTAGGCCTGTATCTGAGTAGGCTTGTACAGATCGCTTCTGGGACCCCAAAATATCGAATTTTCGGGTGTTCTGAGCCTGAATTTGAGATATAAACGGGTACTGAAGATGCATGCACATATCGACTTTTGGGCACCTAAAATATCGATTTTGAGCATGTTTTGGGTCTGTATCTTGAAAACATTCTAACTAGGAGTAGGCATGTACAGTTCGCTTCTAGGACCCAAAATACCGATTTTTCGGTGGTTTTGAGCCTGAATTCGAGATATAAACGGGTACAGAAGATGCATGCACATATCGACTTTGGACACTTAAAATATCGATTTTTAGCATGTTTTGAGCCTATATTTTGAAAGCATTCTAGCACTGAGTAGGAATGTACAGATCGCTTCTGGGACCCAAGAATATAGAATTTTCGGGTGTTTTGATGTTGAATTTGGGATATAAACGGGTACAGAAGATGCATGAACATATCGACTTTTGGGCACCTAAAAGATCGATTTTCAGTATGTTTTGGGCCTGTATTTTGAAAATACTCTAACACGGAGTAGGCATGTACAGATCGCTTCTGGGACCCCAAAATATCGAATTTCGGGGTGTTTTGGGCCTGAATTTGAGATATTGACTTTGGGCACCTAAAATATCGACCTTTAGTATGTTTTGGGCCTATATTTTGAAAATATTCTAGGACTATATACAGATCGCTTCTAAGACCCCAAAATATCGATTTTGCGGGTGTTTTGAGCCTGAATTTGAGATATAAACGGGTACAGAAGATGCATGCACATATTGACTTTGGGCAACTAAAATATCGATTTTCAGCATGTTTTCGGCCTGTATTTTGAAAATACTCTAACACGAAGTAGGCATGTACAGATCGCTTCTGGGACACAAGAATATTGAATTTTCCGGGTGTTTTGAGGTTGAAATTGGGATATAAACTTGTGCAGAAGATGCATACACATATTGACTTTGGGCACCTAAAATATAGATTTTCAGCATGTTTTGGGCCTGTATTTTGAAAATACTCTAACACGGAGTAGGCATGGACAGATCGCTTCTGGGACCCCAATATACCGAATTTTCGGGTGTTTGGAGCCTGAATTTGAAATATAAACGGGTACAGAAGATGCATGCACATATCGGCTTTTGGGCACCTAAAAGATCGATTTTCAGTATGTTTTAGGCCTGTATTTTGAAAATACTCTAACACGGAGTAGGCATGTACAGATCGCTGTTGGGACCCCAAAATATCGAATTTTCGGGTGTTTTGGGCCTGAATTTGAGATATCGACATTGGCCACCTAAAATATCGATTTTTAGCATGTTTTGGGTATATATTTTGAAAATATACTTGCACTGAGTAGGCATGTACAGATCGCTTCTGGGACCCCATAATATCGAATTTTCGGTGTTTTGAGCCTGAATTTGAGATATAAACGGGTACTGAAGATGCATGCACATATCGACTTTTGGGCACCTAAAATATCGATTTTGAGCATGTTTGGGGTCTGTAACTTGAAAACATTATAACTAGGAGTAGGCATGTACAGTTCGCTTCTAGAACCCTAAATACCGAATTTTCGGGTGTTTTGAGCCTGAATATGAGATATAAACGGGTACAGAAGATGCATGCACATATCGACTTTGGACAATTATAATATCGATTTTTAGCATGTTTTGAGCCTATAATTTGAAAACATTCTAGCACTGAGGAGGCATGTACAGATCGCTTCTGGGACCCAAAAATATCGAATTTTCGGGTGTTTTGAGGTTGAATTTGGGAAATAAACGGGTACACAAGATGCATACACATATTGACTTTGGGCACCTAAAATATCGATTTTCAGCATGTTTTGGGCCTGTATCTGAGTATGCATGTACAGATCGCTTCTAGGACCCAAAAATATCGAATTTTCGGGTGTTTGGAGCCTGAATTTGAGATATAAACGGGTACAGAAGATGCATGAACATATCGACTTTTGGGCACCTAAAAGATCGATTTTTAGCATGTTTTGACCCTATATTTGGAAAACATTCAAGCACTGAGTAGGCATGTACAGATCGCTTCTGGGACCCAAAAATATCGAATTTTTGGATGTTTTGAGCTTGAATTTGGGATATTTACGGGTGCAGAAGATGCATACACATATTGACTTTGGGCACCTAAAATATAGATTTTCAGCATGTTTTGGGCCTGTATCAAAGTACTCATGTACAGATCTCTTCTGGGACCCCAAAATATCGAATTTTTGGGTGTATGGAGCCTGAATTTGAGATATAAACGGGTACAGAAGATGCATGCACATATTATCTTTAGGCACCTAAAATTTCGATTATTAGCATGTTTTGGGTCTGTATTTTAAAAATACTCTAACGCGGAGTAGTCATGTACAGATCGCTTCTGGGACCCCAAAATATCGAATTTTCGGGTGTTTTGAGCCTGAATTTGAGATATAAACGGGTACTGAAGATGCATTCACATATCGATTTTTGGGAACCTAAAATATCGATTTTGAGCATGTTTTGGGCCTGTATTTTGAAAATACTCTAACACGGAGTAGGCATGTACAGATCGCTTCTGGGACCCCAAAATATCGAATTTTCGGGAGTTTTGGGCTTGAATTTGATATATCGACTTTGGGCACCTAAAATATAGATTTTTAGCATGTTTTAGGCCTATATTTTGAAAATATTCTAGCACTGAGTATGCATGTACTGTACAGATCGCTTTTAGGACCCAAAAATACCGAAGTTTCGGGTGTTTCGAGCCTGAATTTGAGATAAAAACGGATACAGAAGATGCATGCACATATCGACTTTGAACACCTAAAATATTGATTTTTAGCATGTTTTGAACCTATATTTTGAAAATATTCTAGCACTGAGTAGGCATGTACAGATCGCTTCTGGGACCCCAAAATATCGAATTTTCGGGTGTTTTGGGCCTGAATTTGAGATATCGACTTTGGGCACATAAAATATCGATTTTTAGCATGTTTTGGGCCTATAGTTTGAAAATATTCTAGCACTGAGTAGGCATGTACAGATCCCTTATGGGACCCAAAAATATCAAATTTTCGGGTGTTTTGAGGTTGAATTTGGGATTTAAACGGGTGCAGAAGATGCATACACATATTGACTTTAGGCACCTAAAATATCGATTTTCAGAATGTTTTGGGCCTGTATTCTGAAAATACTCTAACACGGAATAGGCATGTACAGATCGCTTCTGGGACCCCAAAATATCGAATTTTCGGGTGTTTTGGGCCTGAATTTGAGATATCGACTTTGGCCACCTAAAATATCGATTTTTAGCATGTTTTAGGTATATATTTTGAAAATATACTAGCACTGAGTAGGCATGTACAAATCGCTTCTGGGACCCCAAAATATCGAATTTTCGGGTGTTTTGAGCCTGAATTTGAGATATAAACGGGTACAGAAGATGCATGCACATATTGACTTTGGGCACCTAAAATATCGATTTTGAGCATGTTTGGGGTCTGTATCTTGAAAACATTCTAACTAGGAGTAGGCATGTACAGTTCGCTTCTAGGACCCAAAATACCGAATTTTCCGGTGTTTTGATCCTGAATTTGAGATATAATCGGGTACAGAAGATGCATGCACATATCGACTTTGGACACTTATAATATCGATTTTTAGCATGTTTTGAGCCTATATATTGAAAACATTCTAGCAATGAGGAGACATGTTCAGATCGCTTCTGGGACCCAAAAATATCGAATTTTCGGGTGTTTTGAGGTTGAATTTGGGAAATTATCAGGTACAGAAGATGCATACACATATTGACTTTTGGCACCTAAAATATCGATTTTCAGCATGTTTTGGGCCTATATTTTGAAAAGATTCTAGCACTGAGTAGGCATGTACATATCGATTCTGGGACCCAAAAATATCGAATTTTCGGGTGTTTTGAGCCTGAATTTGAGATATAAACGGGTACAGAAGATGCATGCACATATTGACTTTGGGCACCTAAAATATCGATTTTCAGCATGTTTTGGGCCTGTATTTTAAAAATATTCTAACAAGGAGTAGGCATGTACAGATCGCTTCTGGGACCCCAAAATATCGAATTTGCGGGTGTTTTGGGTCTGAATTTGAGATATCGACTTTGGTCACCTAAAATATCGATTGTTAGTATGTTTTGGGTAAATATTTTGAAAATAATCTAGCACTGAGTAGGCATGTACTGTACAGATCGCTTCTAGGACCCAAAAATAACGAATTTTCGGGTGTTTCGAGCCTGAATTTGAGATATAAACGGATACAGAAGATGCATGCACATATCGACTTTGGACACTTAAAATATCGATTTTTAGCATGTTTTGAACCTATATTTTGAAAACATTCTAGCACTGAGTAGGCATGTACAGATCGCTTCTGGGACCCAAAAGTATCGAATTTTCGGGTGTTTTGAGCCTGAATTTAAAATATAAACAAGTACAGAACATGCATGAACATATCGACTTTTGGGCACCTAAAAGATCGATTTTCAGTATGTTTTGGGCCTGTATTTTGAAAATACTCTAACACGGAGTAGGCTTGTACAGATCGCTTCTGGGAACCCAAAATATCGAATTTTCGGGTGTTTTGAACCTGAATTTGAGATATAAATGGGTACTGAAGATGCATGCACATATCGACTTTTGGGCACCTAAAATATCGATTTTGAGCATGTTTTGAGTCTGTATCTTGAAAACATTCTAACTAGGAGTAGGCATGTACAGTTCGCTTCTAGGACACAAAATACCTAATTTTCGGGTGTTTTGAGCCTGAATTTGAGATATAAACGGGTACAGAAGATGCATGCACATATCGACTTTCGACACTTATAATATCGATTTTTAGCATGTTTTGAGCCTATATTTTGAAAACATTCTAGCACTGGGTAGGCATGTACAGATCGCTTCTGGGACCCAAAAATATCGAATTTTCGGGTGTTTTGAGGTTGAATTTGGGATATAAACGGGTACAGAAGATGCATACACATATTGACTTTGGGCACATAAAATATCGATTTTCAGCATGTTTTGGGCCTATATTTTGAAAAGATTCTAGCACTGAGTAGGCATGTACAAATCGCTTCTGGGACCCCAAAATATCGAATTTTCGTGTGTTTTGAGCCAGAATTTGAGATATAAACGGGTACAGAAGATACATGCACATATTGACTTTGGGCACCTAAAATATCGATTTTTAGTATGTTTTTGGCCTGTATTTTAAAAATACTTTAACACGGAGTAGGCATGTACAGATCGCTTCTGGGACCCCAAAATATCGAATTTTCAGGTGTTTTGAGCCTGAATTTGAGATATAAACGGGTACTGAAGATGAATGCACAAATTGTCTTTGGACACTTATAATATCGATTTTTAGCATGTTTTGAGCCTATATTTTGAAAACATTCTAGCACTGAGTAGGCATGTACAGATGGCTTCTGGGACCCCAAAATATCGAATTTTCGGGTTTTTTGGGCTTGAATTTGATATATCGACTTTGGGCACCTAAAATATAGATTTTTAGCATGTTTTAGGCCTATACTTTGAAAATAATCTAGCACTGAGTAGGCATGTACTGTACAGATCGCTTCTAGGACCCAAAAATACCGAATTTTCGGGTGTTTCGAGCCTGAATTTGAGATATAAACGGATACAGAAGATGCATGCACATATCGACTTTGGACACTTAAAATATCGATTTTTAGCATGTTTTGAACCTATATTTTGAAAACATTCTAGCACTGAGTAGGCATGTACAGATCGCTTCTGGGACCCAAGAATATCGAATTTTTGGGTGTTTTGAGGTTGAATTTGGGATATAAACGGGTGCATAAGATAAAAACGCATATTGACTTTGGGGACCTAAAACATCGATTTTCAGCATGTTTTGGGCCTGTATCTGAGTAGGCATGTACAGATCGCTTCTGGGACCCCAAAATATCGAATTTTCAGGTGTTTGGAGCCTGAATTTAAAATATAAACGGGTACAGAACATGCATGCACATATCGACTTTTGGGCACCTAAAAGATCGATTTTCAGTTTGTTTTGGGCCTGTATTTTGAAAATACTCTAACACGGAGTAGGCATGTACATATTGCTTCTGGGACCAAAAAATATCGAACTTTTGGGTGTTTTGGGCCTGAATTGGAGATATTTACTTTGGGCACCTAAAATATCGATTTTACATGTTTTGGGCCCATATTTTGAAAATATTCTAGCACTGAGTAGGCATGTACAGATCGATTCTGGGACCCAAAAATATCGAATTTTCGGGTGTTTTGAGCCTGAAATTGAGATATAAACGGGTACTGCAGATGCATTCACATATCGACTCTTGGGCACCTAAAATATCGATTTTTAATATGTTTTGGGTCTGTATCTTGAAAACATCCTAACTAGGAGTACGAATGTACAGATCGCTTCTAGGACCCCAAAATATCGAATTTTCGGGTGTCTTGGGCCTGAATTTGAGATATCGACTTTGGGCACCTATAATATCGGTTTTCAACATGTTTTAGACCTGTATTTTGAAAATACTCTAACACGGATTAGGCATGTACAGATCGCTTCTTGGACCCCAAAAAATCGAATTTTCAGGTGTTTTGAGCCTGAATTTGAAATATGAACGGGTACTGAAGATGCATGCACATATCGACTTTTGGGCACCTAAAATATCGATTTTGAGCATGTTTTGGGTCGGTATCTTGAAAACATTCTAACTAGGAGTAGGCATGTACAGTTCGCTTCTAGGACCCAAAAATATCAAATTTTCGGGAGTTTTGAGGTTAAATTTGGGATTTAAACGGGTGCAGAAGATGTATACACATATTGATTTTAGGCACCTAAAATATCGATTTTCAGAATATTTTGGGCCTGTATTTTGAAAATACTCTAACACGGAATAGGCATGTACAGATCGCTTCTGGGACCCCAAAATATCGAATTTTCGGGTGTTTTGGGTATGAATTTGAGATATCGACTTTGGCCACCTAAAATATCGATTTTTAGCATGTTTTAGGTATATATTTTGAAAATATACTAGCACTGAGTAGGCATTTACAAATCCCTTCTGGGACCCCAAAATATCGAAATTTCGGTTGTTTTGAGCCTGAATTTGAGATATAAACGGATACAGAAGATGCATGCACACATATTGACTTTGGGCACCTAAAATATCGATTTTGAGCATGTTTGGGGTCTGTATCTTGAAAACATTCTAACTAGGAGTAGGCATGTACAGATCGCTTCTAGGACCCAAAATACCGAATTTTCCGGTGTTTTGAGCCTGAATTTGAGATATAAACGGGTACAGAAGATGCATGCACATATCGACTTTGGACACTTATAATATCGATTTTTAGCATGTTTTGAGCCAATATTTTGAAAACATTCTAGCAATGAGGAGGCATGTTCAGATCGCTTCTCTGACCCAAAAATATCGAATTTTCGGGTGTTTTGAGGTTGAATTTGGGAAATAAACGGGTACAGAAGATGCATACACATATTGACTTTGGGCATCTAAAATATCGATTTTCAGCATGTTTTGGGCCTGTATCTGAGTAGGCATGTACAGATCGCTTCTAGAACCCAAAAATATCGAATTTTCTGGTGATTGGAGCCTTAATTTGAGATATAAACGGGTACAGAAGATGCATGAACATATCGACTTTTGGGCACCTAAAAGATCGATTTTCAGTATGTTTTGGGCCTGTATTTTGAACATATTTTAACACGGAGTAGGCATGTACAGATCGCTTCGTGGACCCCAAAATATCGAATTTCGGGGTGTTTTGGGCCTGAATTTGAGATATCGACTTTGGGCACCTAAAATATCGACCTTTAGCATGTTTTGGGCCTATATTTTGAAAATATTCTAGCACTGAGTAGGCATGTACAAATCAATTCTAGGACCCCAAAATATCGAATTTTCGGGTGTTTTGACCCTGAAATTGAGATATAAACGGGTACTGCAGATGCATGCACAAATTGACTTTGGGCACCTAAAATATCGATTTTCAGCATGATTTGGGCCTGTATTTTGAAAATACTCTAACACGGAGTGGGCATGTACAGATCGCTTCTAAGACCCCAAAATATCGAATTTTCGGGTGTATTCGGCCTGAATTTGAGATATCGGCTTTGGGCACCTATAATATCGGTTTTTAACATGTATTAGACCTGTATTTTGAAAATACTCTAACACGGAGTAGGCATGTACAGATCGCTTCTTGAACCCCAAAATATCGAATTTTCAGATGTTTTGAGCGTGAATTTGAGATATGAACGGGTACTGAAGATGCATGCACATATCGACTTTTGGGCACCTAAAATATCGATTTTGAGCATGTTTGGGGTCGGTATCTAGAAAACATTCTAACTAGGAGTAGGCATGTACAGTTCGCTTCTAGGACCCAAAATACCTAATTATCGGGTGTTTTGAGCCTGAATTTGAGATATAAACGCGTACAGAAGATGCATGCACATATCGACTTTGGACACTTATAATATCGATTTTTAGCAGGTTTTGAGCCTATATTTTGAAAACATTCTAGCACTGAGTAGGCATGTACAGATCGCTTCTGGGACACAAAAATATCTAATTTTCGGGAGTTTTGAGGTTGAATTTGTGATATAAACGGGTGAATAAGATGAAAACACATATTGACTTTGGGGACCTAAAACATCAATTTTCAGCATGTTTTGGGCCTGTATCTGAGTAGGCATGTACAGATCGGTTCTGGGACCCTAAAATATCGAGTTTTTGGGTGTTTAGAGCCTGAATTTGAGATATAAACGGGTACTGAAGATGCATGCACACATCGACTTTTGATCACCTAAAATATCGATTTTTAGCATGTTTTGACCCAATATTTTGAAAACATTCTAGCACTGAATAGGCATGTACAGATCGCTTCTGGGATCCAAAAATATCGGATTTTCGGATGTTTTGAGGTTGAATTTGGGATATTTACGGGTGCAGAAAATTCATACACATATTGACTTTTGGCACCTAAAATATCGATTTTCAGTATGTTTTGGGCCGTATTTTGAAAATACTCTAACACGGAGTACGCATGTACAGATCGCTTCTGGGACCCTAAAATATCGAACTTTCGTGTGTTTTGAGCCTGAATTTGAGATATGAACGGGTACTGAAGATGCTTGCACATATCGACTTTTGGGCACCTAATATATCGATTTTGAGCATGTTTTGGGTCTGCATCTTGAAAACATTCTAACTAGGAGTAGGCATGTACAGTTCGCTTCTAGGACCCAAAATACCTAATTTTCGGGTGTTTTGAGCCTGAATTTGAGATATAAACGGGTACAGAAGATGCATGCACATATCGACTTTGGACACTTATAATATCGATTTTTAGCAGGTTTTGAGCCTATATTTTGAAAACATTCTAGCACTGAGTAGGCATGTACAGATCGCTTCTGGGACCCAAAAATATAGAATTTTCGGGTGTTTTGAGTTTGAATTTGGGATATAAACGGGTGCATGAGATGAAAACACATATTGACTTTGGGACCTAAAACATCAATTTTCAGCATGTTTTGGGCATGTATCTGAGTAGGCGTGTACAGATCGGTTCTGGGACCATAAAATATCGTATTTTTGGGTGTTTTGACCTTGAATTTGAGATATAAACGGGTACTGAAGATGCATGCATATATCGACTTTTGATCACCGAAAATATCGATTTTTAGCATGTTTTGACCCTATATTTTGAAAACATTCTAGCACTGAGTAGGCATGTACAGATCGCTTCTGGGACCCAAAAATATAGAATTTTCGGGTGTTTTGAGTTTGAATTTGGGATATAAACGGGTGCATAAGATGAAAACACATATTGACTTTGGGGACCTAAAACATCAATTTTCAGCATGTTTTGGGCCTGTATCTGAGTAGGCATGTACAGATCGCTTCTGGGGCCCAAAAACATCGAATTTTCGGATGTTTTGAGGTTGAATTTGGGATATTTACGGGTGCAGAAGATGCATACACATATTGACTTTGGGCACCAAAAATATCGATTTTCAGCATGTTTTAGGCCTGTATCTGATTAGGCATGCACAGATCGCTTCTGGGACCCCAAAATATCGAATTTTCGGGTGTTTGGAGCCTGAATTTGAGATATAAACGGGTACAGAAGATGCATGCACATATCGACTTTTGGGCACTAAAAAGATCGATTTTCAGTTTGTTTTGGGCCTGTATTTTGAAAATACTCTAACACGGAGTAGGCATGTACATATTGCTTCTGGGACCAAAAAATATCGAACTTTTGGGTGTTTTGGGCCTGAATTTGAGATATCGACTTTGGGCACCTATAATATCGGTTTTCAACATGTTTTAGACCTGTATTTTGAAAATACTCTAACACGGAGTAGGCATGTACAGATCGCTTCTTGGACCCCAAAAAATCGAATTTCAGGTGTTTTGAGCCTGAATTTGAAATATGAACGGGTACTGAAGATGCATGCACATATCGACTTTTGGGCACCTAAAATATCGATTTTGAGCATGTTTTGGGTCGGTTTCTTTAAAACATTCTAACTAGGAGTAGGCATGTACAGTTCGCTTCTAGGACCCAAAAATATCAAATTTTCGGGAGTTTTGAGGTTAAATTTGGGATTTAAACGGGTGCAGAAGATGTATACACATATTGATTTTAGGCACCTAAAATATCGATTTTCAGAATATTTTGGGCCTGTATTTTGAAAATACTCTAACACGGAATAGGCATGTACAGATCGCTTCTGGGACCCCAAAATATCGAATTTTCGGGTGTTTTGGGTATGAATTTGAGATATCGACTTTGGCCACCTAAAATATCGATTTTTAGCATGTTTTAGGTATATATTTTGAAAATATACTAGCACTGAGTAGGCATTTACAAATCGCTTCTGGGACCCCAAAATATCGAAATTTCGGTTGTTTTGAGCCTGAATTTGAGATATAAACGGATACAGAAGATGCATGCACACATATTGACTTTGGGCACCTAAAATATCGATTTTGAGCATGTTTGGGGTCTGTATCTTGAAAACATTCTAACTAGGAGTAGGCATGTACAGTTCGCTTCTAGGACCCAAAATACCGAATTTTCCGGTGTTTTGAGCCTGAATTTGAGATATAAACGGGTACAGAAGATGCATGCACATATCGACTTTGGACACTTATAATATCGATTTTTAGCATGTTTTGAGCCTATATTTTGAAAACATTCTAGCAATGAGGAGGCATGTTCAGATCGCTTCTCTGACCCAAAAATATCGAATTTTCGGGTGTTTTGAGGTTGAATTTGGGAAATAAACGGGTACAGAAGATGCATACACATATTGAATTTGGACACCTAAAATATCGATTTACAGCATGTTTTGGGCCTGTATCTGAGTAGGCATGTACAGATCGCTTCTAGGACCCAAAAATATCGAATTTTTGGGTGATTGGAGCCTGAGTTTGAGATATAAACGGGTACAGAAGATGCATGAACATATCGACTTTTGGGCACCTAAAAGATCGATTTTCAGTATGTTTTGGGCCTGTATTTTGAAAATACTTTAACATGGAGTAGGCATGTACAGATCGCTTCTCGGACCCCAAAATATCGAATTTCGGGGTGTTTTGGGCCTGAATTTGAGATATCGACTTTGGGCACCTAAAATATCGACCTTTAGCATGTTTTGGGCCTATATTTTGAAAATATTCTAGCACTGAGTAGGCATGTACAGATCACTTCTGGGACCCCAAAATATCGAATTTTCGGGTGTTTTGAGCCTGAATATGAGATATAAACGGGTACAGAAGATGCATGCAAATATTGACTTTGGGCAACTAAAATATCGATTTTCAGCATGTTTTGGGCCTGTATTTTAAAAATATTCTAACACGGAGTAGGCATGTATAGATCGCTTCTGGGACCCCAAAATATCGAATTTTCGGGTGTTTTGGGTCTGAATTTGAGATATCGACTTTGGCCACTAAAATATCGATTTTTAGTATGTTTTGGGTATATATTTTGAAAATATACTAGCACTGAGTAGGCATGTACAAATCGCTTCTGGGACCCCAAAAAATCGAATTTTCGGTTGTTTTGAGCCTGAATTTGAGATATAAACGGGTACAGAAGATGCATGCACATATTGACTTTGGGCACCTAAAACATCGATTTTTAGTATGTTTTTGGCCTGTATTTTAAAAATACTTTAACACGGAGTAGGCATGTACAGATCACTTCTGGGACCCCAAAATATCGAATTTTCAGGTGTTTTGAGCCTGAATTTGAGATATAAACGGGTACTGAAGATGAATGCAGAAATCGTCTTTGGTCACTTATGATATCGATTTTTAGCATGTTTTGAGCCTATATTTTGAAAACATTCTAGCACTGAGTAGGCATGTACAGATCGCTTCTGAGACCCAAAAATATCGAATTTTTGGATGTTTTGAGGTTGAATTTGGGATATTTACGGGTGCAGAAGATGCATACACATATTGACTTTGTGCACCTTAAATATCGATTTTCAGCATGTTTTGGGCCTGTATCTGAGTAGGCATGTACAGATCTCTTCTGGGACCCCAAAATATCGAATTTTCGGGTGTTTTGGGTCTGAATTTGAGATATCGACTTTGGCCACCTAAAATATCGATTTTTAGTATGTTTTGGGTGTATATTTTGAAAATATACTAGCACTGAGTAGGCATGTACAAATCGCTTCTGGGACCCCCAAAAATCGAATTTTCGGGTGTTTTGAGCACAAATTTGAGATATAAACGGGTACTGAAGATGCATGCACATATCGATTTTTGGGCACCTAAAATATCGATTTTGAGCATGTTTTGAGTCTGTATCTTGAAAACATTCTAACTAGGAGTAGACATGTACAGATCGCTTCTAGAACCCAAAAATATCGAATTTTCGGGTGTTTGGAGCCTGAAACTGAGATATAAACGGGTACAGAAGATGCATGCTCATATCGACTTTTGGGCACCTAAAAGATCGATTTTCAGTATGTTTTGGGCCTGTATTTTGAAAATACTCTAACACGGAGTAGGCATGTAAAGATGGCTTCTGGGACCCCAAAATATCGAATTTTCGGGTGTTTTGGGCTTGAATTTTTATATATCGACTTTGGGCACCTAAAATATAGATTTTTACCATATTTTAGGCCTATATTTTGAATATATTCTTGCACTGAGTAGGCATGTACTGTACAGATCGCTTCTAGGACCCAAAAATACCGAATTTTCGGGTGTTTCGAGCCTGAATTTGAGATATAAACGGATACAGAAGATGCATGCACATATCGACTTTGGACACTTAAAATATCGATTTTTTAGCATGTTTTGAACCTATATTTTGAAAACATTCTAGCACCGAGTAGGCATGTACAGATCGCTTCTGGGCCGTAAAAGTATCGAATTTTCGGGTGTTTGGAGCCTGAATTTAAAATATAAACAAGGACAGAACATGAATGCACATATCGATTTTTGGGCACCTAAAATATCGATTTTGAGCATGTTTTGGGTCTGTATCTTGAAAACATTCTAACTAGGAGTAGACATGTACAGATCGCTTCTAGGACCCAAAAATATCGAATTTTCGGGTGTTTGGAGCCTGAAACTGAGATATAAACGGGTACTGAAGATGCATGCACATATCGACTTTTGGGCACCTAAAATATCGATTTTGAGCATGTTTTGGGTCTGTATCTTGAAAACATTCTAACTAGGAGTAAGCATGTACAGTTCGCTTCTAGGACCCAAAATACCTAATTTTCGGTTTTTTTGAGCCTGAATTTGATATATAAACGGGTACAGAAGATACATGCACATATCGACTTTGGACACTTATAATATCGATTTTTAGCATGTTTTGAGCCTATATTTTGAAAACATTCTAGCACTGAGTAGGCATGTACAGATCGCTTCTGGGACCCAAAAAAATCGAATTTTTGGATGTTTTGAGGTTGAATTTGGGATATTTACGGGTGCAGAAGATGCATACACATATTGACTTTGTGCACCTTAAATATCGATTTTCAGCATGTTTTGGGCCTGTATCTGAGTAGGCATGTACAGATCTCTTCTGGGACCCCAAAATATCGAGTTTTCGGGTGTTTTGGGTCTGAATTTGAGATATCGACTTTGGCCACCTAAAATATCGATTTTTAGTATGTTTTGGGTGTATATTTTGAAAATATACTAGCACTGAGTAGGCATGTACAAATCGCTTCTGGGACCCCCAAAAATCGAATTTTCGGGTGTTTTGAGCCCAAATTTGAGATATAAACGGGTACTGAAGATGCATGCACATATCGATTTTTGGGCACCTAAAATATCGATTTTGAGCATGTTTTGAGTCTGTATCTTGAAAACATTCTAACTAGGAGTAGACATGTACAGATCGCTTCTAGAACCCAAAAATATCGAATTTTCGGGTGTTTGGAGCCTGAAACTGAGATATAAACGGGTACAGAAGATGCATGCTCATATCGACTTTTGGGCACTTAAAAGATCGATTTTCAGTATGTTTTGGGCCTGTATTTTGAAAATACTCTAACACGGAGTAGGCATGTAAAGATGGCTTCTGGGACCCCAAAATATCGAATTTTCGGGTGTTTTGGGCTTGAATTTTTATATATCGACTTTGGGCACCTAAAATATAGATTTTTACCATATTTTAGGCCTATATTTTGAAAATATTCTTGCACTGAGTAGGCATGTACTGTACAGATCGCTTCTAGGACCCAAAAATAACGAATTTTGGGGTGTTTCGAGCCTGAATTTGAGATATAAACGGATACAGAAGATGCATGCACATATCGACTTTGGACACTTAAAATATCGATTTTTTAGCATGTTATGAACCTATATTTTGAAAACATTATAGCACCGAGTAGGCATGTACAGATCGCTTCTGGGCCGTAAAAGTATCGAATTTTCGGGTGTTTGGAGCCTGAATTTAAAATATAAACAAGGACAGAACATGAATGCACATATCGATTTTTGGGCACCTAAAATATCGATTTTGAGCATGTTTTGGGTCTGTATCTTGAAAACATTCTAACTAGGAGTAGACATGTACAGATCGCTTCTAAGACCCAAAAATATCGAATTTTCGGGTGTTTGGAGCCTGAAACTGAGATATAAACGGGTACTGAAGATGCATGCACATATCGACTTTTGGGCACCTAAAATATCGATTTTGAGCATGTTTTGGGTCTGTATCTTGAAAACATTCTAACTAGGAGTAAGCATGTACAGTTCGCTTCTAGGACCCAAAATACCTAATTTTCGGTTTTTTTGAGCCTGAATTTGATATATAAACGGGTACAGAAGATACATGCACATATCGACTTTGGACACTTATAATATCGATTTTTAGCATGTTTTGAGCCTATATTTTGAAAACATTCTAGCACTGAGTAGGCATGTACAGATCGCTTCTGGGACCCAAAAACATCGAATTTTCGGGTGTTTTGAGGTTGAATTTGGGATATAAACGGGTGCATAAGATAAAAACGCATTTTGACTTTTGGGACCTAAAACATCGATTTTCAGCATGTTTTGGGCCTGTATCTGAGTAGGCATGTACAGATCGCTTCTGGGACCCCAAAATATCGAACTTTCGGGTGTTTGGAGCCTGAATTTAAAATATAAACGGGTACAGAAGATGCATGAACATATCGACTTTGGGGCACCTAAAAGATCGATTTTCAGTATGTTTTGGGCCTGTATTTTGAAAATACTCTATCACGGAGTAGGCATGTACAGATTGCTTCTGGGACCAAAAAATATGGAATTTTTGGGTGTTTTGGGCCTGAATTGGAGATATTTACTTTGGGCACCTAAAATATCGATTTTAACATGTTTTGGGCCCATATTTTGAAAATATTCTAGCACTGAGTAGGCATGTACAGATCGATTCTGGGACCCCAAAATATCGAATTTTCGGGTGTTTTGAGCCTGAAATTGAGATATAAACGGGTACAGAAGATGCATGCACATATTGACTTTGGGCACCTAAAATATCGATTTTCAGCATGATTTGGGCCTGTATTTTGAAAATACTCTAACACGGAGTGGACATGTACATAATCGCTTCTAGGACCCCAAAATATCGAATTTTCGTTCGTTTTGAGCCTGAATTTGAGATATAAACGGGTACTGCAGATGCATTCACATATCGACTCTTGGACACCTAAAATATCGATTTTTAATATGTTTTTGGTCTGTATCTTGAAAACATCCTAACTAGGAGTAGGAATGTACAGATCGCTTCTAGGACCCCAAAATATCGAATTTTCGGGTGTCTTGGGCCTGATTTTGAGAAATCGACTTTGGGCACCTATAATATCGGTTTTCAACATGTTTTAGACCTGTATTTTGAAAATACTCTAACACGGAGTAGGCATGTACAGATCGCTTCTTGGACACCAAAATATCGAATTTTCAGGTGTTTTGAGCCTGAATTTAAGATATGAACGGGTACTGAAGATGCATGCACATATCGACTTTTGGGCACCTAAAATATCGATTTTGAGCATGTTTTGGGTCGGTATCTTGAAAACATTCTAACTAGGAGTAGGCATGTACAGTTCGCTTCTAGGACCCAAAATACCTAATTTTCGGGTGTTTTGAGCCTGAATTTGAGATATAAACGGGTACAGAAGATGCATGCACATATCGACTTTCGACACTTATAATATCGATTTTTTGCATGTTTTGAGCCTATATTTTGAAAACATTCTAGCACTGAGTAGGCATGTACAGATCGTTTCTGGGACCCAAAAATATCAAATTTTCGTGTGTTTTGAGCCTGAATTTGGGATATAAACGGGTACTGAAGATGCTTGCACTTATCGACTTTTGGGCACCTAAAATATCGATTTTGAGCATGTTTTGGGTCTGTATCTTGAAAACATTCTAACTAGGAGTAGGCATGTACAGCTCGCTTCTAGGACCCAAAATACCTAATTTTCGGGTGTTTTGAGCCTGAATTTGAGATATAAACGGGTACAGAAGATGCATGCACATATCGACTTTGGACACTTATAATATCGATTTTTAGCATGTTTTGAGCCTATATTTTGAAAACATTCTAGCACTGAGTAGGCATGTACAGATCGCTTCTGGGACCCAAAAATATCGAATTTTTGGGTGTTTTGAGGTTGAATTTGGGATATAAACGGGTGCATATGATGAAAACACATATTGACTTTGGGGATCTAAAACATCAATTTTCATCATGTTTTGGGCCTGTATCTGAGTAGGCATGTACAGATCGGTTCTGGGACCATAAAATATCGAATTTGTGAGTGTTTTGAGCCTGAATTTGAGATAGAAACGGGTACTGAAGATGCATGCACATATCGACTTTTGATCACCTAAAATATCGATTTTTAGCATGTTTTGAGCCTATATTTTGAAAAAATTCTAGCACTGAGTATCCATGTACAGATCGCTTCTGGGACCCAAAAATATCGAATTTTCGGATATTTTGAGGTTGAATTTGGGATATTTACGGGTGCAGAAGATGCATACACATATTGACTTAGCGCACCTAAAATATCGATTTTCAGCATGTTTTGGGCCGTATTTTGAAAATACTCTAACACGGAGTAGGCATGTACAGATTGCTTCTGGGACCAAAAAATATCGAATTTTTGGGTGTTTTGGGCCCGAATTGGAGATATTTACTTTGGGCACCTAAAATATCGATTTTAACATGTTTTGGGCCCATATTTTGAAAATGTTCTAGCACTGAGTAGGCATGTACAGATCGATTCTGGGACCCCAAAATATCGAATTTTCGGGTGTTTTGAGCGTGAAATTGAGATATAAACGGGTACAGAAGATGCATGCACATATTGACTTTGGGCACCTAAAATATCGATTTTCAGCATGATTTGGGCCTGTATTTTGAAAATACTCTAACAAGGAGTGGACTTGTACAGATCGCTTCTAGGACCCCAAAATATCGAATTTTCGTTCGTTTTGAGCCTGAATTTGAGATATAAACGGGTACTGCAGATGCATTCACATATCGACTCTTGGACACCTAAAATATCGATTTTTAATATGTTTTGGGTCTGTATCTTGAAAACATCCTAACTAGGAGTAGGAATGTACAGATCGCTTCTAGGACCCCAAAATATCGAATTTTCGGGTGTCTTGGGCCTGATTTTGAGATATCGACTTTGGGCACCTATAATATCGGTTTTCAACATGTTTTAGACCTGTATTTTGAAAATACTCTAACACGGAGTAGGCATGTACAGATCGCTTCTTGGACCCCAAAATATCGAATTTTCAGGTGTTTTGAGCCTGAATTTAAGATATGAACGGGTACTGAAGATGCATGCACATATCGACTTTTGGGCACCTAAAATATCGATTTTGAGCATGTTTTGGGTCGGTATCTTGAAAACATTCTAACTAGGAGTAGGCATGTACAGTTCGCTTCTAGGACCCAAAATTCCTAATTTTCGGGTGTTTTGAGCCTGAATTTGAGATATAATCGGGTACAGAAGATGCATGCACATATCGACTTTCGACACTTATAATATCGATTTTTAGCATGTTTTGAGCCTATATTTTGAAAACATTCTAGCACTGACTAGGCATGTACAGATCGTTTCTGGGACCCAAAAATATCGAATTTTCGTGTGTTTTGAGCCTGAATTTGGGATATAAACGGGTACTGAAGATGCTTGCACTTATCGACTTTTGGGCACCTAAAATATCGATTTTGAGCATGTTTTGGGTCTGTATCTTGAAAACATTCTAACTAGGAGTAGGCATGTACAGTTCGCTTCTAGGACCCAAAATACCTAATTTTCGGGTGTTTTGAGCCTGAATTTGAGATATAAACAGGTACAGAAGATGCATGCACATATCGACTTTGGACACTTATAATATCGATTTTTAGCATGTTTTGAGCCTATATTTTGAAAACATTCTAGCACTGAGTAGGCAGGTACAGATCGCTTCTGGGACCCAAAAATGTCGAATTTTTGGGTGTTTTGAGGTTGAATTTGGGATATAAACGGGTGCATAAGATGAAAACACATATTGACTTTGGGGACCTAAAACATCAATTTTCAGCATGTTTTGGGCCTGTATCTGAGTAGGCATGTACAGATCGGTTCTGAGACCATAAAATATCGAATTTTTGGGTGTTTTGAGCCTGAATTTGAGATATAAACGGGTACTGAAGATGCATGCACATATCGACTTTTGATCACCTAAAATATCGATTTTTAGCATGTTTTGAGCCTATATTTTGAAAAAATTCTAGCACTGAGTATCCATGTACAGATCGCTTCTGGGACCCAAAAATATCGAATTTTCGGATATTTTGAGGTTGAATTTGGGATATTTACGTGTGCAGAAGATGCATACACATATTGACTTAGGGCACCTAAAATATCGATTTTCAGCATGTTTTGGGCCGTATTTTGAAAATACTCTAACACGGAGTAGGCATGTACAGATTGCTTCTGGGACCAAAAAATATCGAATTTTTGGGTGTTTTGGGCCTGAATTGGAGATATTTACTTTGGGCACCTAAAATATCGATTTTAACATGTTTTGGGCCAATATTTTGAAAATATTCTAGCACTGAGTAGGCATGTACAGATCGATTCTGGGACCCCAAAATATCGAATTTTCGGGTGTTTTGAGCCTGAAATTGAGATATAAACGGGTACAGAAGATGCATGCACATATTGACTTTGGGCACCTAAAATATCGATTTTCAGCATGATTTGGGGCTGTATTTTGAAAATACTCTAACACGGAGTGGACATGTACAGATCGCTTCTAGGACCGCAAAATATCGAATTTTCGTTCGTTTTGAGCCTGAATTTGAGATATAAACGGGTACTGCAGATGCATTCACATACCGACTCTTGGACACCTAAAATATCGATTTTTAATATGTTTTCGGTCAGTATCTTGAAAACATCCTAACTAGGAGTAGGAATGTACAGATCGCTTCTAGGACCCCAAAATATCGAATTTTCGGGTGTCTTGGGCCTGATTTTGAGATATCGACTTTGGGCACCTATAATATCGGTTTTCAACATGTTTTAGACCTGTATTTTGAAAATACTCTAACACGGAGTAGGCATGTACAGATCACTTCTTGGACCCCAAAATATCGAATTTTCAGGTGTTTTGAGCCTGAATTTAAGATATGAACAGGTACTGAAGATGCATGCACATATCGACTTTTGGGCACCTAAAATATCGATTTTGAGCATGTTTTGGGTCGGTATCTTGAAAACATTCTAACTAGGAGTAGGCATGTACAGTTCGCTTCTAGGACCCAAAATACCTAATTTTCGGGTGTTTTGAGCCTGAATTTGAGATATAATCGGGTACAGAAGATGCATGCACATATCGACTTTCGACACTTATAATATCGATTTTTAGCATGTTTTGAGCCTATATTTTGAAAACATTCTAGCACTGACTAGGCATGTACAGATCGTTTCTGGGACCCAAAAATATCGAATTTTCGTGTGTTTTGAGCCTGAATTTGGGATATAAACGGGTACTGAAGATGCTTGCACTTATCGACTTTTGGGCACCTAAAATATCGATTTTGAGCATGTTTTGGGTCTGTATCTTGAAAACATTCTAACTAGGAGTAGGCATGTACAGTTCGCTTCTAGGACCCAAAATACCTAATTTTCGGGTGTTTTGAGCCTGAATTTGAGATATAAACGGGTACAGAAGATGCATGCACATATCGACTTTGGACACTTATAATATCGATTTTTAGCATGTTTTGAGCCTATATATTGAAAACATTCTAGCACTGAGTAGGCAGGTACAGATCGCTTCTGGGACCCAAAAATGTCGAATTTTTGGGTGTTTTGAGGTTGAATTTGGGATATAAACGGGTGCATAAGATGAAAACACATATTGACTTTGGGGACCTAAAACATCAATTTTCAGCATGTTTTGGGCCTGTATCTGAGTAGGCATGTACAGATCGGTTCTGGGACCATAAAATATCGAATTTTTGGGTGTTTTGAGCCTGAATTTGAGATATAAACGGGTACTGAAGATGCATGCACATATCGACTTTTGATCACCTAAAATATCGATTTTTAGCATGTTTTGAGCCTATATTTTGAAAAAATTCTAGCACTGAGTATCCATGTACAGATCGCTTCTGGGACCCAAAAATATCGAATTTTCGGATATTTTGAGGTTGAATTTGGGATATTTACGTGTGCAGAAGATGCATACACATATTGACTTAGGGCACCTAAAATATCGATTTTCAGCATGTTTTGGGCCGTATTTTGAAAATACTCTAACACGGAGTAGGCATGTACAGATTGCTTCTGGGACCAAAAAATATCGAATTTTTGGGTGTTTTGGGCCTGAATTGGAGATATTTACTTTGGGCACCTAAAATATCGATTTTAACATGTTTTGGGCCAATATTTTGAAAATATTCTAGCACTGAGTAGGCATGTACAGATCGATTCTGGGACCCCAAAATATCGAATTTTCGGGTGTTTTGAGCCTGAAATTGAGATATAAACGGGTACAGAAGATGCATGCACATATTGACTTTGGGCACCTAAAATATCGATTTTCAGCATGATTTGGGGCTGTATTTTGAAAATACTCTAACACGGAGTGGACATGTACAGATCGCTTCTAGGACCGCAAAATATCGAATTTTCGTTCGTTTTGAGCCTGAATTTGAGATATAAACGGGTACTGCAGATGCATTCACATACCGACTCTTGGACACCTAAAATATCGATTTTTAATATGTTTTCGGTCAGTATCTTGAAAACATCCTAACTAGGAGTAGGAATGTACAGATCGCTTCTAGGACCCCAAAATATCGAATTTTCGGGTGTCTTGGGCCTGATTTTGAGATATCGACTTTGGGCACCTATAATATCGGTTTTCAACATGTTTTAGACCTGTATTTTGAAAATACTCTAACACGGAGTAGGCATGTACAGATCGCTTCTTGGACACCAAAATATCGAATTTTCAGGTATTTTGAGCCTCAATTTAAGATATGAACGGGTACTGAAGATGCATGCACATATCGACTTTTGGGCACCTAAAATATCGATTTTGAGCATGTTTTGGGTCGGTATCTTGAAAACATTCTAACTAGGAGTAGGCATGTACAGTTCGCTTCTAGGACCCAAAATACCTAATTTTCGGGTGTTTTGAGCCTGAATTTGAGATATAAACGGGTACAGAAGATGCATGCACATATCGACTTTCGACACTTATAATATAGATTTTTAGCATGTTTTGAGCCTATATTTTGAAAACATTCTAGCACTGAGTAGGCATGTACAGATCGCTTCTGGGACCCAAAAATATCGAATTTTTGGGTGTTTTGAGGTTGAATTTGGGATATAAACGGGTGCATAAGATGAAAACACATATTGACTTTGGGGACCTAAAACATCAATTTTCAGCATGTTTTGGGCCTTTATCTGAGTAGGCATGTACAGATCGGTTCTGGGACCCTAAAATATCGAATTTTCGTGTCTTTTGAGCCAGAATTTGAGATATAAACGGGTACTGAAGATGCTTGCACATATCGACTTTTGGGCACCTAAAATATCGATTTTTAGCATGTTTTGAGCCTATATTTTGAAAAAATTCTAGCACTGAGTATCCATGTACAGATCGCTTCTGGGACCCAAAAATATCGAATTTTAGGATATTTTGAGGTAGAATTTGGGATATTTACGAGTGCAGAAGATGCATACACATATTAACTTTGGGCACCTAAAATATGTATTTTAAGCATGTTTTGGGCCTGTATCTGATTAAGCATGTACAGATCGCTTCTGGAACCCCAAAATATCGAATTTTCGGGTGTTTGGAGTCTGAATTTGAGATATAAACGGGTACAGAAGATGCATGCACATATCGACTTTTGGGCTCTAAAAAGATCAATTTTCAGTATGTTTTGGGACTGTATTTTGAAAATACTCTAACACGGAGTAGGCATGTACAGATCGCTTCTGGGACCCAAAAATAAAAAAAATTCGGGTGTTTTGGGCCTGAATTTGAGATATCGACTTTGGGCACCTAAAATATCGATTTTTATCATGTTTTGGGCCCATATTTTGAGAATATTCTAGCACTGAGTAGGCATGTACAGATCGATTCTGGGACACCAAAATTTTGAATTTTCGGGTGTTTTGAGCTTGAATTTGAGATATAAACGGGTGCAGAAGAAACATGCACATATTAACTTTGGGCACCTAAAATATCGATTTTTAGCATGTTTTGGGCCTGTATTTAAAAAATACTCTAACACGGAGTTGGCATGTACAGATCGCTTCTGGGACCCCAAAATATCGAATTTTTGAGTGTTTTGAGCCTGAATTTGAGATATAAACGGGTACTGAAGATGCATGCACATATCGACTTTTGGGCACCTAAAATATCGATTTTGAGTAAGTTTTGGGTCTGTATCATGAAAACATCCTAACTAGGAGTAGGCATGTACAGATCGCTTCCGTGACCCCAAAATTTCGAATTTTCGGGTGTCTTGGGCCTGAATTTGAGATATCGACTTTGGGCACCTAAAATATCGATTTTTAGCATATTTTGGGCCTATATTTTGTAAATATTCTAGCATTAAGTATTCATGTACAGATCGCTTCTGGGACCCCAAAATATTGAATTTTCGGGTGTTTTGAGCCTGAATTTGAGATATAAACGGGTACAGAAGATGCATGCACATATTGACTTTGGGCACCTATAATATCGATTTTCAGCATGTTTTGGACCTGTATTTTGAACATACTCTAACACGAAGTAGGCATGTACAGATCGCTTCTTGGACCCCAAAATATCGAATTTTCAAGTGTTTTGAGCCTGAATTTGAGATATAAACGGGTACCGAAGATGCATGCACATATCGACTTTTGGGCACCTAAAATATCGATTTTGAGCATGTTTTGGGTCTGAATCTTGAAAACATTCTAACTAGGAGTAGGCATGTACAGATCGTTTCTAGGACCCAAAATACCGAATTTTCGGGTGTTTTGAGCCAGAATTTGAGATATAAACGGGTACAGAAGATGCATTCACATATCGACTTTGGACACTTATAATATAATTTTGTAGCATGTTTTAAGCCTATATTATGAAAACATTCTAGCACTGAGTAGGCATGTACAGATCGCTTCTGGGACCCAAAAATATAGAATTTTCGTGTGTTTTGAGGTTGAATTTGGGATATAAACGGGTACAGAAGATGCATGCACAGATTGACTTTGGGCACATATAATATCGATTTTCAGCATGTTTTGGACCTGTATTTTGAAAATACTCTAACACGGAGTAGGCATGTACAGATCGCTTCTTGGACCCTAAAATATCGAATTTTCGGGTGTTTTGAGCCTGAATTTGAGATATAAACGGGTACTGAAGATGCATGCACATATCGACTTTTGGGCACCTAAAATATCGATTTTGAGCATGTTTTGGGTCTGTATCTTGAAAACATTATAACTAGGAGTAGGCATGTACAGTTCGCTTCTAGGACCCAAAATACCTAATTTTCGGGTGTTTTGAGCCTGAATTTGAGATATAAACGGGTACAGAAGATGCATGCACATATCGACTTTGGACACTTATAATATAGATTTTTAGCATGTTTTGAGCCTATATTTTGAAAACATTCTAGCACTGAGTAGGCATGTACAGATCGCTTCTGGGACCCAAAAATATCGAATTTTCGGATGTTTTGAGGTTGAATTTGGGATATTTACAAGTGCAGAAGATGCATACACATATTGACTTTGGGCACCTAAAATATAGATTTTCAGCATGTTTTGGGCCTGTATCTGATTAGGCATGTACAGATCGCTTCTGGAACCCCAAAATATCGATTTTTCGGGTGTTTAGAGCCTGAATTTAAGATATAAACGGGTACAGAAGATGCATGCACATATCGAGTTTTGGGCACTTACAAGATCAATTTTCAGTATGTTTTGGGACTGTATTTTGAAAATACTCTAACACGGAGTAGGCATGTACAGATCGCTTCTGGGACCCAAAAATATCGAATTTTCGGATGTTTTGAGGTTGAATTTGGGATATTTACGAGTGCAGAAGATGCATACACATATTGACTTTGGGCACCTAAAATATAGATTTTCAGCATGTTTTGGGCTTGTATCTGATTAGGCATGTACAGATCGCTTCTGGGACCCCAAAATATCGAATTTTCGGGTGTTTGGAGCCTGAATTTGAGATATAAACGGGTACAGAAGATACATGCACATATCGACCTCTGGGCACTTAAAAGGTCAATTTTCAGTATGTTTTGGGACTGCATTTTGAAAATACTGTAACACGGAGTAAGCATGTACAGATCGCTTCTGGGACACCAAAATATCGAATTTTCGTTTTTTTTTTTTTGGCCTGAATTTGAGATATCGACTTTGGGCACCTAAAATATCGATTTTTATCATGTTTTGGGACTATATTTTGAGAATATTCTAGCACTGAGTAGGCATGTACAGATCGCTTCTGGGACCCCAAAATTTCGAATTTTCGGGGGTTTTAAGCCTGAATTTGAGATATAAACGGGTACAGAAGATACATGCACATATTAACTTTGGGCACCTAAAATATCGATTTTGAGCATGTTTTGGGCCTGTATTTAAAAAATACTCTAACACGGAGTTTTCATGTACATATCGCTTCTGGGACCCCAAAATATCGAATTTTCGAGTGTTTTGAGCCTGAATTTGAGATATAAACGGGTACTGAAGATGCATGCACCTATCGATTTTTTGGCACCTAAAATATCGATTTTGAGCATGTTTTGGGTCTGTATCTTGAAATCATTCTAACTAGGAGTAGACATGTACAGATCGCTTTTAGGACCCAAAAATACCGAATTTTACGGTGTTTTGAGCCTGAATTTGAGATATAAACGGGTACTGAAGATGCAAGCACATATCGACTTTTGGGAACCTATAATATCGATTTTTAGCAAGTTTTAAGCCTATATTTTGAAAATATTCTAGCACTGAGTATCCATGTACAGATCGCTTCTGGGACCCAAAAATATCGAATTTTCGGATGTTTTGAGGTTGAATTTGGGATATTTACAAGTGCAGAAGATGCATACACATATTGACTTTGGGCACCTAAAATATCGATTTTCAGCATGTTTTGGGCTTGTATCTGATTAGGCATGTACAGATCGCTTCTGGGACCCCAAAATATCGAATTTTCGGGTGTTTGGAGCCTGAATTTGAGATATAAACGGGTACAGAAGATACATGCACATATCGACCTCTGGGCACTTAAAAGGTCAATTTTCAGTATGTTTTGGGACTGCATTTTGAAAATACTGTAACACGGAGTAAGCATGTACAGATCGCTTCTGGGACACCAAAATATCGAATTTTCGTTTTTTTCTTTTTGGCCTGAATTTGAGATATCGACTTTGGGCACCTAAAATATCGATTTTTATCATGTTTTGGGACTATATTTTGAGAATATTCTAGCACTGAGTAGGCATGTACAGATCGCTTCTGGGACCCCAAAATTTCGAATTTTCGGGGGTTTTAAGCCTGAATTTGAGATATAAACGGGTACAGAAGATACATGCACATATTAACTTTGGGCACCTAAAATATCGATTTTGAGCATGTTTTGGGCCTGTATTTAAAAAATACTCTAACACGGAGTTTTCATGTACATATCGCTTCTGGGACCCCAAAATATCGAATTTTCGAGTGTTTTGAGCCTGAATTTGAGATATAAACGGGTACTGAAGATGCATGCACCTATCGATTTTTTGGCACCTAAAATATCGATTTTGAGCATGTTTTGGGTCTGTATCTTGAAATCATTCTAACTAGGAGTAGACATGTACAGATCGCTTTTAGGACCCAAAAATACCGAATTTTACGGTGTTTTGAGCCTGAATTTGAGATATAAACGGGTACTGAAGATGCAAGCACATATAGACTTTTGGGAACCTATAATACCGATTTTTAGCAAGTTTTAAGCCTATATTTTGAAAATATTCTAGCACTGAGTATCCATGTACAGATCGCTTCTGGGACCCAAAAATATCGAATTTTCGGATGTTTTGAGGTTGAATTTGGGATATTTACGAGTGCAGAAGATGCATACACATATTGACTTTGGGCACCTAAAATATCGATTTTCAGCATGTTTTGTGCCTGTATCTGATTAGGCATGTACAGATCGCTTCTGGGACCCCAAAATATCGAATTTTCGGGTGTTTGGAGCCTTAATTTGAGATATAAACCGGTACAGAAGATACATGCACATATCGACCTTTGGGCAATTAAAAGATCAATTTTCAGTATGTTTTGGGAGTGTATTTTGAAAATACTCTAACACGGAGTAAGCATGTACAGATCGCTTCTGGGACACCAAAATATCGAATTTTTTTTTTTTTTTTTTTGGTCTGAATTTGAGATATCGACTTTGGGCACCTAAAATATCGATTTTTATCATGTTTTGCGACTATATTTTGAGAATATTCTAGCACTGAGTAGGCATGTACAGATCGCTTCTGGGACCCCAAAATCTCGAATTTTCGGGGGCTTTGAGCCTGAATTTGAGATATAAACGGGTACAGAAGATACATGCACGTATTAACTTTGGGCACCTAAAATATCGATTTTCAGCATGTTTTGGGCCTGTATTTAAAAAATACTCTAACACGGAGTTGGCATGTACAGATCGCTTCTGAGACCCCAAAATATCGAATTTTCGAGTGTTTTGAGCCTGAATTTGAGATATAAACGGGTACTGAAGATGCATGCACATATCGATTTTTGGGCACCTAAAATATCGATTTTGAGCATGTTTTGGGTCTGTATCTTGAAATCATTCTAATTAGGAGTAGACATGTACAGATCGCTTTTAGGACCCAAAAATACCGAATTTTAGGGTGCTTTGAGCCTGAATTTGAGATATAAACGGGTACAGAAGATGCATGCACATATCAACTTTGGACGCTTAAAATATCGATTTTTATCATGTTTTGAGATTATATTTTGAAAACATTCTAGCACTGAGTAGACATGTACAGATCGATTCTGGGACCAAAAAATATCGAATTTTCGGGTGTTTTAAGGTTGAATTTGAGATATAAACAGGTGCAGAAGATGCATGCACATATTGACTTTGGGCACTTAAAATATCGATTTTCAGTATGTTTTGGGCCTGTACTTTGAAAATACTCTAACACGGAGTAGGCATGTACAGATCGCATCTGGGACGCAAAAATATCGAATTTTCGGGTGTTTGGAGCCTGAAACTGAGATATAAACGGGTACAGAAGATGCATGCACATATCGACTTTTGGGCACCTAAAAGATCGATTTTCAGTATGTTTTGGGCCTGTATTTTGAAAATACTCTAACACGGAGTAGGCATGTACAGATCGCTTCTGGGACCCCAAAATATCGAATTTTCGAGTGTTTTGGGCCTGACTTGGAGATATTGACTTTGGGCACCTAAAATATCGATTTTTAGCATGTTTTAGGGCTATATTCTGAAAATATTCTAGCACTGAGTAGGCATGTACAGATCGCTTCTAGGACCCCAAAATACCGAATTTTCGGGTGTTTTGAGTCTGAATTTGAGATATAAACGGGTACAGAAGATGCATGCACATATTGACTTTGGGCAACTAAAATATCGATTTTCAGCTTGTTTTGGGCCTGTATTTTGAAAATACTTTAACACGGAGTAGGCATGTACAGATCGCTTCTGGGACCCTAAAATATCGAATTTTCGGGTGTTTTGAGCCTGAATTTGAGATATAAACGGGTACTCAAGATGCAAGCACATATCGACTTTTGGGCACTTAAAATATCGATTTTTAGCAAGTTTTGAGCCTATATTTTGAAAATATTCTAGCACTGAGTATCCATGTACAGATCGCTTCTGGGACCCAAAAATATCGAATTTTCGGATGTTTTGAGGTTGAATTTGGGATATTTACGAGTGCAGAAGATGCATACACATATTGACTTTGGGCACCTAAAATATCGATTTTCAGCATGTTTTGGGCCTGTATCTGATTAGGCATGTACAGATCGTTTCTGGGACCCTAAATTATCGAATTTTCGGGTGTTTTGAGCCTGAATTTGAGATATAAACGGGTACTGAAGATGCAAGAACATATCGACTTTTGGGCAACTAAAATATCGATTTTCAGCATGTTTTGGGCCTGTATTTTGAAAATACTTTAACACGGAGTAGGCATGTACAGATCGCTTCTGGGACCCCAAAATTTCGAATTTTCGGGGGCTTTGAGCCTGAATTTGAGATATAGACGGGTACAGAAGATACATGCATCTATTAACTTTGGGCACCTAAAATATCGATTTTCAGCATGTTTTGGGCCTGTATTTAAAAAATACTCTAACACGGAGTTGGGATGTACAGATCGCTTCTGAGACCCCAAAATATCGAATTTTTGAGTGTTTTGAGCCTGAATTTGAGATATAAACGGGTACTGAAGATGCATGCACATATCGATTTTTGGGCACCTAAAATATCGATTTTGAGCATGTTTTGGGTCTGTATCTTGAAATCATTCTAACTAGGAGTAGACATGTACAGATCGCTTTTAGGACCCAAAAATACCGAATTTTAGGGTGTTTTGAGCCTGAATTTGAGATATAAACGGGTACAGAAGATGCCTGCACATATCAACTTTGGACGCTTAAAATATCGATTTTTATCATGTTTTGATACTATTTTTTGAAAACATTCTAGCACTGAGTAGACATGTACAGATCGCTTCTGGGACCCAAAAATATCGAATTTTCGGGTGTTTTAAGGTTGAATTTGAGATATAAACAGGTGCAGAAGATGCATGCACATATTGACTTTGGGCACTTAAAATATCGATTTTCAGTATGTTTTGGGCCTGTACTTTGAAAATACTCTAGCACGGAGTAGGCATGTACAGATCGCATCTGGGACGCAAAAATGTCGAATTTTCGGGTGTTTGGAGCCTGAATTTGAGATATAAACGGGTACAGAAGATACATGCACATATCGACCTTTGGGCACTTAAAAGATCAATTTTCAGTATGTTTTGGAACTGTATTTTGAAAATACTCTAACACGGAGTAAGCATGTACAGATCGCTTCTGGGACACCAAAATATCGAATTTTCGGAGGTTTTTTTTTGGCCTGAATTTGAGATATCGACTTAGCACCTAAAATATCGATTTTTATCATGTTTTGGGACTATATTTTGAGAATATTCTAGCACTGAGTAGGCATGTACAGGACGCTTCTAGGACCCCAAAATTTCGAATTTTTGTGGTTTTTAAGCCTGAATTTGAGATATAAACGGGTACAGAAGATACATGCACATATTGACTTTGGGCAACTAAAATATCGATTTTCAGCATGTTTTGGGCCTGTATTTTCAAAATACTTTAACACGGAGTAGGCATGTACAGATCGCTTCTTGGACCCTAAAATATCGAATTTTCGCGTGTTTTGAGCCTGAATTTGAGACATAAACGGGTACTGAAGATGAAAGCACATATCGACTTTTGGGCACCTAAAATATCTATTTTTTGCAAGTTTTGAGCCTATATTTTAAAAAAATTCTAGCACTGAGTATCCATGTACAGATCGCTTCTGGGACCCAAAAATATCGAATTTTCGCGTGTTTTGAGCCTGAATTTGAGACATAAACGGGTACTGAAGATGCAAGCACATATCGACTTTTGGGCACCTAAAATATCGATTTTTAGCATGTTTTGGGCCTGTATCTGATTAGGCATGTACAGATCGCTTCAGGGACCCCAAAATATCGAATTTTAGGGTGTTTGGAGCCTGAATTTGAGATATAAACGGGTACAGAAGATACATGCACATATCGACCTTTGGGCACTTAAAAGATCAATTTTCAGTATGTTTTGGGACTGTATTTTGAAAATACTCTAACACGGAGTAAGCATGTACAGATCGCTTCTGGGACACCAAATTATCGAATTTTCGGGGTTTTTTTTTTGGCCTGAATTTGAGATATCGACTTTGGGCACCTAAAATATCGATTTTTATCATGTTTTGGGACTATATTTTGAGAATATTCTAGCACTGAGTAGGCATGTACAGATCGCTTCTGGGACCCCAAAATTTCAAATTTTCGGGGGTTTTGAGCCTGAATTTGAGATATAAACGGGTACAGAAGATACATGCACATATTAACTTTGGGCACTTAAAATATCGATTTTCAGCATGTTTTGGGCCTGTATTTAAAAAATACTCTAACAAGGAGTTGGCATGTACAGATCGCTTCTGGGACCCCAAAATATCGAATTTTCGAGTGTTTTGAGCCTGAATTTGAGATATAAACGGGTACTGAAGATGCATGCACATATCGATTTTTGGGCACCTAAAATATCGATTTTGAGCATGTTTTGGGTCTGTATCTTGAAATCATTCTAATTAGGAGTAGACATGTACAGATCGCTTTTAGGACCCAAAAATACCGAATTTTAGGGTGTTTTGAGCCTGAATTTGAGATATAAACGGGTACAGAAGATGCATGCACATATCAACTTTGGACGCTTAAAATATCGATTTTTATCATGTTTTGAGATTATATTTTGAAAACATTCTAGCACTGAGTAGACATGTACAGATCGCTTCAGGGACCCCAAAATATCGAATTTTAGGGTGTTTGGAGCCTGAATTTGAGATATAAACGGGTACAGAAGATACATGCACATATCGACCTTTGGGCACTTAAAAGATCAATTTTCAGTATGTTATGGGCCTGTATTTTGAAAATACTCTATCACGGAGTAGGCATGTACAGATCGCTTCTGGGACCCCAAAATATCGAATTTACGGGTTATTTGGGCCTGAATTTGAGATATCGACTTTGGGCAGCTAAAATATCGATTTTTAGCATGTTTTGGGCCTATATTTTGAAAATATTCTAGCACTGAGTAGGCATGTACAGATCGCTTCTTGGACCCCAAAATATCGAATTTTCGGGTATTTTGAGCCTGAATTTGAGATATAAACGTGTACAGAAGATGCATGCACATATTGACTTTGGGCACCTAAAATATCGATTTTCAGCATGTTTTGGGCCTGTATTTTGAAAATACTCTAACACGGAGTAGGCATGTACAGATTGCTTCTGGGACCCCAAAATATCGAATTTTCGGGTGTTTTGAGCCTGAATTTGAGATATAAATGGGTACAGAAGATGCATGCACATATCGACTTTTGGGCACCAAAATGATCGATTTTGAGCATGTTTTGGGTCTGTATCTTGAAAACATTCTAACTACGAGTAGGCATTAACAGATCGCTTCTAGGACCCAAAATACCGAATTTTCGGGTGTTTTGAGCCAGAATTTGAGATATAAACGGGTACAGAAGATGCATGCACATATCGACTTTGGACACTTATAATATCGATTTTTAGCATGTTTTAAGCCTATATTTTGAAAACATTCTAGCACTGAGTAGGCATGTACAGATCGCTTCTGGGGCCCAAAAATATGGAATTTTCGGGTGTTTTGAGGTTGAATTTGGGATATAAACGGGTACAGAAGATGCATGCACAGATTGACTTTGGGCACATATAATATCGATTTTCAGCATGTTTTGGACCTGTATTTTGAAAATACTTTAACACGGAGTAGGCATGTACAGATCGTTTCTGGGACCCTAAAATATCGAATTTTCGGGTGTTTTGAGCCTGAATTTGAGATATAAACGGGTACTGAAGATGCAAGCACATATCGACTTTTGGGCACCTAAAATATCGATTTTCAGCATGTTTTGGGCCTGTATCTGATTAGGCATGTACAGATCGCTTCAGGGACCCCAAAATATCGAATTTTAGGGTGTTTGGAGCCTGATTTTGAGATATAAACGGGTACAGAAGATACCTGCACATATCGACCTTTGGGCACTTAAAAGATCAATTTTCAGTATGTTTTGGGACTGTATTTTGAAAATACTCTAACACGGAGTAAACATGTACAGATCGCTTCTGGGACACCAAATTATCGAATTTTCGGGGGTTTTTTTTGGCCTGAATTTGAGATATCGACTTTGGGCACCTAAAATATCGATTTTTATCATGTTTTGGGACTATATTTTGAGAATATTCTAGCACTGAGTAGGCATGTACAGATCGCTTCTGGGACCCCAAAATTTCGAATTTTCGGGGGTTTTGAGCCTGAATTTGAGATATCAACGGGTACAGAAGATACATGCACATATTATATAACTTTGGGCACTTAAAATATCGATTTTCAGCATGTTTTGGGCCTGTATTTAAAAAATACTCTAACAAGGAGTTGGCATGTACAGATTGCTTCTGGGACCCCAAAATATCGAATTTTCGGGTATTTTGAGCCTGAATTTGAGATATAAACGTGTACAGAAGATGCATGCACATATTGACTTTGGGCACCTAAAATATCGATTTTCAGCATGTTTTGGGCCTGTATTTTGAAAATACTCTAACACGGAGTAGGCATGTACAGATTGCTTCTGGGACCCCAAAATATCGAATTTTCGGGTGTTTTGAGCCTGAATTTGAGATATAAATGGGTACAGAAGATGCATGCACATATCGACTTTTGGGCACCAAAATGATCGATTTTGAGCATGTTTTGGGTCTGTATCTTGAAAACATTCTAACTACGAGTAGGCATTAACAGATCGCTTCTAGGACCCAAAATACCGAATTTTCGGGTGTTTTGAGCCAGAATTTGAGATATAAACGGGTACAGAAGATGCATGCACATATCGACTTTGGACACTTATAATATCGATTTTTAGCATGTTTTAAGCCTATATTTTGAAAACATTCTAGCACTGAGTAGGCATGTACAGATCGCTTCTGGGGCCCAAAAATATGGAATTTTCGGGTGTTTTGAGGTTGAATTTGGGATATAAACGGGTACAGAAGATGCATGCACAGATTGACTTTGGGCACATATAATATCGATTTTCAGCATGTTTTGGACCTGTATTTTGAAAATACTTTAACACGGAGTAGGCATGTACAGATCGTTTCTGGGACCCTAAAATATCGAATTTTCGGGTGTTTTGAGCCTGAATTTGAGATATAAACGGGTACTGAAGATGCAAGCACATATCGACTTTTGGGCACCTAAAATATCGATTTTCAGCATGTTTTGTGCCTGTATCTGATTAGGCATGTACAGATCGCTTCAGGGACCCCAAAATATCGAATTTTAGGGTGTTTGGAGCCTGATTTTGAGATATAAACGGGTACAGAAGATACCTGCACATATCGACCTTTGGGCACTTAAAAGATCAATTTTCAGTATGTTTTGGGACTGTATTTTGAAAATACTCTAACACGGAGTAAACATGTACAGATCGCTTCTGGGACACCAAATTATCGAATTTTCGGGGGTTTTTTTTGGCCTGAATTTGAGATATCGACATTGGGCACCTAAAATATCGATTTTTATCATGTTTTGGGACTATATTTTGAGAATATTCTAGCACTGAGTAGGCATGTACAGATCGCTTCTGGGACCCCAAAATTTCGAATTTTCGGGGGTTTTGAGCCTGAATTTGAGATATCAACGGGTACAGAAGATACATGCACATATTATATAACTTTGGGCACTTAAAATATCGATTTTGAGCATGTTTTGGGCCTGTATTTAAAAAATACTCTAACAAGGAGTTGGCATGTACAGATTGCTTCTGGGACCCCAAAATATCGAATTTTCGGGTATTTTGAGCCTGAATTTGAGATATAAACGTGTACAGAAGATGCATGCACATATTGACTTTGGGCACCTAAAATATCGATTTTCAGCATGTTTTGGGCCTGTATTTTGAAAATACTCTAACACGGAGTAGGCATGTACAGATTGCTTCTGGGACCCCAAAATATCGAATTTTCGGGTGTTTTGAGCCTGAATTTGAGATATAAATGGGTACAGAAGATGCATGCACATATCGACTTTTGGGCACCAAAATGATCGATTTTGAGCATGTTTTGGGTCTGTATCTTGAAAACATTCTAACTAGGATTAGGCATGTACAGATCGCTTCTAGGACCCAAAAATATCGAATTTTCGGGTGTTTTGAGGTTGAATTTGATTTATAAACGGGAAGAGAAGATGCATACACATATTGACTTTGGGCACCTAAAATATCGATTTTTAGCATGTTTTGAGCCTATATTTTGAAAACATTCTAGCACTGAGTAGGCATGTACAGACCGCTTCTGGAACTCAAAAATATCGAATTTTCGGGTGTTTTGAGGTTGAATTTGGGATATTAACGGGTGCAGAAGATGCATACACATATTGACTTAAGGCACCTAAAATATCGATTTTCAGCATGTTTTGGGCCTGTATTTGAGTAGGTATGTATAGATCGCTTCTGGAAACCCAAAATACCGAATTTTTGGGTGTTTTGAGAATGAATTTGAGATATAAACGGGTACAGAAGATGCATGCACATATCGACTTTTGGGCACCTAAAAGATCGATTTTCAGTATGTTTTGGGCCTGTATTTTGAAAATACTCTAACACGGAGTAGGTATGTACAGATTGCTTCTGGGACCCCAAAATATAGAATTTTCGGGTGTTTTGAGCCTGAATTTGAGATTTAAACTGGTACAGAAGATGCATGCACATATCGACTTTTGGATAGATAAAACATCGTTTTTAGTATGTTTTGGTCCTATATTTTGAAAATTTTCTAGCACTGAGTAGGCATGTACAGATCGCTTCTGTGACCCCAAAATATCTAGTTTTCAGGTGTTTTGAGCCTGAATTTGAGATTTAAACGGGTACAGAAGATGCATGCACATATTGACTTTGGGCACCTAAAATATCGATTTTCAGCATGTTTTGAGCCTTTATTTTGAAAACATTCTAGCACTGAGTAGGCATGTACAGATAGTTTCAGGGACCCAAAATTATCGAATTTTCGTGTGTTTTGAGGTTTAATTTGGGATATAAACGGGTGCAGAAGATGCATACACATATTGACTTTGGGCACCTAAAATATCGATTTTCAGCATGTTTTGGGTCTGCATCTAAGTAGGCCTGTACAGATCGCTTCTGGGACCCTAAAAGATCGAATTTTCGGGTGTTTCGAGCCTGAATTTGATATATAAACGGGTACAGAAAATGCAAGCACATATTGACTTTGGGCACCTAAAATATCGATTTTCTGCATGTTTTGGGCCGGTATTTGAAAATATTCTAACACGGAGTAGGCATGTACAGATCGCTTCTGAGACCCCAAAAAATCGAATTTTCGGGGGTTTTGAGCCTGAATTTGAGATATAAACGGGTACTGAATATGCATGCACATATCGACTTTTGGGCACCTAAAATATCGATTTTGAGCATGTTTTGGGTCTGTATCTTAAAAATATTCTAACCAGGAGTAGGCATGTACAGATCGGTTCTATGACCCAAAAATACCGAATTTTCGGGTGTTTTGAGCCTCAATTTGAGATATAAACGGGTACAGAAGATGCATGCACATCTCGACTTTGGACACTTAAAATATCGATTTTTAGCATGTTTTGAGCCTATATTTTGAAAACATTCTATCACTGAGTAGGCATGTACAGACCGCTTCTGGGACCCAAAAATATCGAATTTTCGAGGTTCAATTTGGGATATTAACGGGTGCATAAGATGCATACACATATTGACTTTGGGCACCTCAAATATCGATTTTCAGCATGTTTTGGGCCTGTATCTGAGTAGGCATGTACAGATCGCTTCTAGGACCCAAAAATAGTTAATTTTCGGGTGTTTTTAGCCTGAATTTGAGATATAAACGGGTACAGAAGATGCGTGCACATATCGACTTTGGACACTTAAAATATCGATTTTTAGCATGTTTTGAGCCTATATTTTGAAAACATTCTAGCACTGAGTAGGCATGTACAGACCGCTTCTGTCACCCAAAAATATCGAATTTTCGGGTGTTTTGAGGTTGAATTTGGGATATAAACGGGTGTAGAAGATGCATACACATATTAACTTTGGGCACCAAAAATATCAATTTTCAGCATGTTTTGGGCCTGTATTATGAAAACACTAACACGGAGTAGACATTAACAGATAGCTTCTGGAACCCCAAAATATCGAATTTTCGGGTGTTTGGAGCCTGAATTTGAGATATAAACGGGTACAGAAGATGCATGCACGTATTGACTTTGGGCACCTAAAATATCGATTTTCAGCATGTTTTGGGCCTGTATAGATCGCTTCTGGGACCCCAAAATATCGAAATTTCGTTTGTTTGGAGCCTGAATTTGAGATATAAACGGGTACAGAAGATGCATGCACATATCGACTTTTGGGCACCTAAAATATCGATTTTGAGCATGTTTTGGGTCTGTATCTTGAAAACATTCTAACTAGGAGTAGGCATGTACAGATCGCTTCTAGGACCCAAAAATACCGAATTTTCGGGTGTTTTGAGCCTGAATTTGGGATATAAACGGGTGAAGAAGATACATACACATATTGACTTTGGGCACCTAAAATATCGATTTTCAGCATGTTTTGAGCCTGTATCTGAGTAGGCATGTACAGATCGCTTCTGGGACCCCAAAATATCGAATTTTCGGGTGTTTGGAGCCTGAATTTGAGATATAAACGAGTACAGAAGATGCATGCACATATCGACTTTTGGGCACGAAAAATATCGATTTTCTCTATGTTTTGGGCCTGTATTTTGAAAATACTCTAACACGGGGTAGGCATATACAGATCGCTTATGGGAGCCCAAAATATCGAATTTTCGGGTGTTTTGGGCCTGAATTTGAGATATCGACTTTGGGCACCTAAAATATCGATTTTTAGCATGTTTTGGGCCTATATTTTGAAAATATTCTAGCACTGAGTATGCATGTACAGATTGCTTCTGGGACCCCAAAATACCGAGTTTTGGGGTGTTTTGAGCCTGAATTTGAGATATAAACGGGTACAAAAGATGCATGCACATATCGACTTTTGGACAGCTAAAACATCGATTTTTAGTATGTTTTGGGCCTATATTTTGAAAATTTTCTAGCACTGAGTAGGCATGTACAGATCGCTTTTGGGACCCCAAAATATCTAATTTTCGGATGTTTTGAGCCTGAATTTGAGAAATAAACGGGTACAGAAAGTGCATGCACATATTGACTTTGGGCACCTAAAATATCGATTTTCAGCATGTTTTGAGCCTTTATTTTGAAAACATTCTAGCACTGAGTAGGCATGTACAGATCGCTTCTGGGACCCAAAAATATCGAATTTTCGTGTGTTTTGAGGTTTAATTTGGGATATATACGGGTGCAGAAGATGAATACCCATATTGATTTTGGGCACCTAAAATATCGATTTTCAGCATGTTTTGGGCCTGTATCTGAGTAGGCATGTACAGATCGCTTCTGGGATCCCAAAATATCGAATTTTCGGGTGTTTTGGAGCCTGAATTTGAGATATAAACGTGTACAGAAGATGCATGCACATATTGACTTTGGGCACCTAAAATATCGATTTTCAGCATGTTTTGGGCCTGTATTTTGAAAATACTCTAACACGGAGTAGGCATGTACAGATTGCTTCTGGGACTCCAAAATATCGAATTTTCGGGTGTTTTGAGCCTGAATTTGAGATTTAAACGGGTACAGAAGATGCATGCACATATCGACTTTTGGACAGCTAAAATATCGATATTTATCATGTTGTGGGCCTATATTTTGAAAATTTTCAAGCACTGAGTAGGCATGTACAGATCGCTTCTGGGACCCTAAAATATCGAATTTTCGGGTGTTTCGAGCCTGAATTTGAGATATAAACGGGTACAGAAGATGCATGCACATATTGACTTTGGGCACCTAAAATATCGATTTTCAGCATGTTTTGGGCATGTATCTGAGTAGGCATGTACAGATCGCTTCTGGGATCCCAAAATATCGAATTTTCGGGGGTTTGGAGCGTGAATTTGAGATTTAAACGGGTACAGAAGATGCATGCACATATCGACTTTTGGACAGCAAAAATATCGATTTTTAGTATGTTTTGGGCCTGAATTCAGGATCAAAACACCCGAAAATTCGGTATTTGTGGGTCCTAGAAGCGATCTTTACATGCCTACTCCTAGTTAGAATGTTTTCAAGATACAGACCCAAAACATACTGAAAATCGATCTTCTAGGTTTCCAAAAGTCGATATGTGCATGCATCTTCTGAACCCGTTTATATCGAAAATTCAACCTCAAAACACCCGAAAATTCAAAAATTTACGGTCCCAGAAGCAATCTGTACATGCCTACTCATTGCTAGAATGTTTTCAAAATATAGGCTCAAAACAAGCTAAAAATCGATCTTTTAGGTGCCCAAAAGTCTATATGTGCATGCATCTTCTGTACCCGTTTATACCTCAAATTCAGGCTCCAAACACCCGAAAATTCGATATTTCGGGGGCCCAGAAGCGATCTGTACATGCCTACTCAGAGCTATAATATTTTCAAAATATAGGCTCAAAACATGCTAAAAATCAATATTTTGGGTGCCCAAAGTCAATATGTGTATGCATTTTCTGCACCCGTTTATATCCCAAATTCAACTTCAAAACACCCGAATATTCGATATTTTTGGGTCTCAGAAGCGATCTGTACATGCCTACTCAGTACTAGAATGTTTTCGAAATATAGGCTCAAAACATGCTAAAAATCGATATTTTAAGTGTCCAAAGTCGATATGTGCATGCACCTTCTGTACCCGTTTATATCTCAAATTCAGGCTCAAAACACCCGAAAATTTGATATTTCTGGGTCCTAGAAGCGATCTTTATATGCCTACTCCTAGTTAGAATCTTTTCAAGATACAGACCAAAAACATGCTCAAAATCGATATTTTAGGTGCCCAAAAGTCGATATGTGCATTCATCTTTTGTACCCGTTTATATCTCAAATTTAGGCTAAAAAAACCCGAAAATTCGATATTTTGGGGTCCCAAAAGCGATCTGTACATGCTTACTCCTTGTTAGAGTGTTTTCAAAATACAGGCCCAAAACAAGCTGAAAATCGATATTTTAGGTGTCCAAAGTCAATATGTGCATGCATCTCCTGTACCCGTTTATATCTCAAATTTAGGCTCCAAACACCCGAAAATTCGATATTTTGGGGTCCCAGAAGCGATCTGTACATGCCTACTCGGTGCTAGAATATTTTCAAAATATAGGCCCAAAACATGCTAAAAATCGATATTTTAGGTGCCCAAAGTCGATATCTCAAATTCAGGCTCCAAACACCCGAAAATTCGATATTTTGGGGACCCAGAAGCGATCTGTACATGCCTACTCAGTGCTATAATATTTTCAAAATATAGGCTCGAAACATGCTAAAAATCGATATTTTAAGTGTCGAAAGTCGATATGAGCATGCATCTTCTGAACCCGTTTATATCTCAAATTCAGTCTCCAAACACACGAACATTCGATATTTTTGGGTCTCAGAAGCGATCTGTACATGCCTACTCAGTGCTAGAATGTTTTCAAAATATAGGCTCAAAACATGCTAAGAATCGATATTTTAAGTGTCCAAAGTCGATATGTTCATGCATCTTCTGTACCCGTTTATATCTCAAATTCAGGCTCAAAAAACCCGAAAATTCGATATTTTGGGGTCCCAGAAGCGATCTGTACATGCTTACTCCCTGTTAGAGAATTTTCAAAACACAGGCCCAAAACATGCTAAAAATCGATATTTTAAGTGCCCAAAGTCGATATCTCAAATTTAGGCCAAAAACACTCGAAAATTCGATATATGGGGGTCCCAGAAGCGATCTGTACATGCTTACTCCGTGTTAGAGTATTTTCAAAATACAGGCAAAAAACATACTGAAAATCGGTCTTTTAGGTGCCCAAAAGTCTATATGTGCATGTATTTTCTGTACCGTTTATATCTCAAATTCAGGCTCCAAACACACGAAAATTCGATATTTTGGGGTCCCTGAAGCGATCTCTACATGCCTACTCAGATACAGGCCCAAACAAGCTGAAATTCGATATTTTAGGTGCCCAAATTCAATATGAGTATGCATCTTCTGCACCCGTTTATATCTTAAATGCAGGCTCCAAATACCAGAAAACTCGATATTTTGGGGTCCCAGAAGCCATCTGTACATGCCTACTCAGTGCTAGAATATTTTAAAAATATAGGCCCAAAACATGCTAAAATCGATATTTTAGGTGCCCAAAGTCGATATCTCAAATTTAGGCCCAAAACACTCGAAAAATCGATATTTTTGGGTCCTAGAAGCGATCTTTAAATGCCTACTCCTAGTTAGAATCTTTTCAAGATACAGACCAAAAACATGCTCAAAATCGATATTTTAGGTGCCCAAAAGTCGATATGTGCATTCATCTTTTGTACCCGTTTATATCTCAAATTTAGGCTAAAAAAACCCGAAAATTCGATATTTTGGGGTCCCAAAAGCGATCTGTACATGCTTACTCCTTGTTAGAGAATTTTCAAAACACAGGCCCAAAACATGCTAAAAATCGATATTTTAAGTGCCCAAAGTCGATATCTCAAATTTAGGCCAAAAACACTCGAAAATTCGATGTATGGGGGTCCCAGAAGCGATCTGTACATGCTTACTCCGTGTTAGAGTATTTTCAAAATACAGGCACAAAACATACTGAAAATCGGTCTTTTAGGTGCCCAAAAGTCTATATGTGCATGTATTTTCTGTACCGTTTATATCTCAAATTCAGGCTCCAAACACACGAAAATTCGATATTTTGGGGTCCCTGAAGCGATCTCTACATGCCTACTCAGATACAGGCCCAAACAAGCTGAAATTCGATATTTTAGGTGCCCAAATTCAATATGAGTATGCATCTTCTGCACCCGTTTATATCTTAAATGCAGGCTCCAAATACCAGAAAACTCGATATTTTGGGGTCCCAGAAGCGATCTGTACATGCCTACTCAGATACAGGCCCAAAACATGCTGAAAATCGATATTTTAGGTGCCCAAAGTCAATATGTGCATGAATCTTCTGTACCCGTTTATATCTCAAATTCAGGCTCAAAACACCAGAAAATTCAATATTTTGGGGTCCCAGAAGCCATCTGTACATGCCTACTCAGTGCTAGAATATTTTAAAAATATAGGCCCAAAACATGCTAAAATCGATATTTTAGGTGCCCTAAGTCGATATCTCAAATTTAGGCCCAAAAGACTCGAAAAATCGATATTTTTGGGACCTAGAAGCGATCTTTATATGCCTACTCCTAGTTAGAATCTTTTCAAGATACAGACCAAAAACATGCTCAAAATCGATATTTTAGGTGCCCAAAAGTCGATATGTGCATTCATCTTTTGTACCCGTTTATATCTCAAATTTAGGCTAAAAAAACCCGAAAATTCGATATTTTGGGGTCCCAAAAGCGATCTGTACATGCTTACTCCTTGTTAGAGTGTTTTCAAAATACAGGCCAAAAACCTGCTGAAAATCGATATTTTAGGTGTTCAAAGTCAATATGTGCATGCATCTCCTGTACCCGTTTATATCTCAAATTCAGGCTCCAAACACCCGAAAATTCGTTATTTTGGGGTCCCAGAAGCGATCTGTACATGCCTACTCGGTGCTAGAATATTTTCAAAATATAGGCCCAAAACATGCTAAAAATCGATATTTTAGGTGCCCAAAGTCGATATCTCAAATTCAGGCTTCAAACACCCGAAAATTCGATATTTTGGGGTCCCAGAAGCGATCTGTACATGCCTACTCAGTGCAATAATATTTTCAAAATATAGGCTCGAAACATGCTAAAAATCGATATTTTAAGTGTCCAAAGTCGATATGTTCATGCATCTTCTGAACCCGTTTATATCTCAAATTCAGGCTCCAAACACCCGAAAATTCGATATTTTTGGGTCTCAGAAGCGATCTGTACATGCCTACTCAGTGCTAGAATGTTTTCAAAATATAGGCTCAAAACATGCTAAAAATCGATATTTTAAGTGTCCAAAGTCGATATGTTCATGCATCTTCTGTACCCGTTTATATCTCAAATTCAGGCTCAAAAAAACCGAAAATTCGATATTTTGGGGTCCCAGAAGCGATCTGTACATGCTTACTCCGTGTTAGAGAATTTTCAAAACACAGGCCCAAAACATGCTAAAAATCGATATTTTAAGTGCCCAAAGTCGATATCTCAAATTTAGGCCCAAAACACTCGAAAATTCGATAATTTGGGGTCCCAGAAGCGATCTGTACATGCTTACTCCTAGTTAGAGTATTTTCAAAATACAGGCACAAAACATACTGAAAATCGGTCTTTTAGGTGCCCAAAAGTCGATATGTGCATGTATTTTCTGTACCGTTTATATCTCAAATTCAGGCTCCAAACACACGAAAAATCGATATTTTGGGGTCCCTGAAGCGATCTCTACATGCCTACTCAGATACAGGCCCAAACAAGCTGAAAATCGATATTTTAGGTGCCCAAATTCAATATGAGTATGCATCTTCTGCACCCGTTTATATCTTAAATGCAGGCTCCAAATACCAGAAAACTCGATATTTTGGGGTCCCAGAAGCGATCTGTACATGCCTACTCAGATACAGGCCCAAAACATGCTGAAAATCGATATTTTAGGTGCCCAAAGTCAATATGTGCATGAATCTTCTGTACCCGTTTATATCTCAAATTCAGGCTCAAAACACCAGAAAATTCAATATTTTGGGGTCCCAGAAGCCATCTGTACATGCCTACTCAGTGCTAGAATATTTTAAAAATATAGGCCCAAAACATGCTAAAATCGATATTTTAGGTGCCCAAAGTCGATATCTCAAATTTAGGCCCAAAACACTCGAAAAATCGATATTTTTGGGTCCTAGAAGCGATCTTTAAATGCCTACTCCTAGTTAGAATCTTTTCAAGATACAGACCAAAAACATGCTCAAAATCGATATTTTAGGTGCCCAAAAGTCGATATGTGCATTCATCTTTTGTACCCGTTTATATCTCAAATTTAGGCTAAAAAAACCCGAAAATTCGATATTTTGGGGTCCCCAAAGCGATCTGTACATGCTTACTCCTTGTTAGAGTGTTTTCAAAATACAGGCCAAAAACCTGCTGAAAATCGATATTTTAGGTGTCCAAAGTCAATATGTGCATGCATCTCCTGTACCCGTTTATATCTCAAATTCAGGCTCCAAACACCCGAAAATTCGTTATTTTGGGGTCCCAGAAGCGATCTGTACATGCCTACTCGGTGCTAGAATATTTTCAAAATATAGGCCCAAAACATGCTAAAAATCGATATTTTAGGTGCCCAAAGTCGATATCTCAAATTCAGGCTCCAAACACCCGAAAATTCGATATTTTGGGGTCCCAGAAGCGATCTGTACATGCCTACTCAGTGCAATAATATTTTCAAAATATAGGCTCGAAACATGCTAAAAATCGATATTTTAACTGTCCAAAGTCGATATGAGCATGCATCTTCTGAACCCGTTTATATCTCAAATTCAGGCTCCAAACACCCGAAAATTCGATATTTTTGGGTCTCAGAAGCGATCTGTACATGCCTACTCAGTGCTAGAATGTTTTCAAAATATAGGCTCAAAACATGATAAAAATCGATATTTTAAGTGTCCAAAGTCGATATGTTCATGCATCTTCTGTACCCGTTTATATCTCAAATTCAGGCTCAAAAAACCCGAAAATTCGATATTTTGGGGTCCCAGAAGCGATCTGTACATGCTTACTCCGTGTTAGAGAATTTTCAAAACACAGGCCCAAAACATGCTAAAAATCGATATTTTAAGTGCCCAAAGTCAATATGTGCATGAATCTTCTGTACCCGTTTATATCTCAAATTCAGTCTCAAAACACCAGTAAATTCAATATTTTGGGGTCCCAGAAGCCATCTGTACATGCCTACTCAGTGCTAGAATATTTTAAATATATAGGCCCAAAACATGCTAAAAATCGTTATTTTAGGTGCCCAAAGTCGATATCTCAAATTTAGGACCAAAACACTCGAAAATTCGATATTTTGGGGTCCCAAAAGCAATCTGTACATGCTTACTTCGTGTTAGAGTATTTTCAAAATACAGGCCCAAAACATATTGAAAATCTATCTTGTAGGTGCCAAAGTCAATATGTGTATGCATCTTCTGCACCCGTTTATATCTCAAATTCAGGCTCCAAACACCCGAAAATTCGATATTTTTGGTTCCCAGAAGCGATCTGTACATGCCTACTTAGAGCTAGAATGTTTTCAAAGTATAGACTCAAAACATGCTAAAAATCGATATTTTAAGTGTCCAAAGTCGATATGTGCATGCACCTTCTGTACCCGTATATATCTCAAATTCAGGCTCAAAACACCCGAAAATTCGGTATTTTTTGGTCCTAGAAGCGATCTGTACATGCCTACTCCTAGTTAGAATGTTTTCAAGATACAGACCTAAAACATGCTCAAAATCGATATTTTAGGTGCCCAAAAGTCGATATGTGCATACATCTTCTGTACCCGTATATATCTTAAACTCAGGCTCAAAAAACCCGAAATTTCGATATTTTGGGGTCCCATAAGCGATCTGTACATGCTTACTCCGTGTTTGAGTGTTTTCAAAATACAGGCCCAAAACATGCTGAAAATCGATATTTTAGGTGTCCAAAGTCAGTATGTGCATGCATTTTCTGTACCCGTTTATATCTCAAATTCAGGATCCAAACAACCGAAAATTCGATATTTTTGGGTCCCAGAAGCGATCTGTACATGCCTACTCAGTGCTAGAACATTTTCAAAATATAGGCCCAAAACATGCTAAAAATCGATATTTTAGGTGCCCAAAGTCGATATCTCAAATTCAGCCTCCAAACACCCGAAAATTCGATATTTTGGGGTCCCAGAAGCGATCTCTACATGCCTACTCAGTTACAGGCCCAAACAAGCTGAAAATCGATATTTTAGGTGCCAAATTCAATATGAGTATGCATCTTCTGCACCCGTTTATATCTCAAATGCAGGCTCCAAATACCAGAAAACTTAATATTTTGGGGTCCCAGAAGCGATCTGTACATGCCTACTCAGATACAGGCCCAAAACATGCTGAAAATCGATATTTTAGGTGCCCAAAGTCAATATGTGCATGAATCTTCTGTACACGTTTATATCTCAAATTCAGGCTCAAAACACCAGAAATTCAATATTTTGGGGTCCCAGAAGCCATCTGTACTTGCCTACTCAGTGCTAGAATATTTTCAAAATATAGGCCCAAAACATGCTAAAAATCGATATTTTAAGTGTCCAAAGTCGATATGTGCATGCATCTTCTGTACCCGTTTATATCTCAAATTCAGGCTCCAAACACCCGAAAATTCGATATTTTGGGGACCCAGAATCGATTTGTACATGCCTACTCAGATACAGGCCCAAAACATGCTGAAAATCAATATTTTAGGTGCCCAAAGTCAATATGTGTATGCATCTTCTGCACCCGTTTATATCTCAAATGCAGGCTCCAAACACCAGAAAACTCGATATTTTGGGGTCCCAGAAGCGATCTGTACATGCCTACTCAGTGCTAGAATATTTTCAAAATAACGGTTCAAAACATGCTAAAAATCAATATTTTTAAGTGTCCAAAGTCAATATGTTCATGCGTCTTCTGTACCCGTTTATATCTCAAATTCAGGCTCAAAATACCCGAAAATTCGATATTTTGGAGTCCCAGAAGCGATCTGTACACGCTTACTCCGTGTTAGAGTACTTTCAAAATACAGGCCAAAACATGCTAAAAATCGATATTTTAGGTTCCCAAAGTCGATATCTCAAATTCAGACCCAAAACACCCGAAAATTCGATATTTTGGGGTCCCAGAAACGATCTGTACATGCCTGCTCCGTGTTAGAGTATTTTCAAAACAAAGGCCAAAAACATACTGAAAATCGATCTTTTAGGTGCCCAAAGTCAATATGTGCATGTATCTTCTATACCCGTTTATATCTCAAATTTAGGCTCAAAACACCCGAAAATTCGATATTTTGGGGTCTCAGAAGCGATCTGTACATGCCTACTCAGTGCTAGAATATTTTAAAAATACAGGCCCAAAACATGCTAAAAATCGATATTTCAGGTTCCCAAAGTCGATATCTCAAATTCAGGCCCAAAACACCCGAAAATTCGATATTTTGGGGTCCCAGAAACGATCTGTACATGCCTACTCCGTGTTAGAGTATTTTCAAAATACAGGCCCAAAACATACTGAAAATCGATCTTTTAGGTGCCCAAAAGTCGATATGTGCATACATCTTTTGTACCCGTTTACATCTCAAATTCAGGCTCCAAACACCCGAAAATTCGATATTTTGGGGTCCCAGAAGCAATCTGTACATGCCTACATGTTAGAGTATTTTTAAAATAAATACAGGCCTAAAACATGCTAAAAATCGATATTTTAAGAGCCCAAGGTCGATAACTCAAATTCAGTCCCAAAACACCCGAAAACTCGATATTTTGGGGTCCCAAGACGATCTGTACATGCATACTCAGATACAGGCCCAAAACATGCTAAAAATCGGTATTTTAGGTGCCCAGAGTCGATATCTCAAATTCAGGCCCAAAACACCCGAAAATTCAATATTTTGGGGTCCCAGAAACGATCTGTACATGCCTGCTCCGTGTTAGAGTATTTTCAAAACAAAGGCCAAAAACATACTGAAAATCGATCTTTTAGGTGCCCAAAGTCAATATGTGTATGCATCTTCTGCACCCGTTTATATCTCAAATGCAGGCTCCAAACATCAGAAAACTCGATATTTTGGGGTCCCAGAAGCGATCTGTACATGCCTACTCAGTGCTAGAATATTTTCAAAATATAGGCTCAAAACATGCTAAAAATCGATATTTTTAAGTGTCCAAAGTCGATATGTTCATGCGTCTTCTGTACCCGTTTATATCTCAAATTCAGGCTCAAAACACCAGAAAATTCGATATTTTGGGGTCCCAGAAGCGATCTGTACACGCTTACTCCGTGTTAGAGTACTTTCAAAATACAGGCCCAAAACATGCTAAAAATCGATATTTTAGGTTCCCAAAGTCGATATCTCAAATTCAGGCCCAAAACACCCGAAAATTCGATATTTTGGGGTCCCAGAAACGATCTGTACATGCCTACTCCGTGTTAGAGTATTTTCAAAACAAAGGCCAAAAACATACTGAAAATCGATCTTTTAGGTGCCCAAAGTCAATATGTGCATGTATCTTCTGTACCCGTTTATATCTCAAATTTAGGTTCAAAACACCCGAAAATTCGATATTATGGGGTCTCAGAAGCGATCTGTACATGCCTACTCAGTGCTAAAATATTTTAAAAATACAGGCCCAAAACATGCTAAAAATCGATATTTTAGGTTCCCAAAGCCGATATCTCAAATTTAGGCCCAAAACACCCGAAAATTCGATATTTTGGGGTCCCAGAAACGATCTGTACATGCCTACTCCGTGTTAGAGTATTTTCAAAATACAGGCCCAAAACATACTGGAAATCGATCTTTTAGGTGCCCAAAAGTCGATATGTGCATACATCTTCTGTACCCGTTTATATCTCAAATTCTGGCTCCAAACACCCGAAAATTCGATATTTTGGGGTCCCAGAAGCAATCTGTACATGCCTACTCAGTGCTAGAATGTTTTCAAAATATAGACTCAAAACATGCTAAAAATCGATATTTTAAGTGTCCAAAGTCGATATGTGCATGCACCTTCTGTACCCGTTTATATCTCAAATTCAGGCTCAAAGCACCCGAAAAATCGGTATTCTTGGGATCAAGAAGCGATCTGTACATGCCTACTCCTAGTTAGAATATTTTCAAGATACAGACCTAAAAAATACTCAAAATCGATATTTTAGGTGCCCAAAAGTCGATATGTGCATGCATCTTCTGTACCCGTTTATATCTCAAATTCAGGCTAAAAAAAAAAAACGAAAATTCTTTATTTTGGGGTCCCAGAAGCGATCTGTACATGCTTACTCCGTGTTAGAGTCTTTTCAAAATACAGGCCCAAAACATGCTGAAAATCGATATTTTAGGTGTCCAAAGTCAATATGTGCATGCATCTTCTGCACCCGTTTATATCCCAAATTCAACTTCAAAACACCCGAAAATTCTATATTTTTGGGTCTCAGAAGCGATCTGTACATGCCTACTCAGTGCATGAATGTTTTCAAAATATAGTCTCAAAACATGCTAAAAATCGATATTTTAAGTGTCCAAAGTCGATATGTGCATGCAGCTTCTGTACCCATTTATATCTCAAATTCAGGCTCAAAAAAACCGAAAATTCGATATTTTGGGGTCCCAGAAGCGATCTGTACATGCTTACTCCGTGTTAGAGTATTTTTAAAATAAATACAGGCCCAAAACATGCTAAAAATCGATATTTTAAGAGCCCAAAGTCGATATCTCAAATACAGGCCCAAAACACCCGAAAACTCGATATTTTGGGGTCAAAGACGATCTGTACATGCATACTCAGATACAGGCCCAAAACATGCTAAAAATCGATATTTTAGGTGCCCAGAGTCGATATCTCAAATTCAGGCCCAAAACACCCGAAAATTCGATATTTTGGGGTCTCAGAAGCGATCTGTACATGCCTACTCAGTACTAGAATATTTTCAAAATATAGGCACAAAACATGCTAAAAATCGATATTTTAGGTGCCCAAAGTCGATATCTCAAATTCAGGCCCAAAACACCCGAAAATTCGATATTTTTGGGTCCCAGAAACGATCTGTACATGCCTACTTCGTGTTAGAGTATTTTCAAAATACAGGCCCAAAACATACTGAAAATCGATCTTTTAAGTGCCCAAAAGTCGATATGTGCATGCATCTTCTGAACCCGTTTATATCTCAAATGCAGGCTCCAAACACCTGAAAACTCGATATTTTGGGGTCCCAGAAGCGATCTGTAGATGCCTACTCAGATACAGGCCCAAAACATGCTGAAAATCGATATTTTCGGTGCCCAAAGTCAATATGTGCATGTATCTTCTGTACTCGTTTATATCCCAAATTCAACCTCAAAACACCCGAAAATTCGATATTTTTGGGTCTCAGAAGCGATCTGTACATGCCTACTCAGTGCTAGAATGTTTTCAAAATATAGGCTCAAAACATGCTAAAAATCGATATTTTAAGTGTCCAAAGTCGATATATGCATGTATCTTCTGTACACGTTTATATCTCAAATTCAGGCCACAAAAACCCCAACATTCGATATTTTGGGGTCCCAGAAGCGATCTGTACATGCTTACTCCGTGGTAGAGTATTTTCAATATACAGGCCGAAAACATGCTGAAAATCGATATTTTAGGTGCCCAAAGTTAATATATATGTGCATGCATCTTCTGTACCCGTTTATATCTCAAATTCAGGCTCAAAACACCCGAAAATACGATATTTTGGGGTCCCAGAAGCGATCTGTACATGCCTACTCACTGCTAGAATATTTTCAAAATATAGGCTCAAAACATGCTAAAAATCGATATTTTAGGTGCCCAAAGTCAATATCTCAAATTTAGGCCCAAAACACCCGAAATTTTGATATTTTGGAGTCCCAGAAGCGATCTGTACATGCCTACTCCGTGTTAGAGTACTTTCAAAATACAGGCTTAAAATTTGCTAAAAATCGATATTTTAAGTGTCCAAAGTCGATATGTGTATGCACCTTATGTACCCGTTTATATCTCAAATTCAGGCTCAAAACACCCGAAAATTCGGTATTTTTGGATCCTAGAAGCGATCTGTACATGCTTACTCCAAGTTAGAATGTTTTCAAAATGCAGGCCCAAAACATACTGGAAATCGATATTTTAGGTGCCAAAAAGTCGATATGTGCATGAATCTTCTGTACCCGTTTATATCTCAAATTCAGGCTCCAAACACGCGAAAATTCGACATTTTGGGGTCCCAGAAACGATCTGTACATGCCTACTCCGTTTAAGAGTATTTTTAGAAATACAGGCCCGAAACATGCTGAAAATCCATATTTTATGTGCCCAAAGTTAATATGTGTATGCATCTTCTGCACCCGTTTATATCCCAAATTCAGGCTCAAAAAACCCGAAAATTCGATATATTTGGGTCTCAGAAGCGATCTGTACATACCTACTCAGTGCTAGAATGTTTTCAAAATATACACTCAAAACATGCTAAAAATCGATACTTTAAGTGTCCAAAGCCGATATGTGCATGCACCTTCTGTACCCGTTTATATCTCAAATTCAGGCTAAAAACACCCGAAAATTCGATATTTTTGGGTCCCATAAGCGATCTGTACATGCCTACTCAGTGCTAGAATATTTTCAAAATATAGGCTCAAAACATGCTAAAAATCGATATTTTAAGTGTCCAAAGTCGATATGTGCATACATCTTCTGTACACGTTTATATCTCAAATTCAGTCTCAAAACACCCGAAAATTCGGTATTTTTGGGTCCTAGAAGCGATCTGTACATGCCTACTCCTAGTTAGAATATTTTCAAGATACAGATCCAAAACATGCTCAAAATCGATATTTTAGTTGACCCCAAAGTTGATATGTGCATGCATCTTCAGTACCCGTTTATATCTCAAATTCAGTCTCAAAAACACCCGAAAATTCGATATTTTGGGGTCCCTGAAGCGATCTGTACATGCCTACTTCGTGTTAAAGTGTTTTCAAAATACAGGCCCAAAACATACTGAAAATCGATCTTTTAGGTGCCCAAAAGTCGATATGTGAATGCATCTTCTGTACCCGTTTATATCTCAAATTCAGGCTCAAAACACTCGAAAATTCGATATTTTGAGATCCCAGATGCGATCTGTGCATGCCTACTCCGTGTTAGAATAATTTCAAAATACAGGCCCAAAACATGCTAAAAATCGATATTTTAGGTGCCCAAAGTCAATATGTGTATGCATCTTCTGCACCTGTTTATATCCCAAATTCAACCTCAAAACACCCGTAAATTCGATATTATGGGATCCCAGAAGCGATTTGTACATGCCTACTCAGTGCTAGAATGTTTTCAATATATAGGCTCAAAACATGCTAAAAATCGATATTTTAAGTGTCCTAAGTCGAAATGTGCATGCATCTTCTGTACACGTTTATATCTCAATTTCTGGCTCAAAACACCCGAAAATTCGATATTTTGGGATCCCAGAAGCGAACTGTATATGGCTACTCCGTGTTAGAGTATTTTCAAAATACAGGCCCAAAACATACTGAAAATCGATATTTTAGGAGCCCAAAAGTCAATATGTGCATGCATCTTCTGTAACCGTTTACATCTCAAATTCAGGCTCAAAACACCCGAAAATTCGATATTTTGGGGTCCCAGAAGCGATCTGTACATGCCTACTCCGTGTTAGAGTATTTTCAAAATACTGGCCCAAAACATGCTGAAAATCGATATTTTAAGTGTCCAAAGTCGATATGTGCATTCATGTTCTGTACCCGTTTATATTTCAAATTCAGGATCAAAACACCCGAAAATTCGGTATTTATAGGTCCTATAATCGATCTGTACATGCCTACACCTAGTTAGAATGCTTTCAAGATATAGACCTAAAACATGCCAAAAATCGATATTTTAAGAGCCCAAAGTCGATATCTCAAATTCAGGCCAAAAACACCCGAAAACTCGATATTTTGGAGACCCAGAAGTGATATGTATATGCCGACTCAGATACAGGACCAAAACATGCTAAAAATAGATATTTTAGGTGCCTAAAGTCGATATCTCAAATTCAGGCCCAAAACATACTGAAAATTGATCTTTTAAGTGTCCAAAGTCGATATCTCAAATTCAGGCCCAAAACACCCGAAAAATTCAATATTTTGGGGTCCCAGAAGCGATCTGTACATGCCTACTCCATGTTAGAGTATTTTTAAAATACAGGCCCAAAACATACTAAAAATCGATATTTTAGGTGCCCAAAGTCAATATGTGCATGCATCTTCTGTACCCGTTTATATCTCAAATTCAGGCTCAAAACTCCCGAAATTTCGATATTTTGGAGTCCCTGAAGCGATCTGTACATACCTACTCAGTGCTAGAATATTTTCAAAATATATGCCCAAAACATGCTAAAAATCGAAATTTTAATTGCCCAAAGTCAATATCTCAAATTCTGGCCCAAAACACACGAAAATTCGATATTTTGGGGTCCCAAAAGCGATCTGTACATGCCTACTCCGTGTTAGAGTATTTTCAAATTACAGGCCCAAAACATAATGAAAATCGATCTTTTAGGTGCCCAAAAGTCGATATGTGAATGCATCTTCTGTACCCGTTTATATCTCAAATTCAGGCTCCAAACATCCGAAAACTCGATATTTTGGGTCCCAGAAGCGATCTGTACATGCCTACTCAGATACAGGCCCAAAACATGCTGAAAATCGATATTTTAGGTGCCCAAAGTCCATATGTGCATGCATCTTCTGTACCTTTTTATATCTCAAATTCAGGCTCCAAACAACCGAAAAATCGATATTTTGGGGTCCCAGAAGCGATCTGTACATGCCTACTCAGTGCTAGAATATTTTCAAAATATAGGCCCAAAACATGCTAAATATCGATATTTTAGTTGCCCAAATTCGTTATCTCCAATTCAGGCCCAAAACACCCTTAAATTTGATATTTTGGGGTCCCAGAAGCGATCTGTACATGCCTACTCCGTGTTAGAGTATTTTCAAAATTCAGGCCTAAAACATACTAAAAATCAATCTTTAAGGTGCCCAAAAGTCGATATATTCATGCATCTTCTGTACCTGTTTATATCTCAAATACAGGCTCCAAACACCAGAAATTTCGATATTTTAGCGTCCCAGAAGCGATCTGTACATGCCTACTCAGATACAGGCCCAAAACATGCTGAAAATCGATATTTTAGATGCCCAAAGTCAATATGTGCAGGCATCTTCTGTACCCGTTTATATCTCAAATTCAGGGTCGAAACACCCGAAAATTCGATATTTTGAGGTCCAAGAAGCGATCTGTACATGCCTTCTCAGATACAGGCCCAAAACATGCTGAAAATCGATATTTTAGGTGCCCAAATTCAATTTTTGCATGCATTTTCTGTACCCGTTTATATCTCAAATTCAGTCTCAAAACACCCGAAAATTCGATATTTTGAGATCCCAGAATCGATCTGTGCATGCCTACTCCGTGTTAGAGTATTTTCAAAATACAGGCTCAATACATGCTAAAAATCGATATTTTAGGTGCCCAAAGTCAATATGTGTATGCATCTTCTGCATCCGTTTATATCCCAAATTCAACCTCAAAACACCCGAAAATTCGATATTTTGGGGTCCCAGAAGCAATCTGTACATGCCTACTCCGTGCTAGAGTATTTTCAAAATGCAGGCCCAAAACATACTGAAAATCGATCTTTTAGGTGCCCAAAAGTCGATATGTGCATTAATCTTCTGTAACCGTTTATACCTCAAATTCAGGCTCCAAACACCCAAAAAATCGATATTTTTGGGTCCCAAAAGCGATCTGTACATGTCTACTCTTAGTTAAAATGTTTTCAAGATACAGACCTAAAACATGCTAAAAATCGATATGTTATGTGCTCAAAAGTCGATATGTGCATCCATCTTCAGTACCCGTTTATATCTCAAATTCAGGCTCCAAACACCCGAAAATTCGATATTTTTGGGTCCCATAAGCGATCTGTACATGCCTACTCAGTACTAGAATGTTTTCGAAATATAGGCTCAAAACATACTAAAAATCGATATTTTAAGTGTCCAAAGTCGATATGTTCATGCATCTTCTGTACCCGTTTATATCTCAAATTCAGGCTCAAAACACTCGAAAATTCGATATTTTGGGGTCCCAGAAGCGATCTGTAAATGCATACTCCGTGTTAGAGTATTTTCAAAATACAGGCCCAAAACATACTGAAAATCGATCTTTTAGGTGCTCAAAAGTCGATATGTGCATTCATCTTCTGTACCGTTTATATATCAAATTCAGGCTCCAAACACACGAAAATTCGATATTTTGGGGTCCCAGAAGCTATCTCTACATGCCTACTCAGATACAGGCCCAAACATGATGAAAATCGATATTTTAGGTGCCCAAATTCAATATGAGTATACATCTTCTGCACCCGTTTATATCTCAAATTCAACCTCAAAACACCCGAAAATTCGATATTTTGGGTTCCCAGAAGCGATCTGTACATGCCTACTCAGTGCTAGAATGTTTTCAAAATATAGATTTAAAACATGCTAAAAATCGATATTTTAAGTGTCCAAAGTCGATATGTGCATGCACCTTCTGTACCCGTTTATATCTCAAATTCAGGCTCAAAACACCCGAAAATTTGATATTTTTGGGTCCTAGAAGCGATCTTTATATGCCTACTCCTAGTTAGAATCTTTTCAAGATACAGACCAAAAACATGCTCAAAATCGATATTTTAGGTGCCCAAAAGTCGATATGTGCATTCATCTTTTGTACCCGTTTATATCTCAAATTTAGGCTAAAAAAACCCGAAAATTCGATATTTTGGGGTCCCAAAAGCGATCTGTACATGCTTACTCCTTGTTAGAGTGTTTTCAAAATACAGGCCCAAAACAAGCTGAAAATCGATATTTTAGGTGTCCAAAGTCAATATGTGCATGCATCTCCTGTACCCGTTTATATCTCAAATTTAGGCTCCAAACACCCGAAAATTCGATATTTTGGGGTCCCAGAAGCGATCTGTACATGCCTACTCGGTGCTAGAATATTTTCAAAATATAGGCCCAAAACATGCTAAAAATCGATATTTTAGGTGCCCAAAGTCGATATCTCAAATTCAGGCTCCAAACACCCGAAAATTCGATATTTTGGGGACCCAGAAGCGATCTGTACATGCCTACTCAGTGCTATAATATTTTCAAAATATAGGCTCGAAACATGCTAAAAATCGATATTTTAAGTGTCGAAAGTCGATATGAGCATGCATCTTCTGAACCCGTTTATATCTCAAATTCAGGCTCCAAACACACGAACATTCGATATTTTTGGGTCTCAGAAGCGATCTGTACATGCCTACTCAGTGCTAGAATGTTTTCAAAATATAGGCTCAAAACATGCTAAGAATCGATATTTTAAGTGTCCAAAGTCGATATGTTCATGCATCTTCTGTACCCATTTATATCTCAAATTCAGGCTCAAAAAAACCGAAAATTCGATATTTTGGGGTCCCAGAAGCGATCTGTACATGCTTACTCCGTGTTAGAGTATTTTTAAAATAAATACAGGCCCAAAACATGCTAAAAATCGATATTTTAAGAGCCCAAAGTCGATATCTCAAATACAGGCCCAAAACACCCGAAAACTCGATATTTTGGGGTCCCAAGACGATCTGTACATGCATACTCAGATACAGGCCCAAAACATGCTAAAAATCGATATTTTAGGTGCCCAGAGTCGATATCTCAAATTCAGGCCCAAAACACCCGAAAATTCGATATTTTGGGGTCTCAGAAGCGATCTGTACATGCCTACTCAGTACTAGAATATTTTCAAAATATAGGCACAAAACATGCTAAAAATCGATATTTTAGGTGCCCAAAGTCGATATCTCAAATTCAGGCCCAAAACACCCGAAAATTCGATATTTTTGGGTCCCAGAAACGATCTGTACATGCCTACTTCGTGTTAGAGTATTTTCAATATACAGGCCCAAAACATACTGAAAATCGATCTTTTAAGTGCCCAAAAGTCGATATGTGCATGCATCTTCTGAACCCGTTTATATCTCAAATGCAGGCTCCAAACACCTGAAAACTCGATATTTTGGGGTCCCAGAAGCGATCTGTAGATGCCTACTCAGATACAGGCCCAAAACATGCTGAAAATCGATATTTTCGGTGCCCAAAGTCAATATGTGCATGTATCTTCTGTACTCGTTTATATCCCAAATTCAACCTCAAAACACCCGAAAATTCGATATTTTTGGGTCTCAGAAGCGATCTGTACATGCCTACTCAGTGCTAGAATGTTTTCAAAATATAGGCTCAAAACATGCTAAAAATCGATATTTTAAGTGTCCAAAGTCGATATATGCATGTATCTTCTGTACACGTTTATATCTCAAATTCAGGCCACAAAAACCCCAACATTCGATATTTTGGGGTCCCAGAAGCGATCTGTACATGCTTACTCCGTGGTAGAGTATTTTCAATATACAGGCCGAAAACATGCTGAAAATCGATATTTTAGGTGCCCAAAGTTAATATATATGTGCATGCATCTTCTGTACCCGTTTATATCTCAAATTCAGGCTCAAAACACCCGAAAATACGATATTTTGGGGTCCCAGAAGCGATCTGTACATGCCTACTCACTGCTAGAATATTTTCAAAATATAGGCTCAAAACATGCTAAAAATCGATATTTTAGGTGCCCAAAGTCAATATCTCAAATTTAGGCCCAAAACACCCGAAATTTTGATATTTTGGAGTCCCAGAAGCGATCTGTACATGCCTACTCCGTGTTAGAGTACTTTCAAAATACAGGCTTAAAATTTGCTAAAAATCGATATTTTAAGTGTCCAAAGTCGATATGTGGATGCACCTTATGTACCCGTTTATATCTCAAATTCAGGCTCAAAACACCCGAAAATTCGGTATTTTTGGATCCTAGAAGCGATCTGTACATGCTTACTCCAAGTTAGAATGTTTTCAAAATGCAGGCCCAAAACATACTGGAAATCGATATTTTAGGTGCCAAAAAGTCGATATGTGCATGAATCTTCTGTACCCGTTTATATCTCAAATTCAGGCTCCAAACACGCGAAAATTCGACATTTTGGGGTCCCAGAAACGATCTGTACATGCCTACTCCGTTTAAGAGTATTTTTAGAAATACAGGCCCGAAACATGCTGAAAATCCATATTTTATGTGCCCAAAGTTAATATGTGTATGCATCTTCTGCACCCGTTTATATCCCAAATTCAGGCTCAAAAAACCCGAAAATTCGATATATTTGGGTCTCAGAAGCGATCTGTACATACCTACTCAGTGCTAGAATGTTTTCAAAATATACACTCAAAACATGCTAAAAATCGATACTTTAAGTGTCCAAAGCCGATATGTGCATGCACCTTCTGTACCCGTTTATATCTCAAATTCAGGCTAAAAACACCCGAAAATTCGATATTTTTGGGTCCCATAAGCGATCTGTACATGCCTACTCAGTGCTAGAATATTTTCAAAATATAGGCTCAAAACATGCTAAAAATCGATATTTTAAGTGTCCAAAGTCGATATGTGCATACATCTTCTGTACACGTTTATATCTCAAATTCAGTCTCACAACGCCCGAAAATTCGGTATTTTTGGGTCCTAGAAGCGATCTGTAGATGCCTACTCCTAGTTAGAATATTTTCAAGATACAGATCCAAAACATGCTCAAAATCGATATTTTAGTTGACCCCAAAGTTGATATGTGCATGCATCTACAGTACCCGTTTATATCTCAAATTCAGTCTCAAAAACACCCGAAAATTCGATATTTTGGGGTCCCTGAAGCGATCTGTACATGCCTACTTCGTGTTAATGTGTTTTCAAAATACAGGCCCAAAACATACTGAAAATCGATCTTTTAGGTGCCCAAAAGTCGATATGTGAATGCATCTTCTGTACCCGTTTATATCCCAAATTCAGGCTCAAAACACTCGAAAATTCGATATTTTGAGATCCCAGATGCGATCTGTGCATGCCTACTCCGTGTTAGAATAATTTCAAAATACAGGCCCAAAACATGCTAAAAATCGATATTTTAGGTGCCCAAAGTCAATATGTGTATGCATCTTCTGCACCTGTTTATATCCCAAATTCAACCTCAAAACACCCGTAAATTCGATATTATGGGATCCCAGAAGCGATTTGTACATGCCTAGTCAGTGCTAGAATGTTTTCAATATATAGGCTCAAAACATGCTAAAAATCGATATTTTAAGTGTCCTAAGTCGAAATGTGCATGCATCTTCTGTACACGTTTATATCTCAATTTCTGGCTCAAAACACCCGAAAATTCGATATTTTGGGATCCCAGAAGCGAACTGTATATGGCTACTCCGTGTTAGAGTATTTTCAAAATACAGGCCCAAAACATACTGAAAATCGATATTTTAGGAGCCCAAAAGTCAATATGTGCATGCATCTTCTGTAACCGTTTACATCTCAAATTCAGGCTCAAAACACCCGAAAATTCAATATTTTGGGGTCCCAGAAGCGATCTGTACATGCCTACTCCGTGTTAGAGTATTTTCAAAATACTGGCCCAAAACATGCTGAAAATCGATATTTTAAGTGTCCAAAGTCGATATGTGCATTCATGTTCTGTACCCGTTTATATTTCAAATTCAGGATCAAAACACCCGAAAATTCGGTATTTATAGGTCCTATAATCGATCTGTACATGCCTACACCTAGTTAGAATGCTTTCAAGATATAGACCTAAAACATGCCAAAAATCGGTATTTTAAGAGCCCAAAGTCGATATCTCAAATTCAGGCCAAAAACACCCGAAAACTCGATATTTTGGAGACCCAGAAGTGATATGTATATGCCGACTCAGATACAGGACCAAAACATGCTAAAAATCGATATTTTAGGTGACTAAAGTCGATATCTCAAATTCAGGCCCAAAACATACTGAAAATTGATCTTTTAAGTGTCCAAAGTCGATATCTCAAATTCAGGCCCAAAACACCCGAAAAATTCAATATTTTGGGGTCCCAGAAGCGATCTGTACATGCCTACTCCATGTTAGAGTATTTTTAAAATACAGGCCCAAAACATACTAAAAATCGATATTTTAGGTGCCCAAAGTCAATATGTGCATGCATCTTCTGTACCCGTTTATATCTCAAATTCAGGCTCAAAACTCCCGAAATTTCGATATTTTGGAGTCCCTGAAGCGATCTGTACATACCTACTCAGTGCTAGAATATTTTCAAAATATATGCCCAAAACATGCTAAAAATCGAAATTTTAATTGCCCAAAGTCAATATCTCAAATTCTGGCCCAAAACACACGAAAATTCGATATTTTGGGGTCCCAAAAGCGATCTGTACATGCCTACTCCGTGTTAGAGTATTTTCAAATTACAGGCCCAAAACATAATGAAAATCGATCTTTTAGGTGCCCAAAAGTCGATATGTGAATGCATCTTCTGTACCCGTTTATATCTCAAATTCAGGCTCCAAACATCCGAAAACTCGATATTTTGGGTCCCAGAAGCGATCTGTACATGCCTACTCAGATACAGGCCCAAAACATGCTGAAAATCGATATTTTAGGTGCCCAAAGTCCATATGTGCATGCATCTTCTGTACCCGTTAATATCTCAAATTCAGGCTCAAAACACCCGAAAATTCGATATTTTGGGGTCCCAGAAGCGATCTGTACATGCCTACTCAGTGCTAGAATATTTTCAAAATATAGGCCCAAAACATGCTAAAAATCGATATTTTAGGTGCCCAAAGTCGATATCTCAAATTCAGGCCCAAAACACCCGAAAATTCGATATTTTTGTGTCCCAGAAGCGATCTGTACATGCCTACTCCGTGTTAGAGTATTTTCAAAATACAGGCCCGAAACATACTGAAAATCGATCTTTTAGGTGCCCAAAAGTCAATATATATGTGCATGCATCTTCTGTATCCGTTTATATATCAAATTCAGGCTCCAAACACCCAATAATTCTATATTTTGGGGTCCCATAATCGATCTGTACATGTCTACTCAGATACAGGCCCAAAACGTGCTGAAAATCAATATTTTAGGTGCCCAAAGTCAATATGTGTTTGCATCTTCTGCACCCGTTTATATCCCAAATTCAACCTCAAAACACCCGAAAATTCGATATTTTTGGGTCTCAGAAGCGATCTCTACATGCCTACTCAGTGCTACAATGTTTTCAAAATATAGGCTCAAAACATGCTAAAAATCGATATTTTAAGTGACCAAAGTCGATATATGCATGTATCTTCTGTACACGTTTATATCTCAAAATCTGGCCAAAAAAACCCGAATATTCGATATTTTGGGGTCCCAGAAGCGATCTGTACATGTTTACTCCGTGTTAGAGTATTTTCAATATACAGGCCGAAAACATGCTGAAAATCGATATATTAGGAGCCCAAAGTAAATATATATGTGCATGCATCTTCTGTACCCGTTTATATCTCAAATTCAGGCTCAAAACACCCGAAAATTCGATATTTTGGGGTCCCAGAAGCGATCTGTACATGCCTACTCACTGCTAGAATATTTTCAAAATATAGGCTCAAAACATGCTAAAAATCGATATTTTAGGTGCTCAAAGACAATATCTCAAATTTAGGCCCAAAACACCCGAAATTTTGATATTTTGGAGTCCCAGAAGCGATCTGTACATGCCTACTCCGTGTTAGAGTACTTTCAATATACAGGCTTAAAATTTTTCTAAAAATTGATATTTTAAGTGTCCAAAGTCGATATGTACCCGTTTATATCTCAAATTCAGGCTCAAAACACAAGAAAATTCGGTATTTTTGGGGTCCCAGAAGCAATCTGTACATGCCTACTCCGTGTTAGAGTATTTTCAAAATACGGGACCAATACATGCTGAAAATCGATATTTTAGGTGCCCAAAGTCAATATGTGCATGCATCTTCTGTACCCGTTTATATCTCAAATTCAGGCTCCAAACACCCGAAAATTCGACATTTTGGGGTCCCAGAAACGATATGTATATGCCTACTCCGTTTAAGAGTATTTTTAGAAATACAGGCCCAAAACATGCTGAAAATCCATATTTTATGTGCCCAAAGTTAATATGTGTATGCATCTTCTGCACCCGTTTATATCCCAAATTCAACCTCAAAACACTTGAAAATTCGATATTTTTGGGTCCCATAAGCGATCTGTACATGCCTACTCAGTGCAAGAATATTTTAAAAATATAGACTTAAAACATGCTAAAAATCGATATTTTAAGTGTCCAAAGTCGATATGTGCATGCATCTTCTGTACACGTTTATATCTCTAATTCAGTCTCAAAACACCCGAAAATTCGGTATTTTTGGGTCCTAGAAGTGATCTGTACATGCCTACTCCTAGTTAGAATATTTTCAAGATACAGACCCAAAACATGCTCAAAATCGATATTTTAGGTGACCCCAAAGTTGATATGTGCATGCATCTTCAGTACCCGTTTATATCTCAAATTCAGTCTCAAAACACCCGAAAATTCGATATTTTGGGGTCCCAGAAGCGATCTGTACATGCCTACTTCGTGTTAAAGTGTTTTCAAAATACAGGCCCAAAACATACTGAAAATCGATCTTTTAGGTGCCCAAAAGTCAATATGTGCATGCATCTTCTGTAACCGTTTATATCTCAAATTCAGGCTTAAAACACCCGAAAATTCGATATTTTCGGGTCCCAGAAGCGATCTGTACATGCCTACCCCGTGTTAGAGTATTTTCAAAATACTGGCCCAAAACATGCTGAAAATCGATATTTTAAGTGTCCAAAGTCGATATGTGCATGCATGTTCTGTACCCGTTTATATTTCAAATTCAGGATCAAAACACTCGAAAATTTGGTATTTATAGGTCCTAGAAGCGATCTGTACATGCCTACTCCTAGTTTGAATGCTTTCAAGATATAGACCTAAAACATGCCAAAAATCGATATTTTAAGAGCCCAAAGTCGATATCTCAAATTCAGGCCAAAAACACCCGAAAACTCGATATTTTGGAGTCCCAGAAGTGATATGTATATGCCGACTCAGATACAGGCCCAAAACATACTGAAAATTTATCTTTTAAGTGTCCAAAGTCGATATCTCAAATTCAGGCCCAAAACACCCGAAAAATTCAATATTTTGGGGTCCCAGAAGCGATCTGTACATGCCTACTCCATGTTAGAGTATTTTTAAAATACAGGCCCAAAACATCCTGAAAATCGATATTTTAGGTGCCCAAAGTCAATATGTGCATGCATCTTCTGTACCCGTTTATATCTCAAATTCAGATTCAAAACACCCGAAAATTCGATATTTTGGAGTCCCTGAAGCGATCTGTACATACCTACTCAGTGCTAGAATATTTTCAAAATATATGCCCAAAACATGCTAAAAATCGAAATTTTAGGTGCCCAAAGTCGATATCTCAAATTCTGGCCCAAAACACACGAAAATTCGATATTTTGGGGTCCCAAAAGTGATCTGTACATGCCTACTCCGTGTTAGAGTATTTTCAAATTACAGGCCCAAAACATAATGAAAATCGATCTTTTAGGTGCCCAAAAGTCGATAAGTGCATGCATCTTCTGTACCCGTTTATATCTCAAATTCAGGCTCCAAACATCCGAAAACTCGGTATTTTGGGTCCCAGAAGCGATCTGTACATGCCTACTCAGATACAGGCCCAAAACATGCTGAAAATCGATATTTTAGGTGCCCAAAGTCCATATGTGCATGCATCTACTGTACCCTTTAATATCTCAAATTCTGGCTCTAAACACCCGAAAATTCGATATTTTGGGGTCCCCGAAGCGATCTGTACATGCCTACTCAGTGCTAGAAGATTTTCAAAATATAGGCCCAAAACATGCTAAAAATCGATATTTTAAGTGCCCAAAATCGATATCACAAATTCAGGCCTAAAACAACCCGAAAATTCGATATTTTGGGGTCCTAGAAGCGATCTGTACACGCCTACTGCTAGTTAGAATGCTTTCAAGATACAGACCTAAAACATGCTCAAAATCGATATTTTAGGTGACCAAAAGTCGATAGGTGCATGCATCTTCAGTACACGTTTATATATCAAATTCAGGCTAAATAAACGAAAATTCGTTATTTTGGGGTCCCAGAAGCGATCTGTACCTGCTTAATCCGTGTTAGGGTATTTTCAAAATACATGCCCAAAACATGCTTAAAATCGATATTTTAGGTGTCCAAAGTCAATATGTGCATGCATCTTCTGTACCCGCTTATATCTCAAATTCAGGCTCCAAACACCCGAAAATTCGACATTTTGGGGTCCCAGAAACGATCTGTAAATGCCTACTCCGTTTTAGAGTATTTTTAGAAATACATTCCCAAAACATGCTGAAAATCCATATTTTAGGTGCCCAAAGTCAATATGTGTATGCATCTTCTGCACCCGTTTATATCCCAAATTCAACCTCAAAACACTTGAAAATTCGATATTTTTGGGTCCCATAAGCGATCTATACATGCCTACTCAGTGCTAGAATATTTTCAAAATATAGGCTTAAAACATGCTAAAAATCGATATTTTTAATGTCCAAAGTCGATATGTGCATGCATCTTCTGTACACGTTTATATCTCAAATTCAGTCTCAAAACACCCCAAAATTCGGTATTTTTGGGTCCTAGAAGCGATCTGTACATGCCTACTCCTAGTTAGAATGTTTTCAAGATACAGACCCAAAACATGCTCAAAATCGATATTTTAGGTGCCCCAAAGTTGATATGTGCATGCATCTTCAGTACCCTTTTATATCTCAAATTCAGTCTCAAAACACCCGAAAATTCGATATTTTGGGGTCCCAGAAGCGATCTGTACATGCCTACTCCGTGTTAAAGTGTTTTCAAAATAAAGGCCCAAAACATACTGAAAATCGATCTTTTAGGTGCCCAAAAGTCGATATGTGCATGCATCTTCTGTACCCGTTAATTTCTCAAATTCAGGCTCCAAACACCCGAAAATTCGATATTTTGGGGTCCCAGAAGTGATTTGTACATGCCTACTCAGATACAGGCCCAAAACATGCTGAAAATCGATATTTTAGGTGCCCAAATTCAATATGTGCATGCATCTTCTGTACCCGTTTATATCTGAAATTCAACCTCAAAACACCCGAATATTCGATATTTTTGGGTCCCAGAAGCGATCTGTACATGCCTACTCAGTGCAAGAATGTTTTCAAAATATAGACTCAAAACATGCAAAAAATCGATATTTTAAGTGTCCAAAGTCGATATGTGCATGCATGTTCTGTACCCGTTTATATTTCAAATTCAGGATCAAAGCACCCGAAAATTCGATATTTATGGGTCCTAGAAGCGATCTGTACATGCCTACTCCTAGTTAGAATGCTTTCAAGATATAGACCTAAAACATGCCAAAAATCGATATTTTAAGAGCCCAAAGTCGATATCTCAAATTCAGGCCAAAAAAACCCGAAAACTCGATATTTTGGGGTCCTAGAAGCGATCTGTACATGCCTACTCCGTTTAAGAGTATTTTTAGAAATACAGGCCCAAAACATGCTGAAAATCCATATTTTATGTGCCCAAAGTTAATATGTGTATGCATCTTCTGCACCCGTTTATATCCCAAATTCAACCTCAAAACACTTGAAAATTCGATATTTTTGGGTCCCATAAGCGATCTGTACATGCCTACTCAGTGCAAGAATATTTTAAAAATATAGACTTAAAACATGCTAAAAATCGATATTTTAAGTGTCCAAAGTCGATATGTGCATGCATCTTCTGTACACGTTTATATCTCTAATTCAGTCTCAAAACACCCGAAAATTCGGTATTTTTGGGTCCTAGAAGTGATCTGTACATGCCTACTCCTAGTTAGAATATTTTCAAGATACAGACCCAAAACATGCTCAAAATCGATATTTTAGGTGACCCCAAAGTTGATATGTGCATGCATCTTCAGTACCCGTTTATATCTCAAATTCAGTCTCAAAACACCCGAAAATTCGATATTTTGGGGTCCCAGAAGCGATCTGTACATGCCTACTTCGTGTTAAAGTGTTTTCAAAATACAGGCCCAAAACATACTGAAAATCGATCTTTTAGGTGCCCAAAAGTCAATATGTGCATGCATCTTCTGTAACCGTTTATATCTCAAATTCAGGCTTAAAACACCCGAAAATTCGATATTTTCGGGTCCCAGAAGCGATCTGTACATGCCTACCCCGTGTTAGAGTATTTTCAAAATACTGGCCCAAAACATGCTGAAAATCGATATTTTAAGTGTCCAAAGTCGATATGTGCATGCATGTTCTGTACCCGTTTATATTTCAAATTCAGGATCAAAACACTCGAAAATTTGGTATTTATAGGTCCTAGAAGCGATCTGTACATGCCTACTCCTAGTTTGAATGCTTTCAAGATATAGACCTAAAACATGCCAAAAATCGATATTTTAAGAGCCCAAAGTCGATATCTCAAATTCAGGCCAAAAACACCCGAAAACTCGATATTTTGGAGTCCCAGAAGTGATATGTATATGCCGACTCAGATACAGGCCCAAAACATACTGAAAATTTATCTTTTAAGTGTCCAAAGTCGATATCTCAAATTCAGGCCCAAAACACCCGAAAAATTCAATATTTTGGGGTCCCAGAAGCGATCTGTACATGCCTACTCCATGTTAGAGTATTTTTAAAATACAGGCCCAAAACATCCTGAAAATCGATATTTTAGGTGCCCAAAGTCAATATGTGCATGCATCTTCTGTACCCGTTTATATCTCAAATTCAGATTCAAAACACCCGAAAATTCGATATTTTGGAGTCCCTGAAGCGATCTGTACATACCTACTCAGTGCTAGAATATTTTCAAAATATATGCCCAAAACATGCTAAAAATCGAAATTTTAGGTGCCCAAAGTCGATATCTCAAATTCTGGCCCAAAACACACGAAAATTCGATATTTTGGGGTCCCAAAAGTGATCTGTACATGCCTACTCCGTGTTAGAGTATTTTCAAATTACAGGCCCAAAACATAATGAAAATCGATCTTTTAGGTGCCCAAAAGTCGATAAGTGCATGCATCTTCTGTACCCGTTTATATCTCAAATTCAGGCTCCAAACATCCGAAAACTCGGTATTTTGGGTCCCAGAAGCGATCTGTACATGCCTACTCAGATACAGGCCCAAAACATGCTGAAAATCGATATTTTAGGTGCCCAAAGTCCATATGTGCATGCATCTTCTGTACCCGTTAATATCTCAAATTCAGGCTCCAAACATCCGAAAACTCGGTATTTTGGGTCCCAGAAGCGATCTGTACATGCCTACCCAGATACAGGCCCAAAACATGCTGAAAATCGATATTTTAGGTGCCCAAAGTCCATATGTGCATGCATCTACTGTACCCTTTAATATCTCAAATTCTGGCTCTAAACACCCGAAAATTCGATATTTTGGGGTCCCCGAAGCGATCTGTACATGCCTACTCAGTGCTAGAAGATTTTCAAAATATAGGCCCAAAACATGCTAAAAATCGATATTTTAAGTGCCCAAAATCGATATCACAAATTCAGGCCTAAAACAACCCGAAAATTCGATATTTTGGGGTCCTAGAAGCGATCTGTACACGCCTACTGCTAGTTAGAATGCTTTCAAGATACAGACCTAAAACATGCTCAAAATCGATATTTTAGGTGACCAAAAGTCGATAGGTGCATGCATCTTCAGTACACGTTTATATATCAAATTCAGGCTAAATAAACGAAAATTCGTTATTTTGGGGTCCCAGAAGCGATCTGTACCTGCTTAATCCGTGTTAGGGTATTTTCAAAATACATGCCCAAAACATGCTTAAAATCGATATTTTAGGTGTCCAAAGTCAATATGTGCATGCATCTTCTGTACCCGCTTATATCTCAAATTCAGGCTCCAAACACCCGAAAATTCGACATTTTGGGGTCCCAGAAACGATCTGTAAATGCCTACTCCGTTTTAGAGTATTTTTAGAAATACATTCCCAAAACATGCTGAAAATCCATATTTTAGGTGCCCAAAGTCAATATGTGTATGCATCTTCTGCACCCGTTTATATCCCAAATTCAACCTCAAAACACTTGAAAATTCGATATTTTTGGGTCCCATAAGCGATCTATACATGCCTACTCAGTGCTAGAATATTTTCAAAATATAGGCTTAAAACATGCTAAAAATCGATATTTTTAATGTCCAAAGTCGATATGTGCATGCATCTTCTGTACACGTTTATATCTCAAATTCAGTCTCAAAACACCCCAAAATTCGGTATTTTTGGGTCCTAGAAGCGATCTGTACATGCCTACTCCTAGTTAGAATGTTTTCAAGATACAGACCCAAAACATGCTCAAAATCGATATTTTAGGTGCCCCAAAGTTGATATGTGCATGCATCTTCAGTACCCTTTTATATCTCAAATTCAGTCTCAAAACACCCGAAAATTCGATATTTTGGGGTCCCAGAAGCGATCTGTACATGCCTACTCCGTGTTAAAGTGTTTTCAAAATAAAGGCCCAAAACATACTGAAAATCGATCTTTTAGGTGCCCAAAAGTCGATATGTGCATGCATCTTCTGTACCCGTTAATTTCTCAAATTCAGGCTCCAAACACCCGAAAATTCGATATTTTGGGGTCCCAGAAGTGATTTGTACATGCCTACTCAGATACAGGCCCAAAACATGCTGAAAATCGATATTTTAGGTGCCCAAATTCAATATGTGCATGCATCTTCTGTACCCGTTTATATCTGAAATTCAACCTCAAAACACCCGAATATTCGATATTTTTGGGTCCCATAAGCGATCTGTACATGCCTACTCAGTGCAAGAATGTTTTCAAAATATAGACTCAAAACATGCAAAAAATCGATATTTTAAGTGTCCAAAGTCGATATGTGCATGCATGTTCTGTACCCGTTTATATTTCAAATTCAGGATCAAAGCACCCGAAAATTCGATATTTATGGGTCCTAGAAGCGATCTGTACATGCCTACTCCTAGTTAGAATGCTTTCAAGATATAGACCTAAAACATGCCAAAAATCGATATTTTAAGAGCCCAAAGTCGATATCTCAAATTCAGGCCAAAAAAACCCGAAAACTCGATATTTTGGGGTCCTAGAAGCGATCTGTACATGCCTACTCCATGTTAGAGTATTTTCAAAATACCGGCCTAAAACATCCTGAAAATCGATATTTTAGGTGCCCAAAGTCAATATGTGCATGCATCTTCTGTACCCGTTTATATCTCAAATTCAGGCTCCAAACATCCAAAAACTCGATATTTTGGGTCCCAGAAGCAATCTGTACATGCCTACTCAGATACAGGCCCAAAACATGCTGAAAATCGATATTTTAGGTGCCCAATGTCCATATGTGCATGCATCTTCTGTACCCGTTAATATCTCAAATTCAGGCTCAAAACACAAGAAAATTCGATATTTTGGGGTCCCAGAAGCGATCTGTACATGCCTACTCAGTGCTAGAAGATTTTCAAAATATAGGCCCAAAAAATGCTAAAAATCGATATTTTAAGTGCCCAAAGTCGATATCTCAAATTCAGGCCTAAAACAAACCGAAAATTCGATATTTTGGGGTCCCAGAAGCGATCTGTACATGTCTACTCCGTGTTAGAGTATTTTCAAAATACAAGCCCAAAACATACTAAAAATCGATCTTGTAAGTACCCAAAAGTTGATATGTGCATGTATCTTCTGTACCCGTTTATATCTCAAATTCAGGCTCAAAACACCCGAAAATTCGATATTTTGGAGTCCCTGAAGCGATCTGTACATACCTACTCAGTGCTAGAATATTTTCAAAATATATGCCCAAAACATGCTAAAAATCGAAATTTTAGGTGCCCAAAGTCGATATCTCAAATTCTGGCCCAAAACACACGAAAATTCGATATTTTGGGGTCCCAAAAGTGATCTGTACATGCCTACTCCGTGTTAGAGTATTTTCAAATTACAGGCCCAAAACATAATGAAAATCTATCTTTTAGGTGCCCAAAAGTCGATAAGTGCATGCATCTTCTGTACCCGTTTATATCTCAAATTCAGGCTCCAAACATCCGAAAACTCGGTATTTTGGGTCCCAGAAGCGATCTGTACATGCCTACTCAGATACAGGCCCAAAACATGCTGAAAATCGATATTTTAGGTGCCCAAAGTCCATATGTGCATGCATCTTCTGTACCCGTTAATATCTCAAATTCAGGCTCAAAACACCCGAAATTTGATATTTTGGGGTCCCAGAAGCGATCTGTACATGCCTACTCCGTGTTAGAGTATTTTCAAAATAAAGGCCCAAAACATACTGAAAATCGATCTTGTAGGTACCCAAAAGTTGATATGTGCATGCATCTTCTGTACCCGTTTATATCTCAAATTCAGGCTCAAAACACCCAAAAAGTCGGTATTTTTTGGTCCTAGAAGCGATCTGTACACGCCTACTGCTAGTTAGAATGCTTTCAAGATGCAGACCTAAAACATGCTCAAAATCGATCTTTTAGGTGCCCAAAAGTCGATATGTGCATGCATCTTCTGTACCCGTTTATATCTCAAATTCAGGCTCCAAACATCCGAAAACTCGATATTTTGGGTCCCAAAAGCGATCTGTACATGCCTACTCAGATACAGGCCCAAAATATGCTGAAAATCGATATTTTAGGTGCCCAAAGTCCATATGTGCATGCATCTACTGTACCCTTTAATATCTCAAATTCTGGCTCTAAACACCCGAAAATTCGATATTTTGGGGTCCCCGAAGCGATCTGTACATGCCTACTCAATGCTAGAAGATTTTCAAAATATAGGCCCAAAACATGCTAAAAATCGATATTTTAAGTGCCCAAAATCGATATCACAAATTCAGGCCTAAAACAACCCGAAAATTCGATATTTTGGGGTCCTAGAAGCGATCTGTACACGCCTACTGCTAGTTAGAATGCTTTCAAGATACAGACCTAAAACATGCTCAAAATCGATATTTTAGGTGACCAAAAGTCGATAGGTGCATGCATCTTCAGTACACGTTTATATATCAAATTCAGGCTAAATAAACGAAAATTCGATATTTTGGGGTCCCAGAAGCGATCTGTACCTGCTTACTACATGTTAGGGTATTTTCAAAATACATGCCCAAAACATGCTTAAAATCGATATTTTAGGTGTCCAAAGTCAATATGTGCATGCATATTCTGTACCCGCTTATATCTCAAATTCAGGCTCCAAACACCCGAAAATTCGACATTTTGGGGTCCCAGAAACGATCTGTAAATGCCTACTCCGTTTTAGAGTATTTTTAGAAATACATTCCCAAAACATGCTGAAAATCCATATTTTAGGTGCCCAAAGTCAATATGTGTATGCATCTTCTGAACCCGTTTATATCCCAAATTCAACCTCAAAACACTTGAAAATTCGATATTTTTGGGTCCCATAAGCGATCTATACATGCCTACTCAGTGCTAGAATATTTTCAAAATATAGGCTTAAAACATGCTAAAAATCGATATTTTTAATGTCCAAAGTCGATATGTGCATGCATCTTCTGTACACGTTTATATCTCAAATTCAGTCTCAAAACACCCCAAAATTCGGTATTTTTGGGTCCTAGAAGCGATCTGTACATGCCTACTCCTAGTTAGAATGTTTTCAAGATACAGACCCAAAACATGCTCAAAATCGATATTTTAGGTGCCCCAAAGTTGATATGTGCATGCATCTTCAGTACCCTTTTATATCTCAAATTCAGTCTCAAAACACCCGAAAATTCGATATTTTGGGGTCCCAGAAGCGATCTGTACATGCCTACTCCGTGTTAAAGTGTTTTCAAAATAAAGGCCCAAAACATACTGAAAATCGATCTTTTAGGTGCCCAAAAGTCGATATGTGCATGCATCTTCTGTACCCGTTTATTTCTCAAATTCAGGCTCCAAACACCCGAAAATTCGATATTTTGGGGTCCCAGAAGTGATCTGTACATGCCTACTCAGATACAGGCCCAAAACATGCTGAAAATCGATATTTTAGGTGCCCAAATTCAATATGTGCATGCATCTTCTGTACCCGTTTATATCTGAAATTCAACCTCAAAACACCCGAATATTCGATATTTTTGGGTCCCAGAAGCGATCTGTACATGCCTACTCAGTGCAAGAATGTTTTCAAAATATAGACTCAAAACATGCTAAAAATCGATATTTTAAGTGTCCAAAGTCGATATGTGCATGCTTGTTCTGTACCCGTTTATATTTCAAATTCAGGATCAATGCACCCGAAAATTCGATATTTATGGGTCCTAGAAGCGATCTGTACATGCCTACTCCTAGTTAGAATGCTTTCAAGATATAGACCTAAAACATGCCAAAAACCGATATTTTAAGAGCCCAAAGTCGATATCTCAAATTCAGGCCAAAAAAACCCGAAAACTCGATATTTTGGGGTCCTAGAAGCGATCTGTACATGCCTACTCCATGTTAGAGTATTTTCAAAATACCGGCCTAAAACATCCTGAAAATCGATATTTTAGGTGCCCAAAGTCAATATGTGCATGCATCTTCTGTACCCGTTTATATCTCAAATTCAGGCTCCAAACATCCAAAAACTCGATATTTTGTGTCCCAGAAGCAATCTGTACATGCCTACTCAGATACAGGCCCAAAACATGCTGAAAATCGATATTTTAGGTGCCCAATGTCCATATGTGCATGCATCTTCTGTACCCGTTAATATCTCAAATTCAGGCTCAAAACACAAGAAAATTCGATATTTTTGTGTCCCAGAAGCGATCTGTACATGCCTACTCAGTGCAAGAATGTTTTCAAAATATAGACTCAAAACATGCTAAAAATCGATATTTTAAGTGTCCAAAGTCGATATGTGCATGCATGTTCTGTACCCGTTTATATTTCAAATTCAGGATCAAAACACCCGAAAATTCGATATTTATGGGTCCTAGAAGCGATCTGTACATGCCTACTCCTAGTTAGAATGCTTTCAAGATATAGACCTAAAACATGCCAAAAATCGATATTTTAAGAGCCCAAAGTCGATATCTCAAATTCAGGCCAAAAACACCCGAAAACTCGATATTTTGGAGTCCCAGAAGTGATATGTATATGACGATTTAGATACAGGACCAAAACATGCTAAAAATCGATATTTTAGGTGCCTAAAGTCGATATCTCAAATTCAGGCCTAAAACACCCGAAAATTCGATATTTTGGGGTCCCAGAAACGATCTGTACATGCCTACTCCGTGTAAGAGTATTTTTAAAATAAAGGCCTAAAACATACTGAAAATTGATCTTTTAAGTGCCCAAAAGTCGATATGTGCATGCATCTTCTGCAACCGTTTATATCCCAAATTCAACCTCAAAACACCCGAAAATTCGATATTTTGGGGTCCCAGAAGCGATCTGTACATGAATACTCAGTGCTAGAATGTTTTTTAATATATAGGCTAAAAAACATGCTAAAAATCGATATTTCAAGTGTCCAAAGTCGATATGTGCATGCACCTTCTGTACCCGTTTATATCTCAAATTCAGGCTCAAAACACCCAAAAATTACGTATTTTTTAGTCCTAGAAGCGATCTGTACACGCCTACTGCTAGTTAGAATGCTTTCAAGATACAGACCTAAAACATGCTCAAAATCGATATTTTAGGTGCCCAAAAGTCGGTATGTGAATGCATCGTTTATATCTCAAATTCAGGCTAAAAAAAAAAAAACGAAAATTCGATATTTTGGGGTCTCAGAAGCGATCTGTACCTGCTTACTCCGTGTTAGAGTATTTTCAAAATACAGGCCCAAAACATGCTGAAAATCGATATTTTAGGTGTCGAAAGTCAATATCTGCATGAATCATCTGTACCCGTTTATATCTCAAATTCAGGCTCAAAACACCCGAAAATTCGATATTTTGGAGTCCCAGAAGCGATCTGTACATACCTACTCAGTGCTAGAATATTTTCAAAATATATGCCCAAAACATGCTAAAAATCGATATTTTAGGTGCCCAAAGTCGATATCTCAAATTCAGGCCCAAAACACACGAAAATTCGATGTTTTGGGGTCCCAGAAGCGATCTGTACATGCCTACTCTGTGTTAGAGTATTTTCAAATTATAGGCCCAAAACATAATGAAAATCGATATTTTAGATGCCCAAAGTCAATATGTGTATGCATCTTCTGAACCCGTTTATATCTCAAATGCAGGCTCAAAACACCCGAAAATTCATAATTTTTTGGTCCTAGAAGCGATCTGTACATGCCTACTCCTAGTTAGAATGTTTTCAAGATACAGACCAAAATATTCTCAAAATCGATATTTTAGGTGACCAAAAGAAGATATGTACATGCATCTTCAGTACCCGTTTATATCTCAAATTCAGGCTCAAAACACCAGAATATTCGATATTTTGGGGTCAGAGAAGCGATCTGTATATGCCTACTCCGTGTTAGAGTATGTTAAAAATATAGGCCCAAAACATGCTAAAAATCGATATTTTAAGTGCCTAAAGTCGATATCTCAAATTCAAGCACAAAACACCCGAATATTCGATATTTTGGGGTCCCAGAAACGATCTGTGCATGCCTACTCCGTGTTAGAGTATTTTCAAAATTCAGGCCTAAAACATACTAAGAATCAATCTTTTAGGTGCCCAAAAGTCGATATAATCATGCATCTTCTGTTCCTGTTTATATCTCAAATTCAGACTCCAAACACTAGAAAATTCGATATTTTAGGGTCCCAGAAGCGTTCTGTACATGCCTACTCCGTGTTAGAGTAATTTCAAGATACAGACCCAAAACATGATGAAATCCGATATTTTAGGTGCCCAAATTCAATATGTGCATGCATCTTCTGTACCCGTTTATATCTTAAATTCAGGCTCAAAACACCCGAAAATTCGATATTTTGAGATCCCAGATGCGATCTGTGCATGCCTACTCCGTGTTAGAGTAATTTCAAGATACAGGCCCAAAACATGCTAAAAATCGATATTTTAGGTGCCCAAAGTCAATATGTGTATTCATCTTCTGCACCCGTTTATATTCCAAATTCATCTTTAAAACACCTGAAAATTCGATATTTTGGGATCCCTGAAGCGATCTGTACATGCCTACTCAGTGATAGAATGTTTTTAAAATATAGGCTCAAAACATGCTAAAAATCGATATTTTAAGTGTCCAAAGTCGATATGTGCATGCATCTTCTGTACACGTTTATATCTCAAATTCTGGCTGAAAGCACCCGAAAATTCGGTATTTTGGGGTCCTAGAAGCGATCTGTACATGCCTACTCCTAGGTAGAATGTTTTCAAGATATAGACCCAAAACATGCTCAAAATCTATATTTTAGGTGCCCAAAAGTTGATATGTACATGCATCTTCAGTAACCGTTTATATCTCAAATTCAGGCTCAGAACACCCAAAAATTCGATATTTTGGGATCCCAGAAGCGAACTGTATATGGCTACTCTGTGTTAGAGTATTTTCAAAATACAGGCCTAAAACATACTGAAAATCGATATTTTAGGTGCCCAAACGTCGATATGTGCATGCATCTTCTATACCCGTTTATATCTCAAATTCAGGCTTAAAACTCCCGAAAATTCGATATTTTTGGGTCCTAGAAACGATCTGTACATGCCTACTCCGTGTTAGAGTATTTTCAAAATACTGGCCCAAAACATGCTGAAAATCGATATTTTAGGTGCCCAAAGTCTATATGTGCATTCATCTTCTGTACCCGTTTATATCACAAATTCAGGCTACAAACACCTGAAAATTCGATATTTTGGGGTCCCAGAAGCGATCTGTACATACCTAGTCAGTGCTAGAATATTTTCAAAATATAGGCCCAAAACATGCTAAAAATCGATATTTTAAGTGCCCAAAGTCGATATCTCAAATTTAGGCCCAAAACACCCGAAAATTCGATATTTTGGGGTCCCAGAAGCGATCTGTACATACCTAGTCAGTGCTAGAATATTTTCAAAATATAGGCCCAAAACACGCTAAAAATCGATATTTTAAGTGCCCAAAGTCGATATCTCAAATTTAGGCCTAAAACACCCGAAAATTCGATATTTTGGGGTCCCAGAAGCGATCTGTACATGCCTACTCCGTGTTAGAGTATTTTAAAAATATAGGCTCGAAACATGCTAAAAAACGATATTTTAGGTGCCCAAAGTCAATATGAGTATGCATCTTCTGCACCCGTTTATATCCCAAATTCAACCTCAAAACACCCGAAAATTCGATATTTTTGGGTCCCAGAAGCGATCTGTACATGCCTAGTCAGTACTAGAATGTTTTCAAAATATAAGCTCAAAACATGCTAAAAATCGATATTTTAAGTGTCCAAAGTCGATATGTGCATGCACCTTCTGTACCCGTTAATATTTCAAATTCAGGCTCAAAACACCCGCAAATTCAGTATTTTTGGTTCCTAGAAGCGATCTGTACATGCCTACTCCTAGTTAGAATGCTTTCAAGATACAGACCTAAAACATGCTAAAAATCGATATTTTAAGAGACCAAAGTCGATATCTGAGATTCAGGCCCAAAACTCCCAAAAACTCGATTTTTGGGGGTCGCAGAAGTGATCTGTACATGCCTACTCAGCTACAGGACCAAAACATGCTAGAAATCGATATTTTAGGTGCCCAAAGTCGATATCTCAAATTCAGGCCCAAAACACCCGAAAATTCGATATTTTGGGGTCCCAGAAACGATCTGTACAAGCCTACTCCGTGTTAGAGTTTTTTCAAAATACAGGACCAAAACATACAGAAAATTGATCTTTTAAGTGACCAAAAGTCGATATGTGCATGCATCTTCTGCACCCGTTTATATCCCAAATTCAACCTCAAAACATCCGAAAATTCGATATGTTTGGGTCCCAGAAGCAAACTGTACATGCCTACTTAGTGCTAGAATGTTTTCAATATATAGGCTCAACACATGCTAAAAATCGATATTTTAAGTGTCGAAAGTCGATATGTGCATGCATCTACTGTACACGTTTATATCTCAAATTCAGGCTCAAAACACCCGAAAATTCGGTATTTTTCGGTCCTAGAAGCGATCTGTACATGCCTACTGCTAGTTAGAATGCTTTCAAGATACAGACCTAAAACATGCTCAAAATCGATATTTTAGGTGCCCAAAAGTCGGTATGTACATGCATTTTCAGTACACGTTTATATCTCAAATTCAGGCTAAAAAAAAACAAAAATTCGATATTTTGGGGTCCCAGAAGCGATCTGTACCTGCTTACTCCGTGTTAGAGTATTTTTAAAATACAGGCCCAAAACATGCTGAAAATCGATATTTTAGGTGTCCAAAGTCAATATGTGCATGCATCTTTTGTACCCGTTTATATCTTAAATTCAGACTGAAAACACACGAAAATTCGATATTTTGGGGTCCCAGAAGCGATCTGTACATGCCTACTCCGTTTAAGAGTATTTTTAGAAATACAGGCCCAAAACATGCTGAAAATCCATATTTTATGTGCCCCAAGTTAATATGTGTATGCATCTTCTGTACCCGTTTATATCCCAAATTCAACCTCAAAAAACTTGAAAATTCGATATTTTTGGGTCCCATAAGCGATCTGTCCATGCCTACTCAGTGCTAGAATATTTTCAAAATATAGGCTCAAAACATGCTAAAAATCGATATTTTAAGTGTCCAAAGTCGATATGTGCATGCATCTTCTGTACACGTTTATATCTCAAATTCAGTCTCAAACCACCCCAAAATTCGGTATTTTTGGGTCCTAGAAGCGATCTGTACATGCCTACTCCTAGTTAGAATATTTTCAAGATACAGACCCAAAACATGCTGAAAATCGATATTTTAGGTGACCCCAAAGTTGATATGTGCATGCATCTTCAGTACCCGTTTATATCTCAAATTCAGTCTCAAAACACCCGAAAATTCGATATTTTGGGGTCCCTGAAGCGATCTGTACATGCCTACTTCGTGTTAAAGTGTTTTCAAAATACAGGCCCAAAACATACTGAAAATCGATCTTTTAGGTGCCCAAAAGTCGATATGTGAATGCATCTTCTGTACCCGTTTATATCTCAAATTCAGGCTCAAAACACTCGAAAATTCGATATTTTGAGATCCCAGATGCGATCTGTGCATGCCTACTCCGTGTTAGAGTATTTTCAAAATACAGGGCAAAAACATGCTAAAAATCGATATTTTAGGTGCCCAAAGTCAATATGTGTATGCATCTTCTGCACCTGTTTATATCCCAAATTCAACCTCAAAACACCCGTAAATTCGATATTTTGGGATCCCAAAATCGATTTGTACATGCCTACTCAGTGCTAGAATATTTTCAATATATAGGCTCAAAACATGCTAAAAATCGATATTTTAAGTGTCCTAAGTCGATATGTGCATGCATCTTCTGTACACGTTTATATCTCAAATTCTGGCTCAAAACACCCGAAAATTCGATATTTTGGGATCCCAGAAGCGAACTGTATATGGCTACTCCGTGTTAGAGTATTTTCAAAATACAGGCCCAAAACATACTGAAAATCGATATTTTAGGTGCCCAAAAGTCAATATGTGCATGCATCTTCTGTAACCGTTTTTATCTCAAATTCAGGCTTAAAACACCCGAAAATTCGATATTTCGGGGTTCCCAGAAGCGATCTGTACATGCCTACTCCGTGTTAGAGTATTTTCAAAATACTGTCCCAAAACATGCTGAAAATCGATATTTTAAGTGTCCAAAGTCGATATGTGCATGCATGTTCTGTACCCGTTTATATTTCAAATTCAGGATCAAAACACCGGAAAATTCGGTATTTATAGGTCCAAGAAGCGATCTGTACATGCCTACCCCTAGTTAGAATGCTTTCAAGATATAGACCTAAAACATGCCAAAAATCGATATTTTAAGAGCCCAAAGTCGAGATCTCAAATTCAGGCCAAAAACACCCGAAAACTCGATATTTTGGAGTCCCAGAAGTGATATGTATATGCCGACTCAGATACAGGACCAAAACATGCTAAAAATCGATATTTTAGGTGCCTAAAGACGATATCTCAAATTCAGTCCCAAAACATACTGAAAATTGATCTTTTAAGTGTCCAAAGTCGATATCTCAAATTCAGGCCCAAAACACCCGAAAAATTCAATATTTTGGGGTCCCAGAAGCGATCTGTACATGCCTGCTCCAAGTTAGAGTATTTTTAAAATACAGGCCCAAAACATCCTGAAAATCGATATTTTGGGTCCCAGAAGCGATCTGTACATGCCTACTCAGATACAGGCCCAAAACATGCTGAAAATCGATATTTTAGGTGCCCAAAGTCCATATGTGCATGCATCTTCTGTACCCGTTAATATCTCAAATTCAGGCTCAAAACACCCGAAAATTCGATAATTTTGGGTCCCAGAAGCGATCTGTACATGCCTACTCAGTGCTATAAGATTTTCAAATTATAAGCCCAAAACATGCTAAAAATCGATATTTTAAGTGCCCAAAGTCGATATCTCAAATTCAGGCCTAAAACAATTCGAAAATTCGATATTTTGGGGTCCCAGAAGCGATCTGTACATGCCTACTCCGTGTTACAATATTTTCAAAATAAAGGCCCAAAACATACTGAAAATCGATCTTGTAGGTACCCAAAAGTTGATATGTGCATGCATCTTCTGTACCCGTTTATATCTCAAATTCAGGCTCAAAATACCCAAAAATTCGGTATTTTTTGGTCCTAGAAGCGATCTGTACACGCCTACTGCTAGTTAGAATGCTTTCAAGATACAGACCTAAAACATGCTCAAAATCGATATTTTAGGTGACCAAAAGTCGATATGTGCATGCATCTTCAGTACACGTTTATATATCAAATTCAGGCTAAATAAACGAAAATTCGATATTTTGGGGTCCCAGAAGCGATCTGTACCTGCTTACTCCGTGTTAGGGTATTTTCAAAATACATGCCCAAAACATGCTTAAAATCGATATTTTAGGTGTCCAAAGTCAATATGTGCATGCATCTTCCGTACCCGCTTATATCTCAAATTCAGGCTCCAAACACCCGAAAATTTGACATTTTGGGGTCCCAGAAACGATCTGTAAATGCCTACTCCGTTTAAGAGTATTTTTAGAAATACATTCCCAAAACATGCTAAAAATCCATATTTTAGGAGCCCAAAGTCAATATGTGTATGCATCTTCTGCACCCGTTTATATCCCAAATTCAACCTCAAAACACTTGAAAATTCGATATTTTTGGGTCCCATAAGCGATCTATACATGCCTACTCAGTGCTAGAATATTTTCAAAATATAGGCTTAAAACATGCTAAAAGTCGATATTTTAAGTGTCCAAAGTCGATATGTGCATGCATCTTCTGTACACGTTTATATCTCAAATTCAGTCTCAAAACACCCGAAAATTCGGTATTTTTGGGTCCTAGAAGCGATCTGTACATGCCTACTCCTAGTTAGAATGTTTTCAAGATACAGACCCAAAACATGCTCAAAATCGATATTTTAGGTGCCCCAAAGTTGATATGTGCATGCATCTTCAGTACCCTTTTATATCTCAAATTCAGTCTCAAAAAACCCGAAAATTCGATATTTTGGGGTCCCAGAAGCGATCTGTACATGCCTACTCCGTGTTAAAGTGTTTTCAAAATAAAGGCCCAAAACATACTGAAAATCGATCTTTTAGGTGCCCAAAAGTCGATATGTGCATGCATCTTCTGTACCCGTTTATTTCTCAAATTCAGGCTCCAAACACCCGAAAATTCGATATTTTGGGGTCCCAGAAGTGATCTGTACATGCCTACTCAGATACAGGCCCAAAACATGCTGAAAATCGATATTTTAGGTGCCCAAATTCAATATGTGCATGCATCTTCTGTACCCGTTTATATCTGAAATTCAACCTCAAAACACCCGAATATTCGATATTTTTGGGTCCCAGAAGCGATCTGTACATGCCTACTCAGTGCAAGAATGTTTTCAAAATATAGACTCAAAACATGCTAAAAATCGATATTTTAAGTGTCCAAAGTCGATATGTGCATGCTTGTTCTGTACCCGTTTATATTTCAAATTCAGGATCAAAGCACCCGAAAATTCGATATTTATGGGTCCTAGAAGCGATCTGTACATGCCTACTCCTAGTTAGAATGCTTTCAAGATATAGACCTAAAACATGCCAAAAACCGATATTTTAAGAGCCCAAAGTCGATATCTCAAATTCAGGCCAAAAAAACCCGAAAACTCGATATTTTGGGGTCCTAGAAGCGATCTGTACATGCCTACTCCATGTTAGAGTATTTTCAAAATACCGGCCTAAAACATCCTGAAAATCGATATTTTAGGTGCCCAAAGTCAATATGTGCATGCATCTTCTGTACCCGTTTATATCTCAAATTCAGGCTCCAAACATCCAAAAACTCGATATTTTGTGTCCCAGAAGCAATCTGTACATGCCTACTCAGATACAGGCCCAAAACATGCTGAAAATCGATATTTTAGGTGCCCAATGTCCATATGTGCATGCATCTTCTGTACCCGTTAATATCTCAAATTCAGGCTCAAAACACAAGAAAATTCGATATTTTTGTGTCCCAGAAGCGATCTGTACATGCCTACTCAGTGCAAGAATGTTTTCAAAATATAGACTCAAAACATGCTAAAAATCGATATTTTAAGTGTCCAAAGTCGATATGTGCATGCATGTTCTGTACCCGTTTATATTTCAAATTCAGGATCAAAACACCCGAAAATTCGATATTTATGGGTCCTAGAAGCGATCTGTACATGCCTACTCCTAGTTAGAATGCTTTCAAGATATAGACCTAAAACATGCCAAAAATCGATATTTTAAGAGCCCAAAGTCGATATCTCAAATTCAGGCCAAAAACACCCGAAAACTCGATATTTTGGAGTCCCAGAAGTGATATGTATATGCCGATTTAGATACAGGACCAAAACATGCTAAAAATCGATATTTTAGGTGCCTAAAGTCGATATCTCAAATTCAGGCCTAAAACACCCGAAAATTCGATATTTTGGGGTCCCAGAAACGATCTGTACATGCCTACTCCATGTAAGAGTATTTTTAAAATAAAGGCCTAAAACATACTGAAAATTGATCTTTTAAGTGCCCAAAAGTCGATATGTGCATGCATCTTCTGCAACCGTTTATATCCCAAATTCAACCTCAAAACACCCGAAAATTCGATATTTTGGGGTCCCAGAAGCGATCTGTACATGAATACTCAGTGCTAGAATGTTTTTTAATATATAGGCTAAAAAACATGCTAAAAATCGATATTTCAAGTGTCCAAAGTCGATATGTGCATGCACCTTCTGTACCCGTTTATATCTCAAATTCAGGCTCAAAACACCCAAAAATTACGTATTTTTTAGTCCTAGAAGCGATCTGTACACGCCTACTGCTAGTTAGAATGCTTTCAAGATACAGACCTAAAACATGCTCAAAATCGATATTTTAGGTGCCCAAAAGTCGGTATGTGAATGCATCGTTTATATCTCAAATTCAGGCTAAAAAAAAAAAAAAAACGAAAATTCGATATTTTGGGGTCTCAGAAGCGATCTGTACCTGCTTACTCCGTGTTAGAGTATTTTCAAAATACAGGCCCAAAACATGCTGAAAATCGATATTTTAGGTGTCGAAAGTCAATATCTGCATGAATCATCTGTACCCGTTTATATCTCAAATTCAGGCTCAAAACACCCGAAAATTCGATATTTTGGAGTCCCAGAAGCGATCTGTACATACCTACTCAGTGCTAGAATATTTTCAAAATATATGCCCAAAACATGCTAAAAATCGATATTTTAGGTGCCCAAAGTCGATATCTCAAATTCAGGCCCAAAACACACGAAAATTCGATGTTTTGGGGTCCCAGAAGCGATCTGTACATGCCTACTCTGTGTTAGAGTATTTTCAAATTATAGGCCCAAAACATAATGAAAATCGATATTTTAGATGCCCAAAGTCAATATGTGTATGCATCTTCTGAACCCGTTTATATCTCAAATGCAGGCTCAAAACACCCGAAAATTCATAATTTTTTGGTCCTAGAAGCGATCTGTACATGCCTACTCCTAGTTAGAATGTTTTCAAGATACAGACCAAAATATTCTCAAAATCGATATTTTAGGTGACCAAAAGAAGATATGTACATGCATCTTCAGTACCCGTTTATATCTCAAATTCAGGCTCAAAACACCAGAATATTCGATATTTTGGGGTCAGAGAAGCGATCTGTATATGCCTACTCCGTGTTAGAGTATGTTAAAAATATAGGCCCAAAACATGCTAAAAATCGATATTTTAAGTGCCTAAAGTCGATATCTCAAATTCAAGCACAAAACACCCGAATATTCGATATTTTGGGGTCCCAGAAACGATCTGTGCATGCCTACTCCGTGTTAGAGTATTTTCAAAATTCAGGCCTAAAACATACTAAGAATCAATCTTTTAGGTGCCCAAAAGTCGATATAATCATGCATCTTCTGTTCCTGTTTATATCTCAAATTCAGACTCCAAACACTAGAAAATTCGATATTTTAGGGTCCCAGAAGCGTTCTGTACATGCCTACTCCGTGTTAGAGTAATTTCAAGATACAGACCCAAAACATGATGAAATCCGATATTTTAGGTGCCCAAATTCAATATGTGCATGCATCTTCTGTACCCGTTTATATCTTAAATTCAGGCTCAAAACACCCGAAAATTCGATATTTTGAGATCCCAGATGCGATCTGTGCATGCCTACTCCGTGTTAGAGTAATTTCAAGATACAGGCCCAAAACATGCTAAAAATCGATATTTTAGGTGCCCAAAGTCAATATGTGTATTCATCTTCTGCACCCGTTTATATTCCAAATTCATCTTTAAAACACCTGAAAATTCGATATTTTGGGATCCCTGAAGCGATCTGTACATGCCTACTCAGTGATAGAATGTTTTTAAAATATAGGCTCAAAACATGCTAAAAATCGATATTTTAAGTGTCCAAAGTCGATATGTGCATGCATCTTCTGTACACGTTTATATCTCAAATTCTGGCTGAAAGCACCCGAAAATTCGGTATTTTGGGGTCCTAGAAGCGATCTGTACATGCCTACTCCTAGGTAGAATGTTTTCAAGATATAGACCCAAAACATGCTCAAAATCTATATTTTAGGTGCCCAAAAGTTGATATGTACATGGATCTTCAGTAACCGTTTATATCTCAAATTCAGGCTCAGAACACCCAAAAATTCGATATTTTGGGATCCCAGAAGCGAACTGTATATGGCTACTCTGTGTTAGAGTATTTTCAAAATACAGGCCTAAAACATACTGAAAATCGATATTTTAGGTGCCCAAACGTCGATATGTGCATGCATCTTCTATACCCGTTTATATCTCAAATTCAGGCTTAAAACTCCCGAAAATTCGATATTTTTGGGTCCTAGAAACGATCTGTACATGCCTACTCCGTGTTAGAGTATTTTCAAAATACTGGCCCAAAACATGCTGAAAATCGATATTTTAGGTGCCCAAAGTCTATATGTGCATTCATCTTCTGTACCCGTTTATATCACAAATTCAGGCTACAAACACCTGAAAATTCGATATTTTGGGGTCCCAGAAGCGATCTGTACATACCTAGTCAGTGCTAGAATATTTTCAAAATATAGGCCCAAAACATGCTAAAAATCGATATTTTAAGTGCCCAAAGTCGATATCTCAAATTTAGGCCCAAAACACCCGAAAATTCGATATTTTGGGGTCCCAGAAGCGATCTGTACATACCTAGTCAGTGCTAGAATATTTTCAAAATATAGGCCCAAAACACGCTAAAAATCGATATTTTAAGTGCCCAAAGTCGATATCTCAAATTTAGGCCCAAAACACCCGAAAATTCGATATTTTGGGGTCCCAGAAGCGATCTGTACATGCCTACTCCGTGTTAGAGTATTTTAAAAATATAGGCTCGAAACATGCTAAAAAACGATATTTTAGGTGCCCAAAGTCAATATGAGTATGCATCTTCTGCACCCGTTTATATCCCAAATTCAACCTCAAAACACCCGAAAATTCGATATTTTTGGGTCCCAGAAGCGATCTGTACATGCCTAGTCAGTACTAGAATGTTTTCAAAATATAAGCTCAAAACATGCTAAAAATCGATATTTTAAGTGTCCAAAGTCGATATGTGCATGCACCTTCTGTACCCGTTAATATTTCAAATTCAGGCTCAAAACACCCGCAAATTCAGTATTTTTGGTTCCTAGAAGCGATCTGTACATGCCTACTCCTAGTTAGAATGCTTTCAAGATACAGACCTAAAACATGCTAAAAATCGATATTTTAAGAGACCAAAGTCGATATCTGAGATTCAGGCCCAAAACTCCCAAAAACTCGATTTTTGGGGGTCGCAGAAGTGATCTGTACATGCCTACTCAGCTACAGGACCAAAACATGCTAGAAATCGATATTTTAGGTGCCCAAAGTCGATATCTCAAATTCAGGCCCAAAACACCCGAAAATTCGATATTTTGGGGTCCCAGAAACGATCTGTACAAGCCTACTCCGTGTTAGAGTTTTTTCAAAATACAGGACCAAAACATACAGAAAATTGATCTTTTAAGTGACCAAAAGTCGATATGTGCATGCATCTTCTGCACCCGTTTATATCCCAAATTCAACCTCAAAACACCCGAAAATTCGATATGTTTGGGTCCCAGAAGCAAACTGTACATGCCTACTTAGTGCTAGAATGTTTTCAATATATAGGCTCAACACATGCTAAAAATCGATATTTTAAGTGTCGAAAGTATATATGTGCATGCATCTACTGTACACGTTTATATCTCAAATTCAGGCTCAAAACACCCGAAAATTCGGTATTTTTCGGTCCTAGAAGCGATCTGTACATGCCTACTGCTAGTTAGAATGCTTTCAAGATACAGACCTAAAACATGCTCAAAATCGATATTTTAGGTGCCCAAAAGTCGGTATGTACATGCATTTTCAGTACACGTTTATATCTCAAATTCAGGCTAAAAAAAAACAAAAATTCGATATTTTGGGGTCCCAGAAGCGATCTGTACCTGCTTACTCCGTGTTAGAGTATTTTTAAAATACAGGCCCAAAACATGCTGAAAATCGATATTTTAGGTGTCCAAAGTCAATATGTGCATGCATCTTTTGTACCCGTTTATATCTTAAATTCAGACTGAAAACACACGAAAATTCGATATTTTGGGGTCCCAGAAGCGATCTGTACATGCCTACTCCGTTTAAGAGTATTTTTAGAAATACAGGCCCAAAACATGCTGAAAATCCATATTTTATGTGCCCCAAGTTAATATGTGTATGCATCTTCTGTACCCGTTTATATCCCAAATTCAACCTCAAAAAACTTGAAAATTCGATATTTTTGGGTCCCATAAGCGATCTGTCCATGCCTACTCAGTGCTAGAATATTTTCAAAATATAGGCTCAAAACATGCTAAAAATCGATATTTTAAGTGTCCAAAGTCGATATGTGCATGCATCTTCTGTACACGTTTATATCTCAAATTCAGTCTCAAACCACCCCAAAATTCGGTATTTTTGGGTCCTAGAAGCGATCTGTACATGCCTACTCCTAGTTAGAATATTTTCAAGATACAGACCCAAAACATGCTGAAAATCGATATTTTAGGTGACCCCAAAGTTGATATGTGCATGCATCTTCAGTACCCGTTTATATCTCAAATTCAGTCTCAAAACACCCGAAAATTCGATATTTTGGGGTCCCTGAAGCGATCTGTACATGCCTACTTCGTGTTAAAGTGTTTTCAAAATACAGGCCCAAAACATACTGAAAATCGATCTTTTAGGTGCCCAAAAGTCGATATGTGAATGCATCTTCTGTACCCGTTTATATCTCAAATTCAGGCTCAAAACACTCGAAAATTCGATATTTTGAGATCCCAGATGCGATCTGTGCATGCCTACTCCGTGTTAGAGTATTTTCAAAATACAGGGCAAAAACATGCTAAAAATCGATATTTTAGGTGCCCAAAGTCAATATGTGTATGCATCTTCTGCACCTGTTTATATCCCAAATTCAACCTCAAAACACCCGTAAATTCGATATTTTGGGATCCCAAAATCGATTTGTACATGCCTACTCAGTGCTAGAATATTTTCAATATATAGGCTCAAAACATGCTAAAAATCGATATTTTAAGTGTCCTAAGTCGATATGTGCATGCATCTTCTGTACACGTTTATATCTCAAATTCTGGCTCAAAACACCCGAAAATTCGATATTTTGGGATCCCAGAAGCGAACTGTATATGGCTACTCCGTGTTAGAGTATTTTCAAAATACAGGCCCAAAACATACTGAAAATCGATATTTTAGGTGCCCAAAAGTCAATATGTGCATGCATCTTCTGTAACCGTTTTTATCTCAAATTCAGGCTTAAAACACCCGAAAATTCGATATTTCGGGGTTCCCAGAAGCGATCTGTACATGCCTACTCCGTGTTAGAGTATTTTCAAAATACTGGCCCAAAACATGCTGAAAATCGATATTTTAAGTGTCCAAAGTCGATATGTGCATGCATGTTCTGTACCCGTTTATATTTCAAATTCAGGATCAAAACACCGGAAAATTCGGTATTTATAGGTCCAAGAAGCGATCTGTACATGCCTACCCCTAGTTAGAATGCTTTCAAGATATAGACCTAAAACATGCCAAAAATCGATATTTTAAGAGCCCAAAGTCGAGATCTCAAATTCAGGCCAAAAACACCCGAAAACTCGATATTTTGGAGTCCCAGAAGTGATATGTATATGCCGACTCAGATACAGGACCAAAACATGCTAAAAATCGATATTTTAGGTGCCTAAAGACGATATCTCAAATTCAGTCCCAAAACATACTGAAAATTGATCTTTTAAGTGTCCAAAGTCGATATCTCAAATTCAGGCCCAAAACACCCGAAAAATTCAATATTTTGGGGTCCCAGAAGCGATCTGTACATGCCTGCTCCAAGTTAGAGTATTTTTAAAATACAGGCCCAAAACATCCTGAAAATCGATATTTTGGGTCCCAGAAGCGATCTGTACATGCCTACTCAGATACAGGCCCAAAACATGCTGAAAATCGATATTTTAGGTGCCCAAAGTCCATATGTGCATGCATCTTCTGTACCCGTTAATATCTCAAATTCAGGCTCAAAACACCCGAAAATTCGATAATTTTGGGTCCCAGAAGCGATCTGTACATGCCTACTCAGTGCTATAAGATTTTCAAATTATAAGCCCAAAACATGCTAAAAATCGATATTTTAAGTGCCCAAAGTCGATATCTCAAATTCAGGCCTAAAACAATTCGAAAATTCGATATTTTGGGGTCCCAGAAGCGATCTGTACATGCCTACTCCGTGTTACAGTATTTTCAAAATAAAGGCCCAAAACATACTGAAAATCGATCTTGTAGGTACCCAAAAGTTGATATGTGCATGCATCTTCTGTACCCGTTTATATCTCAAATTCAGGCTCAAAATACCCAAAAATTCGGTATTTTTTGGTCCTAGAAGCGATCTGTACACGCCTACTGCTAGTTAGAATGCTTTCAAGATACAGACCTAAAACATGCTCAAAATCGATATTTTAGGTGACCAAAAGTCGATATGTGCATGCATCTTCAGTACACGTTTATATATCAAATTCAGGCTAAATAAACGAAAATTCGATATTTTGGGGTCCCAGAAGCGATCTGTACCTGCTTACTCCGTGTTAGGGTATTTTCAAAATACATGCCCAAAACATGCTTAAAATCGATATTTTAGGTGTCCAAAGTCAATATGTGCATGCATCTTCCGTACCCGCTTATATCTCAAATTCAGGCTCCAAACACCCGAAAATTTGACATTTTGGGGTCCCAGAAACGATCTGTAAATGCCTACTCCGTTTAAGAGTATTTTTAGAAATACATTCCCAAAACATGCTAAAAATCCATATTTTAGGAGCCCAAAGTCAATATGTGTATGCATCTTCTGCACCCGTTTATATCCCAAATTCAACCTCAAAACACTTGAAAATTCGATATTTTTGGGTCCCATAAGCGATCTATACATGCCTACTCAGTGCTAGAATATTTTCAAAATATAGGCTTAAAACATGCTAAAAGTCGATATTTTAAGTGTCCAAAGTCGATATGTGCATGCATCTTCTGTACACGTTTATATCTCAAATTCAGTCTCAAAACACCCGAAAATTCGGTATTTTTGGGTCCTAGAAGCGATCTGTACATGCCTACTCCTAGTTAGAATGTTTTCAAGATACAGACCCAAAACATGCTCAAAATCGATATTTTAGGTGCCCCAAAGTTGATATGTGCATGCATCTTCAGTACCCTTTTATATCTCAAATTCAGTCTCAAAAAACCCGAAAATTCGATATTTTGGGGTCCCAGAAGCGATCTGTACATGCCTACTCCGTGTTAGAGTATTTTCAAAATACAAGCCCAAAACATACTGAAAATCGATCTTGTAAGTACCCAAAAGTTGATATGTGCATGCATCTTCTGTACCCGTTTATATCTCAAATTCAGGCTCAAAATACTCAAAAATTCGGTATTTTTGGATCCTAGAAGCGATCTGTACACGCCTACTGCTAGTTAGAATGCTTTCAAGATACAGACCTAAAACATGCTCACAATTGATATTTTAGGTGACCAAAAGTCGATATGTGCATGCATCTTCAGTACACATTTATATCTCAAATTCAGGGTAAAAAAAAAAAAATTCGATATTTTGGGGTCCCAGAAGCAATCTGTACCTGCTTACTCCGTGTTAGGGCATTTTCAAAATACAGGCCCAAAACATGCTGAAAATCTATATTTTAGTGTCCAAAGTCAATATGTGCATGCATGTTCTGTACCCGTTTATATTTCAAATTCAGGATCAAAACACCCGAAAATTCGGTATTTATGGGTCCTAGAAGCGATCTGTATATGCCTACTCCTAGTTAGAATGCTTTCAAGATATAGACCTAAAACATGCCAAAAATCGAAATTTTAAGAGCCCAAAGTCAATATCTCAAATTCAGGCCAAAAACACACGAAAATTCGATATTTTGGGGTCCCAGAAGCGATATGTACATGCCTACTCCGTGTTAGAGTATTTTCAAATTACAGGCCCAAAACATAATGACAATCGATCTTTTAGGTGCCCAAAAGTCGATATGTGCATGCATATTCTGTACCTGTTTATATCTCAAATTCAGGCTCCAAACATCCGAAAACTCGATATTTTGGGGTCCCAGAAGTGATATGTATATGCCGACTCAGATACAGGACCAAAACATGCTAAAAATCGATATTTTAGGTGCCTAATGTCGATAACTGCATGCATCGTTTATATCTCAAATTCAGGCTAAAAAAAACGAAAATTCGATATTTTGGGGTCCCAGAAGCGATCTGTACCTGCTTACTCCGTGTTAGAGTATTTTCAAAATACAGGCCCAAAACATGCTGAAAAAGGATATTTTAGGTGTCGAAAGTCAATATGTGCATAAATCATCTGTACCCGTTTATATCTCAAATTCAGGCTCAAAACACCCGAAAATTCGAAATTTTATGGTCCCAGTAGCGATCTGTACATGCCTACTCAGTGCTAGAATATTTTCAAAATATAGGCCCATAGCATGCTAAAAATCGATATTTTAGGTGCCCAAAGTCCATATCTCAAATTCAGGCCTAAAACACCCGAAAAATTCGATATTTTGGGGTCCCAGAACCGATCTGTACATGCTTACTCCATGTTAGAGTATTTTCAAGATACAGGCCTAAAACATCCTGAAAATCGATATTTTAGGTGCCCAAAGTCAATATGTGCATGCATCTTCTGTACCCGTTTATATCTCAAATTCAGGCTCAAATCACCCGAAAATTCGATATTTTGGAGTCCCAGAAGCGATCTGTACATACCTACTCAGTGCTAGAATATTTTCAAAATATATGCCCAAAACATGCTAAAAATCGAAATTTTAGGTGCCCAAAGTCGATATCTCAAATTCAGGCCCAAAACACACGAAAATTCGATGTTTTGGGGTCCCAGGAGCGATCTGTACATGTCTACTCTGTGTTAGAGTATTTTCAAATTACAGGCCCAAAACATAATGAAAATCGATCTTTTAGGTGCCCAAAAGTCGATATGTACATGCATCTTCTGTACCCGTTTATATCTCAAATTCAGGCTCCAAACACCCGAAAACTCAATATTTTGGGGTCCCAGAAGCGATCTGTACATGCCTACTCAGATACAGGCCCAAAACATGCTGAAAATCGATATTTTAGGTGCCCAAAGTCCATATGTGCATGCATCTTCTGTACCCGTTTATATCTCAAATTCAGGCTCAAAACACCCAAAAATTCAATATTTTGGGGTCCCAGAAGCAATCTGTACATGCCTACTCAGTCCTAGAAGATTTTCAAAATATAGGCCCAAAACATGCTAAAAATCGATATTTTAAGTGACCAAAGTCGATATCTCAAATTCAGACCTAAAACACCCGAAAATTCGATATTTTGGGGTCACAGAAGCGATCTGTACATGCCTACTCCGTGTTAGAGTATTTTCAAAATACGGGCCCAAAACATACTGAAAATCGATCTTGTAGGTGCCGAAAAGTTAATATGTGCATGCATCTTTTGTACCCTTTTATATCTCAAATTCAGGCTCCAATAACACTAAAATTCGATATTTTGGGGTCCCAGAAGCAATCTGTACATGCCTACAAAGATATAGGCCCAAACATGCTGAAAATCGATATTTTAGATGCCCAAAGTCAATATGTGTATGCATCTTCTGAACCCGTTTATATCTCAAATGCAGGCTCAAAACACCCGAAAATTCGTAATTTTTTTGTCCTAGAAGCGATCTGTACATGCCTACTCCTAGTTAGAATGTTTTCAAGATACAGACCAAAATATGCTCAAAATCGATATTTTAGGTGCCCAAAAGTCGATATGTGCATGCATCTTCAGTACCCGTTTATATCTCAAATTCAGGCTCAGAACACCAGAATATTCGATATTTTGGGGTCAGAGAAGCGATCTGTATATGCCTACTCCGTGTTAGAGTATGTTAAAAATATAGGCCCAAAACATGCTAAAAATCGATATTTTAAGTGCCTAAAGTCGATATCTCAAATTCAAGCACAAAACACCCGAATATTCGATATTTTGGGGTCCCAGAAACGATCTGTGCATGCCTACTCCGTGTTAGAGTATTTTCAAAATTCAGGCCTAAAACATACTAAAAATCAATCTTTTAGGTGCCCAAAAGTCGATAAAATCATGCATCTTCTGTTCCTGTTTATATCTCAAATTCAGACTCCAAACACCAGAAAATTCGATATTTTAGGGCCCAAGAAGCGTTCTGTACATGCCTACTCAGATACAGGCCCAAAACATTCTGAAAATCAATATTTTAGGTGCCCAAAGTCAATATTTGCAGGCATCTTCTGTACCCGTTTATATTTCAAATTCAGGCTCCAAACACCCGAAAATTCGATATTTTTGGGTCCAAGAAGCGATCTGTACATGCCTACTCAGATACAGGCCCAAAACATGATGAAATCCGATATTTTAGGTGCCCTAATTCAATATGTGCATGCATCTTCTGTACCCGTTTATATCTTAAATTCAGGCTCAAAACACCCGAAAATTCGATATTTTGAGATCCCAGATGCGATCTGTGCATGCCTACTCCGTGTTAGAGTAATTTCAAGATACAGGCCCAAAACATGCTAAAAATCGATATTTTAGGTGCCCAAAGTCAATATGTGTATTCATCTTCTGCACCCGTTTATATCCCAAATTCATCTTTAAAACACCTGAAAATTCGATATTTTGGGATCCCAGAAGCGATCTGTACATGCCTAGTCAGTGCTAGAATGTTTTTAAAATATAGGCTCAAAACATGCTAAAAATCGATATTTTAAGTGTCCAAAGTCGATATGTGCATGCATCTTCTGTACACGTTTATATCTCAAATTCTGGCTGAAAGCACCCGAAAATTCGGTATTTTGGGGTCCTAGAAGCGATCTGTACATGCCTACTCCTAGGTAGAATGTTTTCAAGATATAGACCCAAAACATGCTCAAAATCGATATTTTAGGTACCCAAAAGTTGATATGTACATGCATCTTCAGTAACCGTTTATATCTCAAATTCAGGCTCAGAACACCCAAAAATTCGATATTTTGGGATCCCAGAAGCGATCTGTACATGCCTACTCCGTGTTAGAGTATTTTCAAAATACTGGCCCAAAACATGCTGAAAATCGATATTTTAGGTGCCCAAAGTCTATATGTGCATGCATCTTCTGTACCCGTTTATATCTCAAATTCAGGCTACAAACACCTGAAAATTCGATATTTTTGGGTCCCAGAAGCGATCTGTACATGCCTACTTAGATACAGGCCGAAAACATGCTAAAAATCGATATTTTAGGTGCCCAAAGTCAATATGTGTATGCATCTTAAGCACCCGTTTATATCCCAAATTCATCCTCAAAACACCCGAAAATTCGATATTTTTGGGTCCCAGAAGCGATCTGTACATGCCTAGTCAGTGCTAGAATATTTTCAAAATATAGGCCCAAAACATGCTAAAAATCGATATTTTAAGTGCCCAAAGTCGATATCTCAAATTTAGGCCCAAAACACCCGAAAATTCGATATTTTGGGGTCCCAGAAGCGATCTGTACATACCTACTCAGTGCTAGAATATTTTCAAAATATAGGCCCAAAACATGCTAAAAATCGATATTTTAAGTGCCCAATGTCGATATCTCAAATTTAGTCCCAAAACACCCGAAAATTCGATATTTTGGGGTCCCAGAAGCGATCTGTACATGCCTAATCCGTGTTAGAGTATTTTAAAAATATAGGCTCGAAACATGCTAAAAAACGATATTTTAGGTGCCGAAAGTCAATATGAGTATGCATCTTCTGCACCCGTTTATATCCCAAATTCAACCTCAAAACACCCGAAAATTCGATATTTTTGGGTCCCTGAAGCGATCTGTACATGCCTAGTCAGTACTAGAATGTTTTCAAAATATAAGCTCAAAACATGCTAAAAATCGATATTTTAAGTGTCCAAAGTCGATATGTGCATGCACCTTATGTACCCGTTAATATTTCAAATTCAGGCTCAAAACACCCGCAAATTCAGTATTTTTGGTTCCTAGAAGCGATCTGTACATGCCTACTCCTAGTTAGAATGCTTTCAAGATACAGACCTAAAACATGCTAAAAATCGATATTTTAAGAGACCAAAGTCGATATCTGAGATTCAGGCCCAAAACTCCCGAAAACTCGATATTTGGGGGCCGCAGAAGTGATCTGTACATGCCTACTCAGATACAGGACCAAAACATGCTAGAAATCGATATTTTAGGTGCCCAAAGTCGATATCTCAAATTCAGGCCCAAAACACCCGAAAATTCGATATTTTGGGGTCCCAGAAACGATATGTACATGCCTACTCCGTGTTAGAGTATTTTCAAAATACAGGACCAAAATATACTGAAAATTGATCTTTTAAGTGACCAAAAGTCGATATGTGCATGCATCTTCTGCACCCGTTTATATCCCAAATTCAACCTCAAAACACCCGAAAATTCGATATGTTTGGGTCCCAGAAGCAAACTGTACATGCCTACTTAGTGCTAGAATGTTTTCAATATATAGGCTCAACACATGCTAAAAATCGATATTTTAAGTGTCGAAAGTCAATATGTGCATGCATCTTCTGTACACGTTTATATCTCAAATTCAGGCTCAAAACACCCGAAAATTCGGTATTTTTCGGTCCTAGAAGCGATCTGTACATGTCTACTGCAAGTTAGAATGCTTTCAAGATACAGACCTAAAACATGCTAAAAATCGATATTTTAGGTGCCCAAAAGTCGATATGTGCATGCATTTTCAGTACACGATTATATCTCAAATTCAGGCTCAAAAAGAACAAAAATTCGATATTTTGGGGTCCCAGAAGCGATCTGTACCTGCTTACTCCGTGTTAGAGTATTTTTAAAATACAGGCCCAAAACAGGCTGGAAATCGATATTTTAGGTGCCCAAAGTCAATATGTGCATCATCTTCTGTACCAGTTTATATCTCAAATTGAGGGTCAAAAAACCCGAAAATGCGATATTTTGGAGTCCCAGAAGCGATCTGTACATGCCTACTCAGTGATAGAATATTTTCAAAATATATGCCCAAAACATGCTATAAAATCGAAATTTTAAGTGCCCAAAGTCGATATCTCAAATTCAGGCCCAAACCACACAAAAATTCGATATTTTATGGTCCCAGAAGCGATCCGTACATGCCTACTCCGTGTTTGAGTATTTTCAAATTAAATGCCAAAAACATAATGAAAATCGATCTTTCAGGTGTCCAAAGTCAATATGTGCATGCATCTTCTGTACCCGTTTATATCTTAAATTCAGGCCCAAAACACCCGAAAATTTCGATATTTTGGGGTCCCAGAAGCGATCTACACATGCCTACTCAGATACAGGCCCAAAACATGCTGAAAATCGATATTTTAGGTGCCAAAAAGTCGATATGTGCATGCATCTTCTGTACCCGTTTATATCTCAAATACAGGCTCAAAAATCCCGAAAATTCGATATTTCGGGGTCCCAGAAGCGATCTGTACATGCTTACTCCGTGTTATAGTATTTTCAAAATACAGGCCCAAAACATGCTAAAAATCGATATTTTACGTGTCCAAAGTCAATATGTGCATGCATCTTCTGTACCCGTTTATATCTCAAATTCAGGCTCAAAACAACCGAAAATTCGATATTTTTGGGTCCCAGAAGCGATCTGTACATGCCTACTCAGTGCTAGAATATTTTCAAAATACAGGATCAAAACATGCTAAAAATCGATATTTTAGGTGCCCAAAGTCGATATTTCAAATTCAGGCCCAAAACACCCGAAAATTCGATATTTTGGAATCCCAGAATCGATCTATACATGCCTACTCCGTGTTAGAATATTTTCGAAATACAGGCCCAAAACATCCTGAAAATCAATATTTTATGTGCCCAAAGTCAATATGTGCATGCATCTACTGAACCCGTTTATATCTCAAATTCAGGCTCAAAACACCCGAAAATTCGATATTTTGGGGTTCCAGAAGCGATTTGTACATGCCTACTCAGTGCAAGAATATTTTCAAAATATATGCCCAAAACATTCTAAAAATCGATATTTTAGGTACCCAAAGTCGATATTTCAAATTCAGGCCCAAAAAACCCGAAAATTCGATATTTTTGGGTCCCAGAAGCGATCTGTACATGCCTACTCCGTGTTAGAGTATTTTCGAAAAACAGGCCCAAAACTTCCTGAAAATCGATATTTTATGTGCCCAAAAGTCGATAAGTGCATGCAACTTCTGTACCTGTTTATATCTCAAATTCAGGCTCCAAACACCCGAAAAATCGATATTTTGGGGTCCCAGAAGCGATCTGTACATGCCTACTCAGATACAGGCCCAAAACATGCTGAAAATCGATCTTTTAGGTGTCGAAAGTCGATATGTGCATGCATCTTCTGTACACGTTTATATTTTAAATTCATGCTCAAAACACCCAAAAATTCGATATTTTGGGATCCCAGAAGCGATCTCTACATGCCTACTCAGTGCTAGAATATTTTCAAAATATCGGGCCAAAACATGCTAAAAATCGATATTTTAAGTGCCCAAAGTCGATATCTCAAATTCAGGCCTAAAACACCCGAAAATTCGATATTTTGCGGTCCCAGAAGCCATCTGTACTTGCCTACTCCGTGTTAGAGTATTTTTAAAATCTAGGCCCAAAGCATGCTAAAAATCGATATTTTATGTGCCTAAAGTCGATATCTCAAGTTCAGGCCCAAAACACCGGAAAATTTCGATATTTTGGGGTCCCAGAAGCGATCTACACATGCCTACTCAGATACAGGCCCAAAACATGCTGAAAATCGATCTTTTAGGTGTCGAAAGTCGATATGTGCATGCATCTTCTGTACACGTTTATATACCAAATTCAACCTCAAAACACCCTTAAATTCGATATTTTGGGGTCCCGGAAGCGATCTGTACATGCCTACTCAGTGCTAGAATGTCTTCAAAATATAGGCATAAAACATGCTAAAAATCAATATTTTTAGTGTCCAAAGACGATATGTGCATGCATCTTCTGTACCTGTTTATATCTCAAATTCAGGCTCAAAACACCCGAAAATTTGATATGTTTGGGTCCCAGAAGTAAACTGTACATGCCTACTTAGTGCTAGAATGTTTTCAATATATAGGCTCAACACATGCTAAAAATCGATATTTTAAGTGTCGAAAGTCGATATGTGCATGCATCTTCTGTACACGTTTATATCTCAAATTCAGGCTCAAAATACCCGAAAATTCGGTATTTTTCGGTCCTAGAAGCGATCTGTACATGCCTACTGCTAGTTAGAATGCTTTCAAGATACAGACCTAAAACATGCTCAGAATCGATATTTTAGGTGCCCAAAAGTCGATATGTGCATGCATTTTCAGTACACGTTTATATTTCAAATTCAGGCTAAAAAAAAACAAAAATTCGATATTTTGGGGTCCCAGAAGCGATCTGTACCTGCTTACTCCGTGTTACAGTATTTCTAATATACAGGCCCAAAACATGCTGAAAATCGATATTTTAGGTGCCCAAAGTCAATATATGCATGAATCTTCTGTACCCGTTTATATCTCAAATTCAGGTTCAAAACACCCAAAAATTCGATATTTTGGGATCCCAGAAGCGATCTGTACATGCCTACTCAGTGCTAGAATATTTTCAAAATATCGGCCCAAAACATGCTAAAAATCGATATTTTAAGTGCCCAAAGTCGATATCTCAAATTCAGGCCTAAAACACCCGAAAATTCGATATTTTGCGGTCCCAGAAGCGATCTGTACTTGCCTACTCCGTGTTAGAGTATTTTTAAAATCTAGGCCCAAAGCATGCTAAAAATCGATATTTTATGTGCCTAAAGTCGATATCTCAAGTTCAGGCTCAAAACACCCGAAAATTTCGATATTTTGGGGTCCCAGAAGCGATCTACACATGCCTACTCAGATACAGGCCCAAAACATGCTGAAAATCGATATTTTAGGTGCCCAAAGTCAATATGTGCATGTATCTTCTGTACCCGTTTATATCTCCAATTCAGGCTCAAAACACCCGAGAATTCGATATTTTGGGGTCCCATAAGCGATCTGTACATGCCTACTCAGTGCTAGAATATTTTCAAAATATAGGCCCATAACATGCTAAAAATCGATATTTTAAGTGACCAAAGTTGATATCTCAAATTTAGACCCAAAACACACGAAAATTCGATATTTTTGGGTCCAAGAAGCGATCTGTACATGCTTACTCCGTGTTAGAGTATTTTCAAAATACAGGCTTAAAATATACTGAAAATCGATCTTGTAGGTGCCCAAAGTCAATATGTGTATGCATCTTCTGCACCCGTTTATATCCCAAATTCAACCTCAAAACACCCGAAAATTCGGTATTTTTAGGTCCTAGAAGCGATCTGTACATGCCTACTCCTAGTTAGAATGTTTTCAAGATACAGACCCAAAACAAGCTAAAAATCGATATTTTAGGAGTCCAAAAGTCGATATGTGCATGCATCTTCAGTACACGTTTATATCTCAAATTCAACCTCGAAACACCCGAAAATTCAAAATTTTGCGGTCCCAGAAGCAGTCTGTACATGCCTACTCAGTGCTAGAATGTTTTCAAAATATAGGCTCAAAACATGCTAAAAATCGATATTATAAGTGTCCAAAGTTGATATGTGCATGCATCTTCTGTACCCGTTTATATCTCAAATTCAGGATCAAAACACCAGAAAATTCGGTAAATTTGGGGTCCCAGAAACGATCTGTATATGCCTACTCCGTTTTAGAGTATTTTCAAAATGCAGGCCCAAAACATTCTGAAAATCGATCTTTTAGGTGCCCAAAAGTCGATAGGAGCATCCATCATCTGCACCCTTTTATACCTCAAATTTAGGTCCAAACACCCAAAAATTCGATATTTTTGGGTCCCAGAAGCGATCTGTACATGCCTACTCAGTGCTAGAATATTTTCAAAATATAGGCCCAAAACATGCTAAAAATCGAGATTTTAGTTTCCCAAAGTCGATATCTCAAATTCAGGCCAAAAACACCTGAAAATTCGATACTTTTGGGTCTCAGAGGCGATCTGTACATGCCTACACAGTGTTAGAATATTTTCAAAATATAGACCCAAAACATACTGAAAATCGATATTTTATGTGCCCAAAAGTCGATATGTGCATGCATCTTCTGCACCCGTTTATATCCCAAATTAAACCTCAAAACACTTGACAATTCGATATTTTTGGGTACCATAAGCGATATGTACATGCCTACTCAGTGCTAGAATATTTTCAAAATATAGGCTCAAAACATGCTGAAAATCGATATTTTAGGTGCCCAAATTAAATATGTGCAAGCATATTCTGTACCCGTTTATATCTCAAATTCAGGCTCAAAACACCCGAAAAGTCAGTATTTTTGGGTCCTAGAAGCGATCTGTGCATGCCTACTTCGTGTTAGAGTATTTTCAAAATACAGGCCCAAAACATGCTGAAAATCGATATTTTAGGTGCTTAGAGTCAATATGTGAATGCATCTTCTGTACCTGTTTATATCTCAAATTTAGGCTCCAAACACCCGAAAATTCGGTATTTTTGGGTCCTAGAAGCAATCTGTACATGCCTACTCAGATACAGGCCGAAAACATGCTGAAAATCGATATTTTAGGTGCCCAAAGTCAATATGTGTATGCATCTTCTGTACACGTTTATATTTCAAATTCAGGCTCAAAACACCCGAAAATTCGGTATTTTTGGGTCCTAGAAGCGATCTGTACATGCCTACTCCTAGTTAGAATTTTTTCAATATACAGACCCAAAACATGTTCAAAATCGATATTTTAAGTGCCCAAAAGTTGATATGTGCATGCATCTTAAGTAACCGTTTATATCTCAAATTCAGGCTCAAAACACCCGAAAATTCGATATTTTGGGGTCCCAGAAGCGATCTGTACATTCCTACTCAGTGCTAAAATATTTTAAAAATATAGGCACAAAACATGCTAAAAATCGATATTTTAGGTGCCCAAAGTTGATATCTCAAATTCAGGCCCAAAACACCCGAAAATTCGATATTTTGGGGTCCCAGAAGCGATCTGTACATGCCTACTCCGTGTTAGAGTATTTTCAAAATACAGGCCCAAAACATGCTAAAAATCGATATTTTAGGTGCCCAAAGTCAATATGTACCTGTTTATATCTCAAATTCAGGCTCAAATAACCCGAAAATTCGATATTTTGGGGTCCCAGAAGCGATCTGTACATGCCTACTCCGTGTTAGAGTATTTTCAAAATATAGGACCAAAACATACTGAAAATCGATCTTTTAGGTGCCCAAAAGTCGATTTGCGCATGCATCTTCTGTACCCGTTTATATCTCAAATTCAGGCTCCAAGCACCCGAAAATTCGATATTTTAGGGTCCCAGAAGGGATCTGTACATGCCTTCTCAGATAAAGGCCCAAAACATGTTGAAAATCAATATTTTAGGTGCCCAAAGTCAGTATGTGTATTCATCTTCTGCACCCGTTTATATCCCAAATTCAACCTCAAAACACCCGAAAATTAGATATTTTTTTAGGTCCCAGATGCTATCTGTAGATGCCTACTCAGTGCTAGAATATTTTCAAAATATAGGCTCAAAACATGCTAAAAATCAAGATTTTAAGTGTCCAAAGTCGATATGCGCATGCATCTTCTGTACCTGTTTATATCTCAAATTCAGCCTCAAAGCACACAAAAAATTCGGTATTTTTAGGTCCTAGAAGCGAACTGTACATGCCTACTCCTAGTTAGAATGTTTTCAAGATACAGACCCAAAACAAGTTCAAAATCGATATTTTAGGAGTCCAAAAGTCGATATGTGCATGCATCTTCAGTACCCGTTTATATCCCAAATTCAACCTCGAAACACCCAAATATTCAAAATTTTACGGTCCCAGAAGCAATCTGTACATGCCTACTCAGTGCTAGAATGTTTTCAAAATATAGGCTCAAAACATGTTAAAAATCGATATTTTAAGTGTCCAAACTCGATATGTTCATGCATCTTCTGTACCCGTTTATATCTTAAATTCAGGCTGAAAACACACGAAAATTCGATATTTGGGGTCCCAGAAACAATCTGTACATGCCTACTCAGTGCTAGAATATTTTCAAAATATAGGACCAAAAAATGCTAAAATCGATATTTTAGGTTCCCAAAGCCGATATCTCAAATTCAGGCCCAAAACACCCGAAAATTCGATATTTTTGGTTCCCAGAAGCGATCTGTACATGCCTACTCAGTGCTAGAATGTTTTCAAAATATAGACTCAAAACATGCTAAAAATCTATATTTTAAGTGTTCAAAGTCGATATGTGCATGTACCTTCGGTACCCGTTTATATCTCAAATTCAGGCTCAAAACACCCAAATATTCGGTATTTTTGGGTCCTAGAAGCGATCTGTACATGCCTACTCCTAGTAAGAATGTTTTCAAGATACAGACCAAAAACATGCTCAAAATCGATATTTTAGGTGCCAAAAAGTAGATATGTGCATGCATCTTCTTTACCCGTTTATATCTCAAATACAGGCTCAAAAATCCCGAAAATTCGATATTTCGGGGTCCCAGAAGCGATCTGTACATGCTTACTCCGTGTTATAGAATTTTCAAAATACAGGCCCAAAACATGCTTAAAATCGATATTTTAGGTGTCCAAAATCAATATGAGCATGCATCTTCTGTACCCGTTTATATCTCAAATTCAGGCTCAAAACAACCGAAAATTCGATATTTGTGGGTCGCAGAAGCGATCTGTACCTGCCTACTCAGTGCTAGAATATTTTCAAAATACAGGATCAAAACATGCTAAAAATCGATATTTTAGGTGCCCAAAGTCGATATTTCAAATTCAGGCCCAAAACACCCGAAAATTCGATATTTTGGGATCCCAGAAGCGATCTGTACATGCCTACTCCGTGTTAGAATATTTTCGAAATACAGGCCCAAAACATCCTGAAAATCGATATTTTATGTGCCCAAAGTCAATATGTGCATGCTTCTACTGAACCCGTTTATATCTAAAATTCAGGCTCAAAACACCCGAAAATTCGATATTTTGGGGTTCCAGAAGCGATTTGTACATGCCTACTCAGTGCAAGAATATTTTCAAAATATATGGCCTAAACATTCTAAAAATCGATATTTTAGGTACCCAAAGTCGATATTTCAAATTCAGGCCCAAAAAACCCGAAAATTCGATATTTTTGGGTCCCAGAAGAGATCTGTACATGCCTACTCCGTGTTAGAGTATTTTCGAAAAACAGGCCCAAAAAATCGATATTTTATGTGCCCAAAAGTCGATAAGTGCATGCAACTTCTGTACCTGTTTATATCTCAAATTCAGGCTCCAAACACCCGAAAAATCGATATTTTGGGGTCCCAGAAGCGATCTGTACATGCCTACTCAGATACAGGCCCAAAACATGCTGAAAATCGATATTTTAGGTGCCCAAAGTCAATATGTGTATGCATCTTCTGCACCTGTTTATATCCCAAATTCAACCTCAAAACACCCGAAAATTCGATATTTTTGGGTCCCAGAAGCGATCTGTACATGCCTACTCAGTGCTAGAATATTTTCAAAATAAAGGCTCAAAGCATGCTAAAAATCGATATTTTAGGTGCCCAAAGTCGATATCTCAAATTCAGGCCCAAAACACCCGAAAAATTCGATATTTTTGGGTCCCAGAAGCGATCTGTACATGCCAACTCAGTGCTAGAATGTTTTCAAAATATAGACTCAAAACATGCTATAAATCTATATTTTAAGTGTCCTAAGTCGATATGTGCATGTACCTTCGGTACCCGTTTATATCTCAAATTCAGGCTCAAAACACCCAAATATTCGGTATTTTTGGGTCCTAGAAGCGATCTGTACATGCCTACTCCTAGTTAGAATGTTTTCAAGATACAGACCAAAAACATGCTCAAAATCGATATTTTAGGTGCCAAAAAGTCGATATGTGCATGCATCTTCTGTACCCGTTTATATCTCAAATACAGGCTCAAAAATTCCGAAAATTCGATATTTCGGGGTCCCAGAAGCGATCTGTACATGCTTACTCCGTGTTATAGTATTTTCAAAATACAGGCCCATAACATACTGAAAATCGATATTTTAGGTGTCCAAAGTCAATATGTGCATGTATCTTCTGTACCCGTTTATATCTCAAATTCAGGCTCAAAACACCCGAAAATTCGATATTTTTGGGTCCCAGAAGCGATCTGTACATGCCTACTCAATGCTAGAATATTTTCAAAATACAGGATCAAAACATGCTAAAAATCGATATTTTAGGTGCCCAAAGTCGATATTTCAAATTCAGGCCCAAAACACCCGAAAATTCGATATTTTGGGATCCCAGAAGCGATCTGTAAATGCCTACTCCGTGTTAGAATGTTTTCGAAATACAGGCCCAAAACATCCTGAAAATCGATATTATATGTGCCCAAAGTCAATATGTGCATGCATCTACTGAACCCGTTTATATCTCAAATTCAGGCTCAAAACACCCGAAAATTCGATATTTTGGGGTTCCTGAAACGATTTGTACATGCCTACTCAGTGCAAGAATATTTTCAAAATATATGCCCAAAACATTCTAAAAATCGATATTTTAGGTACCCAAAGTCGATACTTCAAATTCAGGCTCCAAACACCCGAAAAATCGATATTTTGGGGTCCCAGAAGCGATCTGTACATGCCTACTCCGTGTTAGAGTATATTCGAAAAACAGGCCCAAAACATCCTGAAAATCGATATTTTATGTGCCCAAAAGTCGATAAGTGCATGCAACTTCTGTACCTGTTTATATCTCAAATTCAGGCTCCAAACACCCGAAAAATCTATATTTTGGGGTCCCAGAAGCGATCTGTACATGCCTACTCAGATACAGGCCCAAAACATGCTGAAAATCGATATTTTAGGTGCCCAAAATCAATATGTGTATGCATCTTCTGCACCCGTTTATATCCCAAATTCAACCTCAAAACACCCGTAAATTCGATATTTTGGGGTCCCGGAAGCGATCTGTACATGCCTACTCAGTGCTAGAATGTCTTCAAAATATAGGCATAAAACATGCTAAAAATCAATATTTTTTGTGTCCAAAGTCGATATGTGCATGCATCTTCTGTACCTGTTTATATCTCAAATTCAGGCTCAAAACACCCGAAAATTTGATATGTTTGGTTCCCAGAAGCAAACTGTACATGCCTACTTAGTGCTAGAATGTTTTCAATATATAGGCTCAACACATGCTAAAAATCGATATTTTAAGTGTCGAAAGTCGATATGTGCATGCATCTTCTGTACACGTTTAGATCTCAAATTCAGGCTCAAAACACCCGAAAATTCGGTATTTTTCGGTCCTAGAAGCGATCTGTACATGCCTACTGCTAGTTAGAATGCTTTCAATATATAGACCTAAAACATGCTCAAAATCGATATTTTAGGTGCCCAAAAGTCGATATGTGCATGCATTTTCAGTACACGTTTATATCTCAAATTCAGGCTAAAAAAAATCAAAAATTCGATATTTTGGGGTCCCAGAATCGATCTGTACCTGCTTACTCCGTGTTAGAGTATTTTTAAAATACAGGCCCAAAACATGCTGAAAATCGATATTTTAGGTGTCCAAAGTCAATATGTGCATGCATCTTCTGTACCCGTTTATATCTTAAATTCATGCTCCAAACACACGAAAATTCGATATTTTGGGGTCCCAGAAGCGATCTGTACATGCCTACTCAGTGCTAGAATATTTTCAAAATATAGGCCCAAAGCATGCTAAAAATCGATATTTTAGGTGCCCAAAGTCGATATCTCAAATTCAGGCCCAAAACACCCGAAAAATTCGATATTTTGGGGTCCCAGAAAAGATTGGTACATGCCTCCTCCATGTTAGAGTAATTTCAAAATTCAGGCCCAAAACATCCTGAAAATCGATATTTTAGGTGCCCAAAGTCAATATGTGCATGCATCTTCTGTACCCGTTTATATCTCAAATTCAGGCTCAAAACACCCGAAAATTCGATATTTTGGAATCCAAGAAGCGATCTGTACATGACTACTCAAATACAGGCCGAAAACATGCTGAAAATCGATATTTTAGGTGCCCAAAGTCAATATGTGTATGCATCTTCTGTACACGATTATATCTCAAATTCAGGCTTAAAACACCCGAAAATTCGGTATTTTTGGGTCCTAGAAGCGATCTGTACATGCCTACTCCTAGTTAGAATGTTTTCAAGATACAGACCCAAAACATGCTCAAAATCGATATTTTAAGTGCCCTAAAGTTGATATGTGCATGCATCTTAAGTAACCGTTTATATCTCAAATTCAGGCTCAATACACCCGAAAATTCGATATTTTGGGATCCCAGAAGCGATCTGTACATGGCTACTCCGTGTTAGAGTATTTTCAAAATATAGGCCCAAAACATACTGAAAATCAATATTTTAGGTGCCCAAAAGTCGATATGTGCATGCATGTTCTGTAACCGTTTATATCTCAAATTCAGGCTCAAAACACCCGAAAATTCGATATTTTTGGGTCCCAGAAGCAATCTGTACATGCCTACTTCTTGTTAGAGTATTTTCAAAATACTGGCCCAAAACATGCTGAAAATCGATATTTTAGGTGCCCAAAGTCTATATGTGCATTCATCTTCTGTACCCGTTTATATCTCAAATTCAGGCTCCAAACACCCGAAAATTCGATATTTTGGGGTCCCAGAAGCGATCTGTACATGACTACTCAAATACAGGCCGAAAACATGCTGAAAATCGATATTTTTGGTGCCCAAAGTCAATATGTGTATGCATCTTCTGCATCCGTTTATATCCCAAATTCAACCTCAAAACACCCGAAAATTCGACAGTTTTGGGTCCCAGAAGCGATCAGTACATGCCTACTCAGTGCTAGAAAGTTTTCAAAATATAGGCCCAAAACATGCTAAAAATCGATATTTTAAGTGTCCAAAGTCGATATGTGCATGCATTTTCTGTACCCGTTTATATCTCAAATTCTTAATCAAAACACCCGAAAATTCGGTGTTTTTGGGTCCTAGAGGCGATCTGTACATGCCTACTCCTATTTAGAATGTATTTAAGATACTGACCCAAAACATGCTGAAAATCGATATTTTAGGTGCCCAAAAGTCGATATGTGCATGCTTCTTCAGTACCCGTTTATATTTCAAATTCAGGCTCAAAATCACCGAAAATTAGCTATTTTTAGTTCCCAGAAGCGATCTGTACATGCATACTCCGTGTTAGAGTATTTTCAAAATACTGGCCCAAAACATGCCTAAAATCGATATTTTAGGTTCCCAAAGTCAATATGTGCATGAAGGTTCTGTACCCGTTTATATCTCAAATTCAGGCTCAAAACACCCGAAATTCGATATTTTGGAGTCCCAGAAGCGATATGTACATGCATACTCCGTGTTAGAGTATTTTAAAAGTACAGCCCCAAAACATACTTAAAATCGATCGTTTACGTGCCCAAAAGTCGATATGTGCATGCATCATCTGTACCCGTTTATATCTCAAATTCAGGCTCCAAACACCCGAAAAATCGATATTTTGGCGTCCCAGAATCGATCTGTACATGCCTACTCAGATACAGGCCTAAAACATGCTGAAAATCGATAATTTAGGTGCTTAAAGTCAATATGTGTATGCATCTTCTGCACCCGTTTATATCTCAAATTCATAATCAAAATATAGGCCCAAAACATGCTAAAAATCGATATTTTATGTACCCAAAGTTGATATCTCAAATTCAAGCCCAAAACACCCGAAAATTCGATATTTTGGGGTCCCAGAAGCGATCTGTACATGCCTACTCCTTGTTAGAGTATTTTCAAAATACAGGCCCAAAACATGCTAAAAATCGACATTTTAGGTGCCCAAAGTCAATATGTACCCGTTTATATCTCAAATTCAGGCTCAAAATACCCGAAAATTCGATATTTTGGGGTCCCTGAAGCAATCTGTACATGCCTACTCAGTGCTATAATATTTTCAAAATATAGCCCCAAAACATGCTAAAAATCGATATTTTAGGTGCCCAAAGTCGATATCTCAAATTCAGGCCTAAAACACCCGAAAATTCGATATTTTGGGGTCCCAGAAGCGATCTGTACATGCCTACTCCGTGTTAAAGTATTTTCAAAATACTGGCCCAAAACATGCTGAAAATAGATATTTTAGGTGCCCAAAGTCGATATCTCAAATTCAGGCCCAAAACACACGAAAATTCGATATTTTGGGGTCCCAGAAGCGATCTGTACATTCCTACTCAGTGCTAGAATATTTTAAAAATATAGGCCCAAAACATGCTAAAAATCGATATTTTATGTACCCAAAGTTGATATCTCAAATTCAAGCCCAAAACACCCGAAAATTCGATATTTTGGGGTCCCAGAAGCGATCTGTACATGCCTACTCCGTGTTAGAGTATTTTCAAAATACAGGCCCAAAACATGCTAAAAATCGATATTTTAGGTGCCCAAAGTCAATATGTACCCGTTTATATCTCAAATTCAGGCTCAAAATACCCGAAAATTCGATATTTTGGGGTCCCTGAAGCAATCTGTACATGCCTACTCAGTGCTATAATATTTTCAAAATATAGCCCCAAAACATGCTAAAAATCGATATTTTAGGTGCCCAAAGTCGATATCTCAAATTCAGGCCTAAAACACCCGAAAATTCGATATTTTGGGGTCCCAGAAGCGATCTGTACATGCCTACTCCGTGTTAAAGTATTTTCAAAATACTGGCCCAAAACATGCTGAAAATAGATATTTTAGGTGCCCAAAGTCGATATCTCAAATTCAGGCCCAAAACACACGAAAATTCGATATTTTGGGGTCCCAGAAGCGATCTGTACATGCCTACTCAGATACAGGCCCAAAACATGCAGAAAATCGATATTTTAGGTGCCCAGAGTCAATATGTGTATGCATCTTCTGTACCCGTTTATATCTCAAATTCAGGCTCAAAACACCCGAAAATTCGGTATTTTTGGGTCCGAAAAGCGATCTGTACATGCCTACTCCTAGTTTGAATGTTTTCAAGATGCAGACCCAAAACATGCTAAAAATCGATATTTTAGGTGCCCAAAAGTCGATATGTGCATGAATCTTCAGTACCCGTTTATATCTCAAATTCAGGCTCAAACCCCTCGAAAATTCGATATTTTGGGGTCCCAGAAGCGATCTGTACATGCCTACTCAGATACAGGCCCAAAACATGCTGAAAATCGATATTTTAGGTGCCCAAAGTCAATATGGGTATGCATCTTCTGCACCCGTTTATATCCCAAATTCAACCTCAAAACACACAAAAATTCGATATTTTTGGGTCCCAGAAGCGATCTGTACATGCCTACTCAGTGTAAAAATGTTTTCAAAATATAGGCTCAAAACATACTAAAAATCGATATTTTAAGTGTCCAAAGTCGATATGTGCATGCACCTCCTGAACCCGTTTATATCTCAAATTCACGCTCAAAACACCCAAAAATTCGGTATTTCTGGGTCCTAGAAGCGATCTGTACATGCCTACTGCTAGTTAGAATGCTTTCAAGATACCGACCTAAAATACGCTGAAAATCGATATTTTAGGTGCCCAAAAGTTTATATGTGCATGCAGCTTCAGTACACGTTTATAACTCAAATTCAGGCCCAAAACACCCGAAAACTCGATATTTTGGGGTCCCTGAAGTGTCTGTACATACCTACTCAGATACAGGACCAAAACATGCTAAAAATCGATATTTTAGGTGCCCAAAGTCGATATCTCAAATTCAGACCCAAAACACCCGAAAATTCGATATTTTGGGGTCCCAGAAACGATCTGTACATGCCTACTCCGTGTTAGAGTATTTTCAAAATACAGCCCCAAAACATATTGAAAATTGGTCTTTTAAGTGCCCAAAAGTCGATATGTGAATGCATCTTCTGCACCCGTTTATATCCCAAATTCAACCTCAAAACACCAGAAAATTTGATATTTTGGGGTCCCAGAAGCGATCTGTACATGCCTACTCAGTGCTAGAATATTTTCAAAATATATTCCCAAAACATGCTATAAATCGAAATTTTAGGTGCCCAAAGTCGATATCTCATATTCAGGCCCAAAAAACCCGAAAATTCGATATTTTGGGGTCCCAGAAGCGATCTGTACATGCTTACTCCGTGTTAGAGTGTTTTCAAAATACAGGCCCAAAACATGCTGAAAATCGATATTTTAGGTGTCCAAAGTTAATATGTGAATGCATCTTCTGTACCCGTTTATATCTCAAATTTAGGCTCCAAACACCCAAAAATTCGATATTTTGGGGTCCCAGAAGCGATCTGTACATGCCTACTCAGTGCTAGATATTTTTCAAAATGTAGGAACAAAACATGCTAAAAATCGATATTTTAGGTGCCCAAAGTCGATATCTCAAATTCAGGCTCCAAACCCCCGAAAATTCGATATTTTGGGGTCCCAGAAGCGATATGTACATGCCTACTCAGTGCTAGAATATTTTCAAAATATAGGCACAAAACATGCTAAAAATCGATATTTTAGGTGCCCAAAGTCGATATCTCAAATTTAGGCTCAAAAACAACCGAAAATTCTATATTTTGGGGTCCCAGAAGCGATCTGTAAATGCCTACTCAGTGCTAGAATATTTTCAAAATATTTGCCCAAATCATGCTATCAATCGTATTTTTAGGTTCCCAAAGTCGATATCTCAAATTCAGGCCCAAAACACACGAAAATTCGATATTTTGGGGTCCCAGAAGCGATCTGTACATACCTACTCCGTGTTAGAGTATTTTCAAAATACAGGCCCAAAACATATTGAAAATTGGTCTTTTAAGTGCCCAAAAGTCGATATGTGAATGCATCTTCTGCACCCGTTTATATCCCAAATTCAGCCTCAAAACACCAGAAAATTTGATATTTTGGGGTCCCAGAAGCGATCTGTACATGCCTACTCAGTGCTAGAATATTTTCAAAATATATGCCCAAAACATGCTATAAATCGAAATTTTAGGTGCCCAAAGTCGATATCTCATATTCAGGCCCAAAAAACCCGAAAATTCGATATTTTGGGGTCCCAGAAGCGATCTGTACATGCTTACTCCGTGTTAGAGTGTTTTCAAAATACAGGCCCAAAACATGCTGAAAATCGATATTTTAGGTGTCCAAAGTTAATATGTGAATGCATCTTCTGTACCCGTTTATATCTCAAATTTAGGCTCCAAACACCCAAAAATTCGATATTTTGGGGTCCCAGAAGCGATCTGTACATGCCTACTCAGTGCTAGATATTTTTCAAAATGTAGGAACAAAACATGCTAAAAATCGATATTTTAGGTGCCCAAAGTCGATATCTCAAATTCAGGCTCCAAACCCCCGAAAATTCGATATTTTGGGGTCCCAGAAGCGATATGTACATGCCTACTCAGTGCTAGAATATTTTCAAAATATAGGCACAAAACATGCTAAAAATCGATATTTTAGGTGCCCAAAGTCGATATCTCAAATTTAGGCTCAAAAACAACCGAAAATTCTATATTTTGGGGTCCCAGAAGCGATCTGTAAATGCCTACTCAGTGCTAGAATATTTTCAAAATATTTGCCCAAATCATGCTATCAATCGTATTTTTAGGTACCCAAAGTCGATATCTCAAATTCAGGCCCAAAACACACGAAAATTCGATATTTTGGGGTCCCAGAAGCGATCTGTACATACCTACTCCGTGTTAGAGTATTTTCAAATTACAGGCCCAAAACATAATGAAAATCTATCTTTTAGGTGCCGAAAAGTCGATATGTGCATTCATCTTCTGTACCCGTTTATATCTCAAATTTAGGCTCCAAACACCCGAAAACTCGATATTTTGGGGTCCCAGAAGCGATCTGTACATGCCTACTCAGATACAGGCCCAAAACATGCTGAAAATCGATATTTTAGGTACCCAAAGTCAATATGTGCATGCATCTTCTGTACCCTTTTATATCTCAAATTCAGGCTCAAAACACCCGAAAATTCGTAATTTTTTGGTCCTAGAAGCGATCTGTACATGCCTACTTCTAGTTAGTATGTTTTCAAAATACAGACGAAAATATGCTCAAAATCGATATTTTTGGTCACCAAAAGTCAATATGTGCATGCATCTTCAGAACCCGTTTATATCTCAAATTCAGGCTCAAAACACCCGAAAATTCGATATTTTGGGGTCCCAGAAACGATCTGTACATGCCTACTCCGTGTTAGAGTATTTTCAAAATACAGGCACAACACATACTTTAAATCGATCTTTTAAGTGTCCAAAAGTCGATATGTGCATGCATCTTCTGAACCCGTTTATATCTCAAATGCAGGCTCCAAACACCCGAAAACTCGATATTTTTGGGTCCCAGAAGCGATCTGTAAATGCCTACTCAGTGCTAGAATATTTTCAAAATACAGGATCAAAACATGCTAAAAATCGATATTTTAGGTGCCCAATATCGATATTTCAAATTCAGGCCCAAAACACCCGAAAATTTGATATTTTGGGGTCCCAGAAGCGATCTGTACATGTCTACCCTGTGTTAGAGAATTTTCGAAATACAGGCCCAAAACATCCTGAAAATCGATATTTTAGGTGTCCAAAGTCGATATGTGCATGCTTCTTTAATACCCGTTTATATCTTAAACTCAGGCTCCAAACACCCGAAAATTCTATATTTTGGGGTCCCAGAAGCGATCTGTACATGCCTACTCAGATACAGGCAAAAAACATGTTGAAAATCGATATTTTATGTGCCCAAATTCGATATGTGCATGCATCTTCTGTACCCGTTTATATCTCAAATTCAGGCTCAAAACACCCGAAAATTTGGTAATTTTGGGGTCCCAGAAACGATCTGTACGTGCCTAGTCAGTGCTAGAATATTTTCAAAATATAGGCCCAAAACATGCTAAAAATCGATATTTTAGGTTCCCAAAGTCCATATCTCAATTTCAGGCCTAAAACACCCGAAAATTCGATATTTTGGGGTCCCAGAAGCGATCTGTACATGCATACTCCGTGTTAGAGTATTTTCAATATACAGGCCCAAAACATACTGAAAATTGATCTTTTAGGTGCCCAAAAGTCGATATGTACATTCATCTTCTGTACCCGTTTATACCTCAAATTCAGGTCGAAACACCCAAAAATTCGATATTTTGGGGTCCCAAAAGCGATCTGTACATGCCTACTCCTAGTTAGAATGTTTTCAAGATACAGACCCAAAACATGCTAAAAATCGATATTTTATGTGCCCAAAAGTCGATATGTGCATGCATCTTCAGTACCCGTTTATATCTCAAATTCAGGCTCAAAACACCCTAAAATTCGATATTTTGGGGTCCCAGAAGCGATCTGTATATGCCTACTCCGTTTTAGAGTATTTTCAAAATAAAGGCCCAAAACATGCTGAAAATCGATATTTTAGGTGCCCAAAGTCGATATCTCAAATTCAGGCTCAAAACACCAGAAAATTCGATATTTTGGGGTCCCGGAGGCGATCTGTACATGCCTACTCAGTGTTAGAATATTTTCAAAATATAGGCCCAAAACATACTGAAAATCGATCTTTTATGTGCCCAAAAGTCGATATGTGCATGCATCTTCTGTACCCGTTTATATCTCAAATTCAGGATCAAAACACCCGAAAATTCGATATTTTGGGGTCCCAGAAGCGATCTGTATATGCCTACTCCGTTTTAGAGTATTTTCAAAATAAAGGCCCAAAACATGCTGAAAATCCATATTTTAGGTGCCCGAAGTCAATATGTGTATGCATCTTATTCACCCGTTTATATCCCAAATTCAACCTCAAAACACTTGAAAATTCGATATTTTTGGGTCTCATAAGCGATCTGTACATGTCTACTCAGTGCTAGAATATTTTCAAAATATAGGCTCAAAACATGCTTAAAATCGATATTATAAGTGTCCAAAGTCGATATGTGCATGCATCTTCTGTACACGTTTATATCTAAAATTCAGGATCAAAACACCCGAAAATTCAGTCTTTTTGGGTCCTAGAAGCGATCTGTACATGCCTACTCCTAGTTAGAATGTTTTCTAGATACAGACCCAAACCATCCTCAAAATCGATATTTTAGGTGCCCAAAAGTTGATATGTGCATGCATCTTCAGTACCCATTTATATATCAAATTCAGGCTCAAAACACCCGAAAATTCGATATTTTAAGGGTCCCAGAAGCGATCTGTACATGTCTACTCCGTGTTAGAGTGTTTTCAAAATACAGGCCCAAAACATACTGAAAATCGATCATTTAGGTACCGAAAAGTCGATTTGTGCATGCATGTTCTGTACCCGTTTATATCTCAAATTCAGGCTCCAAACACCAGAAAATTCGATATTTTGGGATCCCAGAAGCGATCTGTACATGCCTAATCAGATACAGGCCCAAAACATGCTGAAAATCGATATTTTAGATGCCCAAAGTCAATATGTGAAGGCATCTTCTGTACCTGTTTATATCTCAAATTCAGGCTTCAAACACACGAAAATTCGGTATTTGGGGGTCCAAGAAGCGATCTGTACATGCCTACTCAGATACAGGTCCAAAACATGCTGAAAATCGATATTTTAGGTGCTATATTCAATATGTGCATGCATCTTCTGTACCCGTTTATATCTCAAATTCATGCTCCAAACACCCGAAAATTCGATATTTTTGGGTCCCAGAAGCGATCTGTGCATGCATACTCCTAGTTAGAATGTTTTCAAGATACAGATCCAAAACATGTTAAAAATCGATATTTTAGGTTCCCAAAAGTTGATATGTGCATGCATCTTCAGTAATCGTTTATATCTCAAATTCAGGCTCAAAACACCTGAAAATTCAATATTTTGGGTTCCAAGAAGCGATCTGTACATGGCTACTCCGTGTTAGAGTATTTTCAAAATACAGGCCCAAAACATACTGAAAATCGATATTTTAGGTGCCCAAAAGTCGATATGTGCATGCATGTTCTGTACCCGTTTATATCTCAAATTCAGGCTCAAAACACCCGAAAATTCGATATTTTGGGGTCCCAGAAGTGATCTGTACATGCCTACTCAGTGCTAGATATTTTTCAAAATGTAGGAACAAAACATGCTTAAAATCGAAATTTTAGGTGCCCAAAGTCGATATCTCAAATTCAGGCTCCAAACACCCGAAAATTCGATATTTTGGGGTCCCAGAAGCGATATGTACATGCCTACTCAGTGCTAGAATATTTTCAAAATATAGGCACAAAATATGCTAAAAATCGATATTTTAGGTGCCCAAAGTCGATATCTTAAATTCAGGCTCAAAAACACCCGAAAATTCGATATTTTGGGGTCCCAGAAGCGATCTGTAAATGCCTACTCAGAGCTAGAATATTTTCAAAATATATGCCCAAATCATGCTATAAATCGTATTTTTAGGTACCCAAAGTCGATATCTCAAATTCAGGCCCAAAACACACGAAAATTCGATATTTTGGGGTCCCAGAAGCGATCTGTACATACCTCCTACTCCGTGTTAGAGTATTTTCAAATTACAGGACCAACACATAATGAAAATCTATCTTTTAGGTGCCGAAAAGTCGATATGTGCATTCATCTTCTGTACCCGTTTATATCTCAAATGCAGGCTCAAAACACCCAAAAATTCGTAATTTTTTGGTCCTAGAAGCGATCTGTACATGCCTACTTCTAGTTAGTATGTTTTCAAGATACAGACAAAAATATGCTCAAAATCGATATTTTTGTTGTACAAAAGTCAATATGTGCATGCATCTTAAGAACCCGTTTATATCTCAAATTCAGGCTCAAAACACCCGAAAATTCGATATTTTGGGGTCCCAGAGACGATCTGTACATGCCTACTCCGTGTTAGAGTATTTTCAAAATACAGGAACAACACATACTTTAAATCGATCTTTTAAGTGTCCAAAAGTCGATATGTGCATGCATCTTCTGAACCCGTTTATATCTCAAATGCAGGCTCCAAACACCCGAAAACTCGATATTTTTGGGTCCCAGAAACGATCTGTACATGCCTACTCAGTGCTAGAATATTTTCAAAATACAGGATCAAAACATGCTAAAAATCGATATTTTAGGTGCCCAATATCGATATTTCAAATTCAGGCCCAAAACACCCGAAAAGTCGATATTTTGGGGTCCCAGAAGCGATCTGTACATGCCTACCCCGTGTTAGAGTATTTTCGAAATACAGGCCCAAAACATCCTGAAAATCGATATTTTAGGTGTCCAAAGTCAATATGTGCATGCATCTTCTGTACCCGTTTATATCTCAAATTCAGGCTCAAAACACCCGAAAATTCGATATTTTGGAGTCCCAGAAGCGATTTGTACATGCCTACTCAGTTCAAGAATATTTTCAAAATATATGCCTAAATCATTCTAAAAATCGATATTTTAAGTGCCCAAAGTCGATATCTCAATTCAGGCCCAAAACACCCAAAAATTCGGTATTTTTGGGTTCTAGAAGCAATCTGTACATGCCTACTCAGATGCAGGCCCAAAACATGCTGAAAATCGATATTTTAGGTGCCCAAAGTCAATATGTGTATGCATCTTCTGCACCCGTTTATATCCCAAATTCAACCTCAAAACACCCGAAAATTCGAAATTTTTGGGTCCCAGAAGCGATCTGTACATGCCTACTCAGTGCTAGAATGTTTTCAAAATATAGGCTTAAAACATGCTAAAAATCGATATTTTAAGTGTCCAAAGTCGATATGTGCATGCATCTTTAGTACCCGTTTATATCTTAAACTCAGGCTCCAAACACCCGAAAATTCTATATTTTGGGGTCCCAGAAGCGACCTGTACATGCCTACTCAGATACAGGCAAAAAACATGTTGAAAATCGATATTTTATGTGCCAAAAGTCAATATGTGTATTCATCTTCTGCACCCGTTTATATCCCAAATTCAACCTCAAAACACCCGTAAATTAGATTTTTTTTTTTAGGTCCCAGAAGCGATCTGTTCATGCCTACTCAGTGCTAGAATGTTTTCAAAATATAGGCCCAAAACATGCTAAAAATAGATATTTTAAGTGTCCAAAGTCGATATGTGCATGAATCTTCTGTACCTGTTTATATCTCAAATCCCGCCTCAAAACACCCAAAAATTCGGTATTTTTGGGTCCTAAAAGCGAACTGTAAATGCGTACTCCTAGTTAGAATGTTTTTAAGATACAGACCCAAAACAAGCTCAAAATCGATATTTTAGGAGTCCAAAAGATCGATATGTGCATGCATCTTCAGTACCCATTTATATCCCAAATTCAACCTCAAAACACCCGAAAATTCAACATTTTACGGTCCCAGAAGCAATCTTTACATGCCTACTCAGTGCTAGAATTTTTTCAAAATATAGGCTCAAAACATGCTAAAAATCGATATTTTAAGTGTCCAAAGTCGATATGTGCATGCATCTTCTGTAACCGTTTATATCTCAAATTCAGGCTCAAAACACCCGAAAATTCTGTAATTTTGGGGTCCCAGAAACGATCTGTACGTGCCTACTCAGTCCTAGAATATTTTCAAAATATAGGCCCAAAACATGCTAAAAATCGATATTTTAGGTTCCCAAAGTCCATATCTCAATTTCAGGCCCAAAACACCCGAAAATTCAATATTTTGGGGTCCCAGAAGCAATCCGTACATGCTTACTTCGTGTTAGAGTATTTTCAAAATACAGGCCCAAAACATGCTAAAATCGATATTTTAGGTGCTCAAAGTCAATATGTGCATGCATCTTCTGTACCTGTTTATATCTCAAATTCATGCTCCAAACACCCGAAAATTCGGTATTTTTGGGTCCTAGAAGCGATCTGTACATGCCTACTCCTAGTTAGAATGTTTTCAAGATACAGATCCAAAACATGTTAAAAATCGATATTTTAGGTTCCCAAAAGTTGATATGTGCATGCATCTTCAGTAATTGTTTATATCTCAAATTCAGGCTCAAAACACCTGAAAATTCGATATTTTGGGATCCCAGAAGCGATCTGTACATGGCTACTCCGTGTTAGAGTATTTTCAAAATACAGGACCAAAACATACTGAAAATCGATATTTTAGGTGCTCAAAAGTCGATATGTGCATGCATGTTCTGTACCCGTTTATATCTCAAATTCAGGCTCAAAATACCCGAAAATTCGATATTTTGGGGTCCCAGAAGTGATCTGTACATGCCTACTCAGTGCTAAATATTTTTCAAAAAGTAGGAACAAAACATGCTTAAAATCGAATTTTTAGGTGCCCAAAGTCGATATCTCAAATTCAGGCTCCAAACACCCGAAAATTCGATATTTTGGGGTCCCAGAAGCGATATGTACATGCCTACTCAGTGCTAGAATATTTTCAAAATATAGGCACAAAACATGCTAAAAATCGATATTTTAGGTGCCCAAAGTCGATATCTCAAATTCAGGCTCAAAAACACCCGAAAATTCGATATTTTGGGGTCCCAGAAGCGATCTGTAAATGCCTACTCAGTGCTAGAATATTTTCAAAATATATGCCCAAATCATGCTATAAATCGTATTTTTAGGTGCCCAAAGTCGATATCTCAAATTCAGGCCCAAAACACACGAAAATTCGATATTTTGGGGTCCCAGAAGCGATCTGTTCATACCTACTCCGTGTTAGAGTATTTTCAAATTACAGGCCCAAAACATAATGAAAATCTATCTTTTAGGTGCCGAAAAGTAGATATGTGCATTCATCTTCTGTACTCGTTTATATCTCAAATTCAGGCTCCAAACACCCGAAAACTCGATATTTTGGGGTCCTAGAAGCGATCTGTACATGCATACTCAGTGCTAGAATATTTTCAATATATAGGCCCAAAACATGCTAAATATCGATATTTTAAGTGCCCAAAGTCGATATCTCAAATTCAGGCCCAAAACACCCGAAAAATTGATATTTTGGGGTCCCAGAAGCGATCTGTACATGCCTACTCCGTTTAGAGTATTTTCAAAATACAGGCCCAAAACATACTGAAAATCGATCTTGTAGGTGCCCAAAATTTGATATGTGCATGCATCTTCTGTACCCGTTTATCTCTCAAATTCATGCTCCAAACACACAAAAATTCGATATTTTCGGGTCCCAGAAGCGATTTGTACATGCCTACTCAGATACAGGCCCAAACATGCTGAAAATCGATATTTTAGGTGCCCAAAGTCAATATGTGTATGCATCTTCTGCACCCGTTTATATCTCAAATTCAACTTCAAAACACCCGAAAATTCGATATTTTTGGGTCCCAGAAGCGATCTGTACATGCCTACTCAGTGCTAGAATGTTTTCTAAATATAGGCTAAAAACATGCTAAAAATCGTTATTTTATGTGTCCAAAGTTGATATGTGCATGCATCTTCTGAACCCGTTTATATCTCAAATGCAAGCTCAAAACACCCGAAAATTCGTAATTTTTTGGTCCTAGAAGCGATCTGTACATGCCTACTTCTAGTTAGTATGTTTTCAAGATACAGACGAAAATATGCTCAAAATCGATATTTTTGGTGTCCAAAAGTCAATATGTGCATGCATCTTCAGAACCCGTTTATATCTCAAATTCAGGCTCAAAACACCCGAAAATTCGATATTTTGGGGTCCCAGAAACGATCTGTACATGCCTACTCCGTGTTAGAGTATTTTCAAAATACAGGCCCAACACATACTTTAAATCGATCTTTTAAGTGTAAAAAAATCGATATGTGCATGCATCTTCTGAACCCGTTTATATCTCAAATGCAGGCTCCAAACACCCGAAAACTCGATATTTTTGGGTCCCAGAAGCAATCTGTACATGCCTACTCAGTGCTAGAATAATTTCAAAATACAGGATCAAAACATGCTAAAAATCGATATTTTAGGTGCCCAATATCGATATTTCAAATTCAGGCCCAAAACACCCGAAAATTCGATATTTTGGGGTCCCAGAAGCGATCTGTACATGCCTACCCCGTGTTAGAGTATTTTCGAAATACAGGCCCAAAACATCCTGAAAATCGATATTTTAGGTGTCCAAAGTCAATATGTGCATGCATCTTCTGTACCCGTTTATATCTCAAATTCAGGCTCAAAACGCCCGAAAATTCGATATTTTGGGGTCCCAGAAGCGATTTGTACATGCCTACTCAGTTCAAGAATATTTTCAAAATATATGCCTAAATCATTCTAAAAAGCGATATTTTAAGTGCCCAAAGTCGATATCTCAATTCAGGCCCAAAACACCCGAAAATTCGGTATTTTTGGGTCCTAGAAGCAATCTGTACATGCCTACTCAGATGCAGGCCCAAAACATGCTGAAAATCGATATTTTAGGTGCCCAAAGTCAATATGTGTATGCATCTTCTGCACCCGTTTATATCCCAAATTCAACCTCAAAACACCCGAAAATTCGAAATTTTTGGGTCCCAGAAGCGATCTGTACATGCCTACTCAGTGCTAGAATGTTTTCAAAGTATAGGCTTAAAACATGCTAAAAATCGATATTTTAAGTGTCCAAAGTCGATATGTGCATGCATCTTTAGTACTCGTTTATATCTTAAACTCAGGCTCCAAACACCCAAAAATTCTATATCTTGGGGTCCCAGAAGCGATCTGTACATGCCTGCTCAGATACAGGCAAAAAACATGTTGAAAATCGATATTTTATGTGCCCAAAGTCAATATGTGTATTCATCATCTGCACCCGTTTATATCCCAAATTCAACCTCAAAACACCCGAAAATTAGATTTTTTTTTTTTAGGTCCCAGAAGCGATCTGTTCATGCCTACTCAGTGCTAGAATGTTTTCAAAATATAGGCTCAAAACATGCTAAAAATCGATATTTTAAGTGTCCAAAGTCGATATGTGCATGAATCTTCTGTACCTGTTTATATCTCAAATTCCGCCCCAAAACACCCAAAAATTCGGTATTTTTGGGTCCTAGAAGCGAACTGTAAATGCGTAATCCTAGTTACAATGTTTTTAAGATACAGACCCAAAACAAGCTCAAAATCGATATTTTAGGAGTCCAAAAGTCGATATGTGCATGCATCTTCAGTACACATTTATATCCCAAATTCAACCTCAAAACACCCGAAAATTCAACATTTTACGGTCCCAGAAGCAATCTTTACATGCCTACTCAGTGCTAGAATGTTTTCAAAATATAGGCTGAAAACATGCTAAAAATCGATATTTTAAGTGTCCAAAGTCGATATGTGCATGCATCTTCTGTAACCGTTTATATCTCAAATTCAGGCTCAAAACACTTGAAAATTAGGTAATTTGGGGGTCCCAGAAACGATCTGTACGTGCCTACTCAGTGCTAGAATATTTTCAAAATATAGGCCCAAAACATGCTAAAAATCGATATTTTAGGTTCCCAAAGTCCATATCTCAATTTCTGGCCCAAAACACCCGAAAATTCGATATTTTGGGGTCCCAGAAGCGATCTGTACATGCATACTCCGTGTTAGAGTATTTTTAAAATACACGCCCAAAACATACTGAAAATAGATCTTTTAGGTGCCCAAAAGTCGATATGTACATTCATCTTCTGTACCCGTTTATACCTCAAATTCAGGTCCAAACACCCAAAAATTCGATATTTTGGGGTCCCAAAAGTGATCTGTACATGCCTACTCCTAGTTAGAATGTTTTCAAGATACAGACCCAAAACATGCTAAAAATCAATATTTTATGTGCCCAAAAGTCGATATGTGCATGCATCTTCAGTACCCGTTTATATCTCAAATTCAGGCTCAAAACACTCGAAAATTCGATATTTTGCGGTCCCAGAAGCAATCCGTACATGCCTACTCCGTGTTAGAGTATTTTCAAAATACAGGCCCAAAACATGCTGAAAATCGATATTTTAGGTGCCCAAAGTCAATATGTGCATGAATCTTCTGTACCCGTTTATATCTCAAATTCAGGCTCAAAATACCCGAAAATTCGATATTTTGGGGTCTCAGAAACGATCTGTACATGCCTACTCAGTGCTAGAACATTTTCAAAATATAGACCCAATACATGCTAAAAATCGATATTTTAGGTGCCCAAAGTCGGTATCTCAAATTCATGCCCAAAACACCAGAAAATTCGATATTTTGGGGTCCCAAAAGCGATCTGTACATGCCTACTCAGTGTTAGAATATTTTTAAAATATAGGCCCAAAACATACTGAAAATCGATCTTTTATGTGCCCAAAAGTCGATATGTGCATGTATCTTCTGTACCCTTTTATATCTCAAATTCAGGCTCCAAACACCCGAAAATTCGATATTTTGGTGTCCCAGAAGCAATCCGTACATGCCTACTCCGTGTTAGAGTATTTTCAAAATACAGGCCCAAAACATGCTGAAAATCCATATTTTAGGTGCCCAAAGTCAATATGTGTATGCATCTTATTCACCCGTTTATATCCCAAATTCAACCTCAAAACACTTGAAAATTCGATATTTTTGGGTCCCATAAGCGATCTGTACATGCCTACTCAGTGCTAGAATATTTTCAAAATATAGGCTCAAAACATGCTAAAAATCGATATTATAAGTGTCCAAAGTCGATATGTGCATGCATCTTCTGTACACGTTTATATCTCAAATTCAGGCTCAAAACACCCGAAAATTCAGTATTTTTGGGTCCTAGAAGCGATCTGTACATGCCTACTCCTAGTTAGAATGTTTTCTAGATACAAACCCAAAACATGCTCAAAATCGATAATTTTAGGTGCATAAAGTCGATATGTGCATACATCTTCTGTATCCGTTTATATCTCAAATTCAGGCTCAAAAAACCCGAAAATTCGCTATATTGGGGTCCCAGAAGCGATCTGTACATGCTTACTGCGTGTTAGAGTGTTTTCAAAATACAGGACCAAAACATGCTGAAAATCGATATTTTAGGTGTCCAAAGTTAATATGTGCATGCATCTTCTGTACCCGTTTATATCTCAAATTCAGGCACCAAATACCCGAAAATTCGATATTTTGGGGTCCCAGAAGTGATCTGTACATGCCTACTCAGTGCTAGATATTTTTCTAAATGTCGGAACAAAACATGCTAAAAATCGATATTTTAGGTGCCCAAAGTCGATATCTCAAATTCAGGCTCCAAACACCCGAAAATTCGATATTTTGGGGTCCCAGAAGCGATATGTACATGCCTACTCAGTGCTAGAATATTTTCAATATATAGGCACAAAACATGCTAAAAATCGATATTTTAGGTGCCCAAAGTCGATATCTCAAATTCAGGCTCAAAAACACCCGAAAATTCGATATTTTGGGGTCCCAGAAGCGATCTGTAAATGCCTACTCAGTGCTAGAATATTTTCAAAATATATGCCCAAATCATGCTATAAATCGTATTTTTTGGTGCCCAAAGTCGATATCTCAAATTCAGGCCCAAAACACACGAAAATTCGATATTTTGGGGTCCCAGAAGCGATCTGTACATACCTACTCCGTGGTCGAGTATTTTCAAATTACAGGCCCAAAACATAATGAAAATCAATCTTTTAGGTGCCGAAAAGTCGATATGTGGATTCATCTTCTGTACCCGTTTATATCTCAAATTCAGGTTCAAAACACCCGAAAATTCGATATTTTGGGGTCCCAGAAGCAATCTGTACATGCCTACTCCGTGTTAGAGTATTTTCAAAATACAGGCCCAAAACATGCTGAAAATCGATATTTTAGGTGCCCAAAGTCAATATGTGCATGAATCTTCTGTACCCGTTTATATCTCAAATTCAGGCTCAAAATACCCGAAAATTCGATATTTTGGGGTCTCAGAAGCGATCTGTACATGCCTACTCAGTGCTAGAATATTTTCAAAATATAGACCCAATACATGCTAAAAATCGATATTTTAGGTGCCCAAAGTCGGTATCTCAAATTCATGCCCAAAACACCAGAAAATTCGATATTTTGGGGTCCCAGAGGCGATCTGTACATGCCTACTCAGTGTTAGAATATTTTCAAAATATAGGCCCAAAACATACTGAAAATCGATCTTTTATGTGCCCAAAAGTCGATATGTGCATGCATCTTCTGTACCCGTTTATATCTCAAATTCATGCTCCAAACACCCGAAAATTCGATATTTTGGGGTCCCAGAAGCGATCTGTATATGCCTACTCCGTTTTAGAGTATTTTCAAAATACAGGCCCAAAACATGCTGAAAATCCATATTTTAGGTGCCCAAAGTCAATATGTGTATGCATCTTATTCACCTGTTTATATCCCAAATTCAACCTCAAAACACTTGAAAATTCGATATTTTTGGGTCCCATAAGCGATCTGTACATGCCTACTCAGTGCTAGAATATTTTCAAAATATAGGCTCAAAACATGCTAAAAATCGATATTATAATTGTCCAAAGTCGATATGTGCATGCATCTTCTGTACACGTTTATATCTCAAATTCAGGCTCAAAACACCCTAAAATTCAGTATTTTTGGTTCCTAGAAGCGATCTGTACATGCCTACTCCTAGTTAGAATGTTTTCTAGATACAGACCCAAAACATGCTCAAAATCGATAATTTTAGGTGCCTAAAAGTCGATATGTGCATGCATCTTCTGTATCCGTTTATATCTCAAATTCAGGCTCAAAAAACCCGAAAATTCGATATTTTGGGGTCCCAGAAGCGATCTGTACATGCTTACTGCGTGTTAGAGTGTTTTCAAAATTCAGGCTCAAAACATGCTGAAAATCGATATTTTAGGTGTCCAAAGTTAATATGTGCATGCATCTTCTGTACCCGTTTATATCTCAAATTCAGGCTCCAAACACCCAAAAATTCGATATTTTGGGGTCCCAGAAGTGATCTGTACATGCCTACTCAGTGCTAGATATTTTTCAAAATGTAGGAAGAAAACATGCTAAAAATCGATATTTTAGGTGCCCAAAGTCGATATCTCAAAGTCAGGCTCCAAACACCCGAAAATTCGATATTTTGGGGTCCCAGAAGCGATATGTACATGCCTACTCAGTGCTAGAATATTTTCAATATATAGGCACAAAACATGCTAAAAATCGATATTTTAGGTGCCCAAAGTCGATAACTCAAATTCAGGCTCAAAAACACCCGAAAATTCGATATTTTGGGGTCCCACAAGCGATCTGTAAATGCTTACTCAGTGCTAGAATATTTTCTAAATATATGCCCAAATCATGCTATAAATCGTATTTTTAGGTGCCCAAAGTCGATATCTCAAATTCAGGCCCAAAACACACGAAAATTCGATATTTTGGGGTCCCAGAAGCGATCTGTACATACCTACTCCGTGTTCGAGTATTTTCAAATTACAGGCCCAAAACATAATGAAAATCAATCTTTTAGGTGCCGAAAAGTCGATATGTGGATTCATCTTCTGTACCCGTTTATATCTCAAATTCAGGCTCCAAACACCGGAAAACTCGATATTTTGGGGTCCCAGAAGCGATCTGTACATGCCTACTCAGATACAGGCCCAAAACATGCTGAAAATCGATATTTTAGGTACCCAAAGTCAATATGTGCATGCATCTTCTGTACCCGTTTATATCTCAAATTCAGGCTCAAAACACCCGAAAATTCGATATTTTGGGGTCCCAGAAGCTAGCTGTACATGCATACTCAGTGCTAGAATATTTTCAATATATAGGCTCAAAACATGCTAAAAATCGATATTTTAAGTGCCCAAAGTCGATATCTCAAATTGAGGCCCAAAACACCCGAAAAATTGATATTTTGGGGTCCCAGAAGCGATCTGTACATGCCTACTCCGTTTAGAGTATTTTCAAAATACAGGCCCAAAACATACTGAAAATCGATCTTGTAGGTGCCCAAAATTTGATATGTGCATGCATCTTCTGTACCCGTTTATCTCTCAAATTCATGCTCCAAACACACAAAAATTCGATATTTTTGGGTCCCAGAAGCGATCTGTACATGCCTACTCAATGCTAGAATGTTTTCTAAATATAGGCTAAAAACATGCTAAAAATCGTTATTTTATGTGTCGAAAGTTGATATGTGCATGCATCTTCTGAACCCGTTTATATCTCAAATGCAGGCTCAAAACACCCGAAAATTCGTAATTTTTTGGTCCTAGAAGCGATCTGTACATGCCTACTTCTAGTTAGTATGTTTTCAAGATACAGACGAAAATATGCTCAAAATCGATATTTTTGGTGTCCAAAAGTCGATATGTGCATGCATCTTCTGTACCCGTTTATATCTCAAATTCAGGCTGAAAACACCCGAAAATTCGATAATTTTGGGGTCCAAGAAACGATCTGTACGTGCCTACTCAGTGCTAGAATATTTTCAAAATATAGGCCCAAAACATGCTAAAAATCGATATTTTAGGTTCCCAAAGTCCATATCTCAATTTCAGGCCCAAAACACCCGAAAATTCGATATTTTGGGGTCCCAGAAACGATTTGTACATGCCTACCCCGTGTTAATGTATTTTCGAAATACAGGCCCAAAACATCCTGAAAATCGATATTTTAGGTGCCCAAAGTCAATATGTGTATGCATCTTATTCACCCGTTTATATCCCAAATTCAACCTCAAAACACTTGAAAATTCGATATTTTTGGGTCCCATAAGCGATCTGTACATGCCTACTCAGTGCTAGAATATTTTCAAAATATAGGCTCAAAACATGCTAAAAATCGATATTATAAGTGTCCAAAGTCGATATGTGCATGCATCTTCTGTACACGTTTATATCTCAAATTCAGGCTCAAAACACCCGAAAATTCAGTATTTTTGGGTCCTAGAAGCGATCTGTACATACCTACTCCTAGTTAGAATGTTTTCTAGATACAGACCCAAAACATGCTCATAATCGATAATTTTAGGTGCCTAAAAGTCGATATGTACATGCATCTTCTGTATCCGTTTATATCTCAAATTCAGGCTCAAAAAACACGAAAATTCGATATTTTGGGGTCCCAGAAGCGATCTGTACATGCCTACTCAGATACAGGCCCAAAACATGCTGAAAATCGATATTTTAGGTACCCAAAGTCAATATGTGCATGCATCTTCTGTACCCGTTTATATCTCAAATTCAGGCTCAAAACACCCGAAAATTCGATATTTTGGGGTCCCAGAAGCTAGCTGTACATGCATACTCAGTGCTAGAATATTTTCAATATATAGGCCCAAAACATGCTAAAAATCGATATTTTAAGTGCCCAAAGTCGATATCTCAAATTGAGGCCCAAAACACCCGAGAAATTGATATTTTGGGGTCCTAGAAGCGATCTGTACATGCCTACTCCGTTTAGAGTATTTTTAAAATACAGGCCCAAAACATACTGAAAATCGATCTTGTAGGTGCCCAAAATTTGATATGTGCATGCATCTTCTGTACCCGTTTATCTCTCAAATTCATGCTCCAAACACACAAAAATTCGATATTTTTGGGTCCCAGAAGCGATCTGTACATGCCTACTCAATGCTAGAATGTTTTCTAAATATAGGCTAAAAACATGCTAAAAATCGTTATTTTATGTGTCCAAAGTTGATATGTGCATGCATCTTCTGAACCCGTTTATATCTCAAATGCAGGCTCAAAACACCCGAAAATTCGTAATTTTTTGGTCCTAGAAGCGATCTGTACATGCCTACTTCTAGTTAGTATGTTTTCAAGATACAGACGAAAATATGCTCAAAATCGATATTTTTGGTGTCCAAAAGTAGATATGTGCATGCATCTTCTGTACCCGTTTATATCTCAAATTCAGGCTCAAAACACCCGAAAATTCGATAATTTTGGGGTCCCAGAAACGATCTGTACGTGCCTACTCAGTGCTAGAATATTTTCAAAATATAGGCCCAAAACATGCTAAAAATCGATATTTTAGGTTCCCAAAGTCCATATCTCAATTTCAGGCCCAAAACACCCGAAAATTCGATATTTTGGGGTCCCAGAAGCGATTTGTACATGCCTACCCCGTGTTAGAGTATTTTCGAAATACAGGCCCAAAACATCCTGAAAATCGATATTTTAGGTGCCCAAAGTCAATATGTGTATGCATCTTATTCACCCGTTTATATCCCAAATTCAACCTCAAAACACTTGAAAATTCGATATTTTTGGGTCCCATAAGCGATCTGTACATGCCTACTCAGTGCTAGAATATTTTCAAAATATAGGCTCAAAACATGCTAAAAATCGATATTATAAGTGTCCAAAGTCGATATGTGCATGCATCTTCTGTACACGTTTATATCTCAAATTCAGGCTCAAAACACCCGAAAATTCAGTATTTTTGGGTCCTAGAAGCGATCTGTACATACCTACTCCTAGTTAGAATGTTTTCTAGATACAGACCCAAAACATGCTCATAATCGATAATTTTAGGTGCCTAAAAGTCGATATGTACATGCATCTTCTGTATCCGTTTATATCTCAAATTCAGGCTCAAAAAACACGAAAATTCGATATTATGGGGTCCCAGAAGCGATCTGTACATGCCTACTCAGATACAGGCCCAAAACATGCTGAAAATCGATATTTTAGGTACCCAAAGTCAATATGTGCATGCATCTTCTGTACCCGTTTATATCTCAAATTCAGGCTCAAAACACCCGAAAATTCGATATTTTGGGGTCCCAGAAGCTAGCTGTACATGCATACTCAGTGCTAGAATATTTTCAATATATAGGCCCAAAACATGCTAAAAATCGATATTTTAAGTGCCCAAAGTCGATATCTCAAATTGAGGCCCAAAACACCCGAGAAATTGATATTTTGGGGTCCTAGAAGCGATCTGTACATGCCTACTCCGTTTAGAGTATTTTTAAAATACAGGCCCAAAACATACTGAAAATCGATCTTGTAGGTGCCCAAAATTTGATATGTGCATGCATCTTCTGTACCCGTTTATCTCTCAAATTCATGCTCCAAACACACAAAAATTCGATATTTTTGGGTCCCAGAAGCGATCTGTACATGCCTACTCAATGCTAGAATGTTTTCTATATATAGGCTAAAAACATGCTAAAAATCGTTATTTTATGTGTCCAAAGTTGATATGTGCATGCATCTTCTGAACCCGTTTATATCTCAAATGCAGGCTCAAAACACCCGAAAATTCGTAATTTTTTGGTCCTAGAAGCGATCTGTACATGCCTACTTCTAGTTAGTATGTTTTCAAGATACAGACGAAAATATGCTCAAAATCGATATTTTTGGTGTCCAAAAGTAGATATGTGCATGCATCTTCTGTACCCGTTTATATCTCAAATTCAGGCTCAAAACACCCGAAAATTCGATAATTTTGGGGTCCCAGAAACGATCTGTACGTGCCTACTCAGTGCTAGAATATTTTCAAAATATAGGCCCAAAACATGCTAAAAATCGATATTTTAGGTTCCCAAAGTCCATATCTCAATTTTAGGCCCAAAACACCCGAAAATTCGATATTTTGGGGTCCCAGAAGCGATTTGTATATGCCTACCTCGTGTTAGAGTATTTTCGAAATACAGGCCCAAAACATCCTGAAAATCGATATTTTAAGTGCCCAAAGTCAATATGTGTATGCATCTTATTCACCCGTTTATATCCCAAATTCAACCTCAAAACACTTGAAAATTCGATATTTTTGGGTCCCATAAGCGATCTGTACATGCCTACTCAGTGCTAGAATATTTTCAAAATATAGGCTCAAAACATGCTAAAAATCGATATTATAAGTGTCCAAAGTCGATATGTGCATGCATCTTCTGTACACGTTTATATCTCAAATTCAGGCTCAAAACACCCGAAAATTCAGTATTTTTGGGTCCTAGAAGCGATCTGTACATACCTACTCCTAGTTAGAATGTTTTCTAGATACAGACCCAAAACATGCTCATAATCGATAATTTTAGGTGCCTAAAAGTCGATATGTACATGCATCTTCTGTATCCGTTTATATCTCAAATTCAGGCTCAAAAAACACGAAAATTCGCTATTTTGGGGTCCCAGAAGCGATCTGTACATGCTTACTGCGTGTTAGAGTGTTTTCAAAATACAGGACCAAAACATGCTGAAAATCGATATTTTAGGTGTCCAAAGTTAATATGTGCATGCATCTTCTGTACCCGTTTATATCTCAAATTCAGGCTCCAAACACCCGAAAATTCGATATTTTGGGGTCCCAGAAGCGATATGTACATGCCTACTCAGAGCCAGAATATTTTCAATATATAGGCACAAAACATGCTAAAAATCGATATTTTAGGTGCCCAAAGTCGATATCTCAAATTCAGGCTCAAAAACACCCGAAAATTCGATATTTTGGGGTCCCAGAAGCGATCTGTAAATGCCTACTCAGTGCTAGAATATTTTCAAAATATATGCCCAAATCATGCTATAAATCGTATTTTTTGGTGCCCCAAGTCGATATCTCAAATTCAGGCCCAAAACACACGAAAATTCGATATTTTGGGGTCCCAGAAGCGATCTGTACATACCTACTCCGTGTTCGAGTATTTTCAATTTACAGGCCCAAAACATAATGAAAATCAATCTTTTAGGTGCCGAAAAGTCGATATGTGGATTCATCTTCTGTACCCGTTTATGTCTCAAATTCAGGCTCCAAACACCCGAAAACTCGATATTTTGGGGTCCCAGAAGCGATCTGTACATGCCTACTCAGATACAGGCCCAAAACATGCTGAAAATCGATATTTTAGGTACCCAAAGTCAATATGTGCATGCATCTTCTGTACCCGTTTATATCTCAAATTCAGGCTCAAAACACCCGAAAATTCGATATTTTGCGGTCCCAGAAGCTAGCTGTACATGCACACTCAGTGCTAGAATATTTTCAATATATAGGCCAAAAACATGCTAAAAATCGATATTTTAAGTGCCCAAAGTCGATATCTCAAATTCAGGCCCAAAACACCCGAAAAATTGATATTTTGGGGTCCTAGAAGCGATCTGTACATGCCTACTTCGTTTAGAGTATTTTCAAAATACATGCCTAAAACATACTAAAAATCGATCTTGTAGGTGCCCAAAATTTGATATGTGCATGCATCTTCTGTACCAGTTTATCTCTCAAATTCATGCTCCAAACACACAAAAATTCGATATTTTTGGGTCCCAGAAGCGATCTGTACATGCCTACTCAATGCTAGAATGTTTTCTAAATATAGGCTAAAAACATGCTAAAAATCGTTATTTTATGTGTCCAAAGTTGATATGTGTATGCATCTTCTGAACCCGTTTATATCTCAAATGCAGGCTGAAAACACCCGAAAATTCGTAATTTTTTGGTCCTAGAAGCGATCTGTACATGCCTACTTCTAGTTAGTATGTTTTCAAGATACAGACGAAAATATGTTCAAAATCGATATTTTTGGTGTCCAAAAGTCAATATGTGCATGCATATACAGAACCCGTTTATATCTCAAATTCAGGCTCAAAACACCCGAAAATTCGATATTTTGGGGTCCCAGAAACGATCTGTACGTGCCTACTCCGTGTTAGAGTATTTTCAAAATACAGGCCCAACACATACTTTAAATCGATCTTTTAAGTGTCCAAAAGTCGATATGTGCATGCATCTTCTGAACCCGTTTATATCTCAAATGCAGGCTCCAAACACCCGAAAACTCGATATTTTTGGGTCCCAGAAGCGATCTGTACATGCCTACTCAGTGCTAGAATATTTTCAATATACAGGATCAAAACATGCTAAAAATCGATATTTTAGGTGCCCAATATCGATATTTTAAATTCAGGCCCAAAACACCCGAAAATTCGATATTTTGGGGTCCCAGAAGCGATCTGTACATGCCTATTCCGTGTTAGAGTATTTTCGAAATACAGGCCCAAAACATCCTGAAAATCGATATTTTAGGTGTCCAAAGTCAATATGTGCATGCATCTTCTGTACCCGTTTATATCTCAAATTCAGGCTCAAAACACCAGAAAATTCGATATTTTGGGGTCCCAGAAGCGATTTTTACATGCCTACTCAGTTCAAGAATATTTTCAAAATATATGCCTAAAACATTCTAAAAATCGATATTTTAAGTGCCCAAAGTCGATATCAAAATTTAGGCCCAAAACACCCGAAAAATCGGTATTTTTGGGCCCTAGAAGCAATCTGTACATGCCTACTCAGATGCAGGCCCAAAACATGCTGAAAATCGATATTTTAGGTGCCCAAAAGTCGATATGTACATTCATCTTCTGTACCCGTTTATACCTCAAATTCAGGTCCAAACACCCAAAAATTCGATATTTTGGGGTCCCAAAAGTGATCTGTACATACCTACTCCTAGTTAGAATGTTTTCAAGATACAGACCCAAAACATGCTAAAAATCGATATTTTATGTGCCCAAAAGTCGATATGTGCATGCATCTTCTGTACCCGTTTATATCTCAAATTCAGGCTCAAAACACCCGAAAATTCGATATTTTGGGGTCCCAGAAGCAATCTGTACATGCCTACTCCGTGTTAGAGTATTTTCAAAATACAGGCCCAAAACATGCTGAAAATCGATATTTTAGGTGCCCAAGGTCAATATGTGCATGAATCTTCTGTACCCGTTTATATCTCAAATTCAGGCTCAAAATACCCGAAAATTCGATATTTTGGGGTCTCAGAAGCGATCTGTACATGCCTACTCAGTGCTAGAATATTTTCAAAATATAGACCCAATACATGCTAAAAATCGATATTTTAGGTGCCCAAAGTCGGTATCTCAAATTCATGCCCAAAACACCAGAAAATTCGATATTTTGGGGTCCCAGAGGCGATCTGTACATGCCTACTAAGTGTTAGAATATTTTCAAAATATAGGCCCAAAACATACTGAAAATCGATCTTTTATGTGCCCAAAAGTCGATATGTGCATGCATCTTCTGTACCCGTTTATATCTCAAATTCATGCTCCAAACACCCGAAAATTCGATATTTTGGGGTCCCAGAAGCGATCTGTATATGCCTACTCCGTTTTAGAGTATTTTCAAAATACAGGCCCAAAACATGCTGAAAATCCATATTTTAGGTGCCCAAAGTCAATATGTGTATGCATCTTATTCACCCGTTTATATCCCAAATTCAACCTCAAAACACTTGAAAATTCGATATTTTTGGGTCCCATAAGCGATCTGTACATGCCTACTCAGTGCTAGAATATTTTCAAAATATAGGCTCAAAACATGCTAAAAATCGATATTATAAGTGTCCAAAGTCGATATGTGCATGCATCTTCTGTACACGTTTATATCTCAAATTCAGGCTCAAAACACCCGAAAATTCAGTATTTTTGGGTCCTAGAAGCGATCTGTACATGCCTACTCCTAGTTAGAATGTTTTCTAGATGCAGATCCAAAACATGCTCAAAATCGATAATTTTAGGTGCATAAAAGTCGATATGTGCATGCATCTTCTGTATCCGTTTATATCTCAAATTCAGGCTCAAAAAACCGAAAAATTCGATATTTTGGGGTCCCAGAAGCGATCTGTACATACAGGCCCAAAACATGCTGAAAATCGATATTTTAGGTGTCCAAAGTTAATATGTGCATGCATCTTCTGTACCCGTTTATATCTCAAATTCAGGCTCCAAACACCCAAAAATTCGATATTTTGGGGTCCCAGAAGTGATCTGTACATGCCTACTCATTGCTAGATATTTTTCAAAATGTAGGAACAAAACATGCTAAAAATCGATATTTTAGGTGCCCAAAGTCGATATCTCAAATTCAGGCTCCAAACACCCGAAAATTCGATATTTTGGGGTCCCAGAAGCGATATGTACATGCCTACTCAGTGCTAGAATATTTTCAATATATAGGCACAAAACATGCTAAAAATCGATATTTTAGGTGCCCAAAGTCGATATCTCAAATTCAGGCTCAAAAACACCCGAAAATTCGATATTTTGGGGTCCCAGAAGCGATCTGTAAATGCTTACTCAGTGCTAGAATATTTTCAAAATATATGCCCAAATCATGCTATAAATCGTATTTTTAGGTGCCCAAAGTCGATATCTCAAATTCAGGCCCAAAACACACGAGAATTCGATATTTTGGGGTCCCAGAAGCGATCTGTACATACCTACTCCGTGTTCGAGTATTTTCAAATTACAGGCCCAAAACATTATGAAAATCAATCTTTTAGGTGCCGAAAAATCGATATGTGGATTCATCTTCTGTACCCGTTTATATCTCAAATTCAGGCTCCAAACACCCGAAAACTCGATATTTTGGGGTCCCAGAAGCGATCTGTACATGCCTACTCAGATACAGGCCCAAAACATGCTGAAAATAGATATTTTAGGTACCCAAAGTCAATATGTGCATGCATCTTCTGTACCCGTTTATATCTCAAATTCAGGCTCAAAACACCCGAAAACTCGATATTTTGGGGTCCCAGAAGCTAGCTGTACATGCATACTCAGTGCTAGAATATTTTCAAAATATAGGCCCAAAACATGCTAAAAATCGATATTTTAAGTGCCGAAAGTCGATATCTCAAATTGAGGCCCAAAACACCCGAAAAATTGATATTTTGGGGTCCCAGAAGCGATCTGTACATGCCTACTCCGTTTAGAGTATTTTCAAAATACAGGCCCAAAACATACTGAAAATCGATCTTGTAGGTGCCCAAAATTTGATATGTGCATGCATCTTCTGTACCCGTTTATCTCTCAAATTCATGCTCCAAACACACAAAAATTCGATATTTTTGGGTACCAGAAGCGATCTGTACATGCCTACTCAATGCTAGAATGTTTTCTAAATATAGGCTAAAAACATGCTAAAAATCGTTATTTTATGTGTCCAAAGTTGATATGTGCATGCATCTTCTGAACCCGTTTATATCTCAAATGCAGGCTCAAAACACCCGAAAATTCGTAATTTTTTGGTCCTAGAAGCGATCTGTACATGCCTACTTCTAGTTAGTATGTTTTCAAGATACAGACGAAAATATGCTCAAAATCGATATTTTTGGTGTCCAAAAGTCAATATGTGCATGCATCTACAGAACCCGTTTATATCTCAAATTCAGGCTCAAAACACCCGAAAATTCGATATTTTGGGGTCCCAGAAACGATCTGTACATGCCTACTCCGTGTTAGAGTATTTTCAAAATACAGGCCCAACACATACTTTAAATCGATCTTTTAAGTGTCCAAAAGTCGATATGTGCATGCATCTTCTGAACCAGTTTATATCTCAAATGCAGGCTCCAAACACCCGAAAACTCGATATTTTTGGGTCCCAGAAGCGATCTGTACATGCCTACTCAGTGCTAGAATATTTTCAATATACAGGATCAAAACATGCTAAAAATCGATATTTTAGGTGCCCAATATCGATATTTTAAATTCAGGCCCAAAACACCCGAAAATTCGATATTTTGGGGTCCCAGAAGCGATCTGTACATGCCTATTCCGTGTTAGAGTATTTTCGAAATACAGGCCCAAAACATCCTGAAAATCGATATTTTAGGTGTCCAAAGTCAATATGTGCATGCATCTTCTGTACCCGTTTATATCTCAAATTCAGGCTCAAAACACCCGAAAATTCGATATTTTGGGGTCCCAGAAGCGATTTTTACATGCCTACTCAGTTCAAGAATATTTTCAAAATATATGCCTAAAACATTCTAAAAATCGATATTTTAAGTGCCCAAAGTCGATATCTCAATTTAGGCCCAAAACACCCGAAAAATCGGTATTTTTGGGCCCTAGAAGCAATCTGTACATGCCTACTCAGATGCAGGCCCAAAACATGCTGAAAATCGATATTTTAGGTGCCCAAAAGTCGATATGTACATTCATCTTCTGTACCCGTTTATACCTCAAATTCAGGTCCAAACACCCAAAAATTCGATATTTTGGGGTCCCAAAAGTGATCTGTACATACCTACTCCTAGTTAGAATGTTTTCAAGATACAGACCCAAAACATGCTAAAAATCGATATTTTATGTGCCCAAAAGTCGATATGTGCATGCATGTTCAGTACCCGTTTATATCTCAAATTCAGGCTCAAAACACCCGAAAATTCGATATTTTGGGGTCCCAGAAGCAATCTGTACATGCCTACTCCGTGTTAGAGTATTTTCAAAATACAGGCCCAAAACATGCTGAAAATCGATATTTTAGGTGCCCAAGGTCAATATGTGCATGAATCTTCTGTACCCGTTTATATCTCAAATTCAAGCTCAAAATACCCGAAAATTCGATATTTTGGGGTCTCAGAAGCGATCTGTACATGCCTACTCAGTGCTAGAATATTTTCAAAATATAGACCCAATACATGCTAAAAATCGATATTTTAGGTGCCCAAAGTCGGTATCTCAAATTCATGCCCAAAACACCAGAAAATTCGATATTTTGGGGTCCCAGAGGCGATCTGTACATGCCTACTCAGTGTTAGAATATTTTCAAAATATAGGCCCAAAACATACTGAAAATCGATCTTTTATGTGCCCAAAAGTCGATATGTGCATGCATCTTCTGTACCCGTTTATATCTCAAATTCATGCTCCAAACACCCGAAAATTCGATATTTTGGGGTCCCAGAAGCGATCTGTATATGCCTACTCCGTTTTAGAGTATTTTCAAAATACAGGCCCAAAACATGCTGAAAATCCATATTTTAGGTGCCCAAAGTCAATATGTGTATGCATCTTATTCACCCGTTTATATCCCAAATTCAAACTCAAAACACTTGAAAATTCGATATTTTTGGGTCCCATAAGCGATCTGTACATGCCTACTCAGTGCTAGAATATTTTCAAAATATAGGCTCAAAACATGCTAAAAATCGATATTATAAGTGTCCAAAGTCGATATGTGCATGCATCTTCTGTACACGTTTATATCTCAAATTCAGGATCAAAACACCCGAAAATTTGGTATTTTTGGGTCCTAGAAGCGATCTGTACATGCCTACTCCTAGTTAGAATGTTTTCTAGATACAGACTCAAAACATGCTCAAAATCGATAATTTTAGGTGCATAAAAGTCGATATGTGCATGCATCTTCTGTATCCGTTTATATCTCAAATTCAGGCTCAAAAAACCCGAAAATTCGATATTTTGGGGTCCCAGAAGCGATCTGTACATGCTTACTGCGTGTTAGAGTGTTTTCAAAATACAGGCCCAAAACATGCTGAAAATCGATATTTTAGGTGTCCAAAGTTAATATGTGCATGCATCTTCTGTACCCGTTTATATCTCAAATTCAGGCTCCAAACACCCAAAAATTCGATATTTTGGGGTCCCAGAAGTGATCTGTACATGCCTACTCAGTGCTAGATATTTTTCAAAATGTAGGAACAAAACATGCTAAAAATCGATATTTTAGGTGCCCAAAGTCGATATCTCAAATTCAGGCTCCAAACACCCGAAAATTCGATATTTTGGGGTCCCAGAAGCGATATGTACATGCCTACTCAGTGCTAGAATATTTTCAATATATAGGCACAAAACATGCTAAAAATCGATATTTTAGGTGCCCAAAGTCGATATCTCAAATTCAGGCTCAAAAACACCCGAAAATTCGATATTTTGGGGTCCCAGAAGCGATCTGTAAATGCTTACTCAGTGCTAGAATATTTTCAAAATATATGCCCAAATCATGCTATAAATCGTATTTTTAGGTGCCCAAAGTCGATATCTCAAATTCAGGCCCAAAACACACGAGAATTCGATATTTTGGGGTCCCAGAAGCGATCTGTACATGCCTACTCCGTGTTCGAGTATTTTCAAATTACAGGCCCAAAACATTATGAAAATCAATCTTTTAGGTGCCGAAAAATCGATATGTGGATTCATCTTCTGTACCCGTTTATATCTCAAATTCAGGCTCCAAACACCCGAAAACTCGATATTTTGGGGTCCCAGAAGCGATCTGTACATGCCTACTCAGATACAGGCCCAAAACATGCTGAAAATAGATATTTTAGGTACCCAAAGTCAATATGTGCATGCATCTTCTGTACCCGTTTATATCTCAAATTCAGGCTCAAAACACCCGAAAACTCGATATTTTGGGGTCCCAGAAGCTAGCTGTACATGCATACTCAGTGCTAGAATATTTTCAATATATAGGCCCAAAACATGCTAAAAATCGATATTTTAAGTGCCGAAAGTCGATATCTCAAATTGAGGCCCAAAACACCCGAAAAATTGATATTTTGGGGTCCCAGAAGCGATCTGTACATGCCTACTCCGTTTAGAGTATTTTCAAAATACAGGCCCAAAACATACTGAAAATCGATCTTGTAGGTGCCCAAAATTTGATATGTGCATGCATCTTCTGTACCCGTTTATCTCTCAAATTCATGGTCCAAACACACAAAAATTCGATATTTTTGGGTCCCAGAAGCGATCTGTACATGCCTACTCAATGCTAGAATGTTTTCTAAATATAGGCTAAAAACATGCTAAAAATCGTTATTTTATGTGTCCAAAGTTGATATGTGCATGCATCTTCTGAACCCGTTTATATCTCAAATGCAGGCTCAAAACACCCGAAAATTCGTAATTTTTTGGTCCTAGAAGCGATCTGTACATGCCTACTTCTAGTTAGTATGTTTTCAAGATACAGACGAAAATATGCTCAAAATCGATATTTTTGGTGTCCAAAAGTCGATATGTGCATGCATCTTCTGTACCCGTTTATATCTCAAATTCAGGCTCAAAACACCCGAAAATTCGATAATTTTGGGGTCCCAGAAACGATCTGTACGTGCCCACTCAGTGCTAGAATATTTTCAAAATATAGGCCCAAAACATGCTAAAAATCGATATTTTAGGTTCCCAAAGTCCATATCTCAATTTCAGGCCCAAAACACCCGAAAATTCGATATTTTGGGGTCCCAGAAGCGATTTGTACATGCCTACCCCGTGTTAGAGTATTTTCGAAATACAGGCCCAAAACATACTGAAAATCGATATTATAGGTGCCCAAAGTCAATATGTGTATGCATCTTCTGCACCCGTTTATATCCCAAATTGAACCTCAAAACACCCGAAAATTCGAAATTTTTGGGTCCCAGAAGCGATCCGTACATGCCTACTCAGATACAGGCAAAAAACATGTTGAAAATCGATATTTTATGTGCCCAAAGTCAATATGTGTATTCATCTTCAGCACCCGTTTATATCCCAAATTCAACCTCAAAACACCCGAAAATTCGGTATTTTTGGGTCCTACAAGCGAACTGTAAATGCGTACTCCTAGTTAGAATGTTTTTAAGATACAGACCCAAAACAAGCTCAAAATCGATATTTTAGGAGTCCAAAAGTCGATATGTGCATGCATCTTCAGTACCCATTTATATCCCAAATTCAACCTCAAAACACCCGAAAATTCAACATTTTACGGTCCCAGAAGCAATCTTTACATGCCTACTCAGTGCTAGAATTTTTTCAAAATATAGGCTCAAAACATGCTAAAAATCGATATTTTAAGTGTCCAAAGTCGATATGTGCATTCATCTTCTGTACCCGTTTATATCTCAAATTCAGGCTTAAAACACCAGAAAATTCGATATTTTGGGGTCCCAGAAGCGATCTGTACATGCCTAATCAGATACAGGCCCAAAACTTGCTGAAAATCGATATTTTAGATGCCCAAAGTCAATATGTGAAGGCATCTTCTGTACCCGTTTATATCTCAAATTCAGGCTTCAAACACACGAAAATTCGGTATTTTGGGGTCCAAGAAGCGATCTGTACATGCCTACTCAGATTCAGGCCCAAAACATGCTGAAAATCGATATTTTAGGTGTTATATTCAATATGTGCATGCATCTTCTGTACCCGTTTATATCTCAATTTCAGGCTCAAAACACCCGAAAATTCGATATTTTTGGGTCCCAGAAGCGATCTGTGCATGCCTACTTCGTGTTAGAGTATTTTCAAAATACAGGCCCAAAACATGCTGAAAATCGATATTTTTGGTGCTCAAAGTTAATATGTGCATGCATCTTCTGTACCTGTTTATATCTCAAATTCATGCTCCAAACACCCGAAAATTCGGTATTTTTGGGTCCTAGAAGCGATCTGTACATGCCTACTCCTAGTTAGAATGTTTTCAAGATACAGATCCAAAACATGTTAAAAATCGATATTTTAGGTTCCCAAAAGTTGATATGTGCATGCATCTTCAGTAATCGTTTATATCTCAAATTCAGGCTCAAAACACCTGAAAATTCGATATTTTGGGATCCCAGAAGCGATCTGTACATGGCTACTCCGTGTTAGAGTATTTTCAAAATACAGGCCCAAAACATACTGAAAATCGATATTTTAAGTGCCCAAAAGTCGATATGTGCATGCATGTTCTGTACCCGTTTATATCTCAAATTCAGGCTCAAAACACCCGAAAATTCGATATTTTGGGGTCCCAGAAGCGATCTGTACATGCCTCCTCTGTGTTAGAGTATTTTCAAAATCCAGGCCCAAAACATGCCGAAAATCGATATTTTAGGTTCCCAAAGTCAATATGTGCATGCATCTTCTGTACCCGTTTATATCTCAAATTCAGGCTCCAAACACCCGAAAATTCGATATTTTGGGGTCCCAGAAGTGATCTGTACATGCCTACTCAGTGCTAGATTATTTCCAAAATGTAGGCCCAAAACATGCTAAAAATCGATATTTTAGGTGCCCAAAGTCGATATCTCAAATTCAGGCTCCAAACACCCGAAAATTCGATATTTTGGGGTCCCAGAAGCGATATGTACACGCCTACTCAGTGCTAGAATATTTTCAAAATATAGGCACAAAACATGCTAAAAATCGATATTTTAGGTGCCCAAAGTCGATATCTCAAATTCAGGCTCAAAAACAGCCGAAAATTCGATATTTTGGGGTTCCAGAAGCGATCTGTACATGCCTACTCAGTGCTAGAATATTTTCAAAATATAGGCTCAAAACATGCTAAAAATCGATATTTTGGTGCCCATAAGTCGATATGTCCATGCATCTACAGAACCCGTTTATATCTCAAATTCAGGCTCAAAACACCAGAAAATTCGATATTTTGGGGTCCCAGAAGCGATCTGTACATGCCTACTCCGTGTTAGAGTATTTTCAAAATACAGGCCCAAAACATGCTAAAAATCGATATTTTATGTGCCCAAAGTCGATATCTCAAATTCAGGCCCAAAACACCCGAAAATTCGATATTTTGGGGTCCCCAAAAAAGATCTGTACATGCCTACTCCGAGTTAGAGTATTTCCAAAATACAGGCCCAAAACATGCTGGAAATCGATATTTTAGGTGCGCAAAGTCAATATGTGCATGTATCTTCTGTACCCGTTTATATCTCAAATTCAGCTCAAAACACCCGAGAATTCGATATTTTGGGGTCCCAGAAGCGATCTGTACATGGCTAATCAGTGCTAGAATATTTTCAAAATATAGTCCCAAAACATGCTAAAAATCGATATTTTAAGTGCCCAAAGTCGATATCTCAAAATTAGGCCAAAAACACCTGAAAATTCGATATTTTGCGGTCCCAGAAGCGATCTGTACATGCCTACTCCGTGTTAGAGTATTTTCAAAATACTGGTCCAAAACATGCAGAAAATCGATATTTTAGGTGCCCAAAGTGAATATGTGCATGCATCTTCTGTACCCGTTTATATCTCAAATTCAGCTCCAAACACCCGAAAATTCGATATTTTGGGGTCCCAGAAGCGATCTGTACATGCCTAGTCAGTGCTAGAATGTTTTCAAAATATAGGCTCAAAACATGCTAAAAATCAATATTTTAAGTGTCCAAAGTCGATATGTGCATGCAACTTCTGTACCCGTTTATATCTCAAATTCAGGCACAAAACACCCGAAAATTCGGTATTTTTGGGTCCTAGAAGCGATCTGTACATGCCTACTCCTCGTTAGAATGCTTTTAAGATACAGACCTAAAACATGCTAAAAATCGATATTTTAAGAGCCCAAAGTCGATATCTCAAATTCAGGCCCAAAACACACAAAAACCTAATATTTTGGGGTCCCAGAAGTGATCTGTACATGCCTACTAAGATACAGGACCAAAACATGCTAAAAATCGATATTTTAGGTGCCCAAAGTCGATATCTCAAATTCAGGCCCAAAACACCCGAAAATTCGATATTTTGGGGTCCCAGAAACGATCTGTACATGCCTACTCGGTGTTAGAGTATTTTCAAAATACAGGCCCAAAACATACTGAAAATTGGTCTTTCAAGTGCCCAAAAGTCGATATGTGCATGCATCTTCTGCACCCGTTTATATCCCAAATTCAAACTCAAAACACCCGAAAATTCGATATTTTGGGGTACAAGAAGCGATCAGTACATGCCTACTCATTGCTAGAATATTTTCAAAATATAGGCCCAAAACATGCTAAAAATCGATATTTTAAGTGCCCAAAGTCGATATCTCAAAATTAGGCCCAAAACACCCGAAAATTCGATATTTTGGGGTCCCAGAAGCGATCTGTACATGCCTACTCCGTGTTAGAGTATTTTCAAAGTACTGGCCCAAAAAATGCAGAAAATCGATATTTTAGGTGCCCAAAGTGAATATGTGCATGTATCTTCTATACCCGTTTATATCTCAAATTCAGCTCCAAACACCCGAAAATTCGATATTTTGGGGTCCCAGAAGCGATCTGTACATGCCTAGTCAGTACTAGAATGTTTTCAAAATATAGGCTCAAAACATGCTAAAAATCGATATTTTAAGTGTCCAAAGTCGATATGTGCATGCAACTTCTGTACCCGTTTATATCTCAAATTCAGGTTCAAAACACCCGAAAATTAGGTATTTTTGGGTCCTAGAAGCGATCTGTACATGCCTACTCCTCGTTAGAATGCTTTTAAGATACAGACCTAAAACATGCTAAAAATCGATATTTTAAGAGCCCGAAGTCGATATCTCAAATTCAGGCCCAAAACACACAAAAACTTAATATTTTGGGGTCTCTGAAGTGATCTGTACATGCCTACAAAGATACAGGACCAAAACATGCTAAAAATAGATATTTTAGGTGCCCAAAGTCGATATCTCAAATTCAGGCCCAAAACACCCGAAAAATCGATATTTTGGGGTCCCAGAAACGATCTGTACATGCCTACTCCGTGTTAGAGTATTTTCAAAATACAGGCCCAAAACATACTAAAAATTGGTCTTTTAAGTGCCCAAAAGTCGATATGTGCATGCACCTACTGTACCCGTTTATATCTCAAATTCAGGCTAAAAAAAAAAAAACGAAAATTCGATATTTTGGGGTCCCAGAAGCGATCTTTACCTGCTTACTCCGTCTTAGAGTATTTTTAAAATACAGGCCCAAAACATGCTGAAAATCGATATTTTAGGTGTCCAAAGTCAATATGTGCATGCATCTTCTGTACCCGTTTTTATCTCAAATTCAGGCTCAAAAAACCCGAAAATTCGATATTTTGGGGTCCCAGAAGCGAGCTGTACATGCATACTCAGTGCTAGAATATTTTCAATATATAGGCCCAAAACATGCTAAAAATCGATATTTTAAGTGCCCAAAGTCGATATCTCAAATTCAGGCCTAAAACACCCGAAAATTCGATATTTTGGGGTCCCAGAAGCGATCTGTACATGCCTACTCCGTGTTAGAGTATTTTCAATATACTCGCCCAAAACATACTGAAAATCGATCTTGTAGGTGCCCAAAAGTTGATATGTGCATGTATCTTCTGTACCCGTTTATATCTCAAATTCATGCTCCAAACACACAAAAATTCGATATTTTCGGGTCCCAGAAGCGATTTGTTAATGCTTACTCAGATACAGGCTCAAACATGCTGAAAATCGATATTTTAGGTGCCCAAAGTCAATATGTGTATGCATCTTCTTCACCCGTTTATATCCCAAATTCAACTTCAAAACACCCGAAAATTCGATATTTTTGGGTCCCAGAAGCGATCTGTACATGCCTACTCAGTGCTAGAATGTTTTCTAAATATAGGCTAAAAACATGCTAAAAATCGTTATTTTATGTGTCCAAAGTTGATATGTGCATGCATCTTCTGAACCCGTTTATATCTCAAATGCAGGCTGAAAACACCCGAAAATTCGTAATTTTTTGGTTCTAGAAGCAATCTGTACATGCCTACTTCTAGTTAGTATGTTTTCAAGATACAGACGAAAATATGCTCAAAATCGATATTTTTGGTGTCCAAAAGTGCATGCATCTTCAGAACCCGTTTATATCTCAAATTCAGGCTCAAAACACACGAAAATTCGATATTTTGGGGTCCCAGAAACGATCTGTACATGCCTACTCCGTGTTAGAGTATTTTCAAAATACAGGCCCAACACATACTGAAAATCGATCTTTTAAGTGTCCAAAAGCCGATATGTGCATGCATCTTCTGAACCCGTTTATATCTCAAATGCAGGCTCCAAACACCCGAAAACTCGATATTTGGGGGTCCCAGTAGCGATCTGTACATGCCTACTTAGATACAGGCCGAAAACATGCATAAAATCGATATTTTAGGTGTGCAAAGTCAATATGTGCATGCATCTTCTGTACCCGTTTAAATCTCAAATTCAGGCTCAAAACACCCGAGAATTCGATATTTTTGGGTCCCAGAAGCGATCTGTACATGCATACTCCGTGTTAGAGTATTTTCAAAATATAGGCCCAAAACATGCTAAAAATCGATATTTTAAGTGCCCAAAGTCGATATCTCAAATTTAGGCCCAAAACATCCGAAAATTCGATATTTTGGGGTCCCAGAAGCGATCTGTACATGCCTACTCCGTGTTAGAGTATTTTCAAAATACTGGCCCAAAACATGCTGAAAATCGATATTTTAGGTACCCAAAGTCAATATGTGGATGCATCTTCTGTACCCGTTTATATCTAAAATTCAGCTCCAAACACCCAAAAATTCGATATTTTGGGGTCCCAGAAGCGATCTGTACATGCCTAGTCAGTGCTAGAATATTTTCAAAATATAGGCCCAAAACATGCTAAAAATCGATATTTTAAGTGCCAAAAGTCGATATATCAAATTTAAGCAAAAAACACCCGAAAATTCGATATTTTGGGGTCCCAGAAGCGATCTGTACATGGCTACTCAGATACAGGCCGAAAACATGCTAAAAATCGATATTTTAGGTGCCCAAAGTCAATATGTGTATGCATCTTCTGCAACCGTTTATATCCCAAATTCAACCTCAAAACACCCGAAAATTCGATATTTTTGGTTCCCAGAAGCGATCTGTACATGCCTACTCAGTGCTAGAATTATTTCAAAATATAGACTCAAAACATGGTAAAAATCGATATTTTAAGTGTCCAAAGTTGATATGTGCATGCAACTTCGGTACCCGTTTATATCTCAAATTCAGGCTCAAAACACCAGAAAATTCAGTATTTTTGGGTCCTAGAAGCGATCTGTACATGCCTACTCCTAGTTAGAATGTTTTCAAGATACAGACCTAAAACATGCTCAAAATCGATATTTTAGGTTCTCAAAAGTCGATATGTGCGTTCATCTTCTGTACCCGTTTATATCTCAAATTGAGGCTCAAAAATCCCGAAAATTCGATATTTTGAGGTCCCAGAAGCGATCTGTACATGCTTACTCCGTGTTGGATTATATTCAAAATACCTGCCCAAAACATGCTGAAAATCGATATTCTAGGTGTCCAAAGTCAATATGTGAATGCATTTTTTGTACCTGTTTATATCTCAAATTCAGGCTCAAAACACCCGAAAATTCGATATTTTTTGGTCCCAGAAGCGATCTGTACATGCCTAGGCACTCAGTGCTAGAATATTTTCAAAATACAGGATCAAAACATGCTAAAAATCGATATTTTAGGTGCCCAAAGTCGATATATCAAATTCAGGCCCAAAACACCCGAAAATTCGATATTTTTGGGTCCTAGAAGCAATCTGTACATGCCTACTCAGATGCAGGCCCAAAACATGCTGAAAATCGATATTTTAGGTGCCCAAAGTCAATATGTGTATGCATCTTCAGTACCCGTTTATATCTCAAATGCAGGCTCCAAACACCCGAAAACTCGATATTTTGGGGTCCCAGTAGCGATCTGTACATGCCTACTCAGATACAGGCCCAAAACATGCTGAAAATCGATATTTTAGGTGTGCAAAGTCAATATGAGCATGTATCTTCTGTACCCGTTTATATCTCAAATTCAGGCTCAAAACACCCGAGAATTCGATATTTTGGGGTCCCAGAAGGGATCTGTACATGCCTACTCAGTGCTAGAATATTTTCAAAATATAGGCCCAAAACATGCTAAAAATCGAAATTTTAAGTGCCCAAAGTCGATATCCCAAATTTAGGCCCAAAACACCCAAAAATTCGATATTTTGGGGTCCCAAAAGCGATCTGTACATGCCTACTCCTAGTTAGAATGTTTTCAAGATACAGACCCAAAACATGCTAAAAATCGATATTTTATGTGCCCAAAAGTCGATATATGCATGCATCTTCAGTACCCGTTTATATCTCAAATTCAGGCTCCAAACACCCGAAAATTCGATATATTGGGGTCCCAGAAGCGATCTGTACATGCCTAGTCAGTGCTAGAATGTTTTCAAATTATAGGCTCAAAACATGCTAAAAATCGATATTTTAGGTGCCCAAAGTCAATATGTGCATGAATCTTCTGTACCCGTTTATATCTCAAATTCAGGCTCAATACACCCGAGAATTCGATATTTTGGGGTCCCAGAAGCGATCTGTACATGTCGACTCAGTGCTAGAATATTTTCAAAATATAGGCCCAAAAGATGCTAAAAAATCGTTATTTTAAGTGCCCAAAGTCGATATATCAAATTTAAGCAAAAAACACCCGAAAATTCGATATTTTGGGGTCCCAGAAGCGATCTGTACATGCCTACTCCGTGTTAGAGTATTTTTAAAATACTGGCCCAAAACATGCTGAAAATCGATATTTTAGGTGCCCAAACTCTATATGTGCATGCATCTTCTGTACCCATTTATATCTCAATTTCAGGCTCCAAACACCTGAAAATTTGATATTTTGGGGTCCCAGAAGCGATCTGTACAAGGCTACTCAGATACAGGCCAAAAACATGCTGAAAATCGATATTTTAGGTGCCCAAAGTCAATATGTGTATACATCTTCTGCACCCTTTTATATCCCAAATTCAACCTCAAAACACCCGAAAACTCGATATTTTTGGTTTCCAGAAGCGATCTGTACATGCCTACTCATTGCAAGAATGTTTTTAAAATATATACTCAAAACATGCTAAAAATCGATATTTTAAGTGTCAAAAGTCGATATGTTCATGCACCTTCGGTACCCGTTTATATCTCAAATTCAGGCTCAAAACACCAGAAAATTCGGTATTTTTGGGTCATAGAAGCGATCTGTACATGCCTACTCCGTGTTAGAGTATATTAAAAATATAGGCCCAAAACATGCTGAAAATCGATATTTTAGGTGTCCAAAGTCAATAAGTGGATGCATCTTCTGTACCCGTTTATATCTCAAATTCAGGCTCAAAACACCCGAAAATTCGATATTTTTGGGTCCCAGAAGCGATCTGTACATGCCTACTCAGTGCTAGAATGTTTTCAAAATACAGTATCAAAACCTGCTAAAAATCGATATTTTAGGTGCCCAAAGTCGATATTTCAAATTCAGGCCCAAAACACCCGAAAAATCGATATTTTGGGGTCCCAGAAGCTATCTGTACATGCCTACCCTGTGTTAAAGTATTTTCAAAATAAAGGCTCAAAACATCCTACAAATCGATATTTTAGGTGCCCAAAGTCAATATGTGCATGCATCTTCTGTACCCTTTTATATCTCAAATTCAGGCTCCAAACACCCGAAAATTCTATATTTTGGGGTCTCAGAAGCGATCTGTACATGCTTACTCAGTGCTAGAATATTTTCAAAATATAGACCCAATACATGCTAAAAATCGATATTTTAGGTGTCAAAATGTCGATATGTGCATGTATCTTCTGTACCCGTTTATATCTTAAACTCATGCTCCAAACACCCGAAAATTCGATATTTTGGGGTCCCAGAAGCGATCTGTACATGCCTACTCAGATACAGGCAAAAAACATGTTAAAAATCGATATTTTATGTGCCCAAAGTCAATATGTGTATTCATCTTCTGCACCCGTTTATATCCCAAATTCAACCTCAAAACACCCGAAAATTCGATATTTTTGGATCCCAGAAGCGATCTGTACATGCCTACTCAGTGCTAAAATGTTTTCAAAATATAGGCTCAAAACATGCTAAAAATCGATATTATAAGTGTCCAAAGTCGATATGTGCATGCATCTTCTATACACGTTTATATCTCAAATTCAGGCTCAAATCACACGAAAATTCAGTATTTTTGGGTCCTAGAAGCGATCTGTACATGCCTACTCCTAGTTAGAATGTTTTCAAGATACAGACCCAAAACATGCTCAAAATCGATATTTTAGGTGCCCAAAAGTTGATATGTGCATGCATCTTCAGTACCCGTTTATATATCAAATTCAGGCTCAAAACACCCGAAAATTCGATATTTTGGGGTCCCAGAAGCGATCTGTACATGCCTACTCCGTGTTAGAGTGTTTTCAAAATACAGGCCTAAAACATACTGAAAATCGATCTTTTAGGTTCCCAAAAGTCGATATGTGCATGCATCTTCTGTTCCCGTTTAAATCTCAAATTCAGGCTCAAAACACCCGAAAATTCGATATTTTGAGATTCCAGATGCGATCTGTGCATGCCTACTTCGTTTTAGAGTATTTTCAAAATACAGGCCCAAAACATGCTGAAAATACATATTTTAGGTGCCCAAAGTCAATATGTGTATGCATCTTCTGCATCCGTTTATATCCCAAATTCAACCTCAAAACACTTGAAAATTCGATATTTTTGGGTCCCATAAGCGATCTGTACATGCCTACTCAGTGCTAGAATATTTTCAAAATATAGGCTCAAAACATGCTAAAAATCGATATTATAAGTGTCCAAAGTCGATATGTGCATGCATCTTCTATACACGTTTATATCTCAAATTCAGGCTCAAATCACACGAAAATTCAGTATTTTTGGGTCCTAGAAGCGATCTGTACATGCCTAATCCTAGTTAGAATGTTTTCAAATTATAGGCTCAAAACATGCTAAAAATCGATATTTTAGGTGCCCAAAGTCAATATGTGCATGAATCTTCTGTACCCGTTTATATCTCAAATTCAGGCTCAATACACCCGAGAATTCGATATTTTGGGGTCCCAGAAGCGATCTGTACATGTCGACTCAGTGCTAGAATATTTTCAAAATATAGGCCCAAAAGATGCTAAAAAATCGTTATTTTAAGTGCCCAAAGTCGATATATCAAATTTAAGCAAAAAACACCCGAAAATTCGATATTTTGGGGTCCCAGAAGCGATCTGTACATGCCTACTCCGTGTTAGAGTATTTTTAAAATACTGGCCCAAAACATGCTGAAAATCGATATTTTAGGTGCCCAAACTCTATATGTGCATGCATCTTCTGTACCCATTTATATCTCAATTTCAGGCTCCAAACACCCGAAAATTTGATATTTTGAGATTCCAGAAGCGATCTGTGCATGCCTACTTCGTTTTAGAGTATTTTCAAAATACAGGCCCAAAACATGCTGAAAATACATATTTTAGGTGCCCAAAGTCAATATGTGTATGCATCTTCTGCATCCGTTTATATCCCAAATTCAACCTCAAAACACTTGAAAATTCGATATTTTTGGGTCCCATAAGCGATCTGTACATGCCTACTCAGTGCTAGAATATTTTCAAAATATAGGCTCAAAACATGCTAAAAATCGATATTATAAGTGTCCAAAGTCGATATGTGCATGCATCTTCTATACACGTTTATATCTCAAATTCAGGCTCAAATCACACGAAAATTCAGTATTTTTGGGTCCTAGAAGCGATCTGTACATGCCTAATCCTAGTTAGAATGTTTTCAAGATACAGACCCAAAACATGCTCAAAATTGATATTTTAGGTGCCCAAAAGTTGATATGTGCATGCATCTTCAGTACCCGTTTATATATCAAATTCAGGCTCAAAACACCCGAAAATTCGATATTTTGGGGTCCCAGAAGCGATCTGTACATGCCTACTCAGTGTTAGAGTGTTTTCAAAATACAGGCCTAAAACATACTGAAAATCGATCTTTTAGGTTCCACAAAGTCGATATGTGCATGCATCTTCTGTTCCCGTTTAAATCTCAAATTCAGGCTCAAAACACCCGAAAATTCGATATTTTGAGATTCCAGAAGCGATCTGTGCATGCCTACTTCGTGTTAGAGTATTTTCAAAATACAGGCCCAAAACATGCTAAAAATCGATATTTTAGGTGCTCAAAGTCAATATGTGCATGCATCTTCTGTACCTGTTTATATCAAAATTCATGCTTTAAACACCCGAAAATTCGGTATTTCTGCGTCCTAGAAGCAATCTGTACATGCCTACTCAGATACAGGCCCAAAACATGAAAAAAATCGATATTTTAGGTGCCTAAAGTCAATATGTGTATGCATTTTCTGCACCCGTTTATATCCCAAATTCAACCTCAAAACACTTGAAAATTCGATATTTTTGGGTCCCATAAGCGATCTGTACATGCCTACTCAGTGCTAGAATATTTTCAAAATATAGGCTCAAAACATGCAAAAAATCGATATTTTAGGTGCCTAAAGTCAATATGTGTATGCATTTTCTGCACCCGTTTATATCCCAAATTCAACCTCAAAACACCCGAAAATTCGATATTTTTGGATCCCAGAAGCGATCTGTACATGACTACTCAGTGCTAAAATGTTTTCAAAATATAGGCTCAAAACATGATAAAAATCGATATTTTAGGTGTCCAAAGTCGATATGTGCAAGCATCTTCTGTACCTGTTTATATCTCAAATTCAGGCTCAAAACACTCGAAAATTCGGTATTTTTGTGTCCTAGAAGCGATCTGTACATGCCTACTCCTAGTTAGAATGTTCTCAAGATACAGATCCAAAACATGCTCAAAATCGATATTTTATGTGCCCAAAAGTTGATATTTGCATGCATCTTCAGTAACCGTTTATATCTCAAATTCAGGCTCAAAACACCCGAAAATTCGATATTTTGGGATCCCAGAAGCGATCTGTACATGGCTACTCCGTGTTAGAGTATTTTCAAAATACAGGCCCAAAACATACTGAAAATCGATATTTTAGGTGCACAAAAGTCGATTTGTGCATTCATGTTCTGTTCCCTTTATATCTCAAATTCAGGCTCAAAACACCCGAAAATTCGATATTTTGGGGTCCCAGAAGCGATTTGTACATGCCTCCTCCCTGTTAGAGTATTTTCAATATACTGACCCAAAACATGCTGAAAATCGATATTTTAGGTGCCTAAAGTCTATACGTGCATTCATTTTCTGTACCCGTTTATATTTCAAATTTAGGCTCCAAACACCCTAAAATTCGATATTTTGGGGTCCCAGAAGCGATCTGTACATGCCTACTCAGATACAGGCCCAAGACATGCTGAAAATCGATATTTTAGGTGCCCAAAGTAAATATGTGCATGCATCTTCTGTACCCGTTTATATCTCAAATTCAGGCTCAAAACACACGAAAATTCGATATTTTGGGGTCCCTGAAGCGATCTGTACATGCCTACTCAGTGCTAGAATATTTTCAAAATATAGGCCCAAAACATGCTAAAAATCAATATTTTAGGTGCCCAAAGTCGATATCTAAAATTCAGGCCCAAAACACCCGAAAATTCGATATTTTGGGGTCCCAGAAGCGTTCTGTACATGTCTACTCCGTGTTAGAGTATTTTCAAAATACAGGACCAAAACATAATGAAAATCGATCTTTTAGGTGCTTAAAAGTCGATATGCGCATTCATCTTCTGTACCCGTTTATATCTCAAATTCAGGCTCCAAACACCCGAAAATTCGATATTTTGCGGTCCCAGAAGGGATCTGTACATGCCTACTCAAATACAGGCCCAAAACATGCTGAAAATCCATATTTTAGGTGTCCAAAGTCAATATGTGTATACCTCTTCTGCACCCGTTTATATCCCAAATTCAACCTCAAAACACCCGAAATTTCGATATTTTTGGGTTCCAGCAGCGATATGTACATGCCTACTCAGTACTAGAATGTTTTCAAAATATAGGCTCAAAACATGCTAAAAATCGATATTTTAATGGTCGAAAGTCGATAAGTGCATGCATCTTCTGTACCTGTTTATATCTCAAATTCAGGCTCAAAACACCCGAAAACTCGGTATTTTGGGGTCCGAAAAGCGATCTGTAAATGCCTACTCAGATACAGGCCCAAAACATACTGAAAATTGATATTTTAGGTTCCCAAAAGTCGATATGTGCAGGCATGTTCTGTACCCGTTTATATCTCAAATTCTGGCTCAAAACACCCGAAAATTCTATATTTTGGGGTCTCAGAAGCGATCTGTACATGCCTACTCAGATACAGGCCGAAAACATGCTGAAAATCGATATTTTAGGTGCCCAAAGTCAATATGTGTATGCATCTTCTGCACCTGTTTATATCCCAAATTCAACCTCAAAACACCCGAAAATTCGATATTTTTGGGTCCCAGAAGCGATCTCTACATGCCTACTCAGTGCTATAATGTTTTCAAAATATAGGCTCAAAAGAAGCTAAAAATCGATATTTTAAGTGTCCAAAGTCGATATGTGCATGCATCTTCTGTACCCGTTAATATCTCAAATTCATAATCAAAACACCCAAAAATTCGGTTTTTTTGGGTACTGGAAGCGATTTGTAAATGCCTACTCCTATTTATATGTATTCAAGATACTGACCCAAAACATGCTAAAAATCGATATTTAAGGTGCCCAAAAGTCGTTATGTGCATGCTTCTTTAGTACCCGTTTATATTTCAAATTCAGGCTCAAAACACCCGAAAATTCGATATTTTTAGTTCCCAGAAGCGATCTGTACAAGTATACTCCGTGTTAGAGTATTTTTAAAATACTGGCCCAAAACATGCTGAAAATCGATATTTTAGGTTCACAAAGTCAATATGTGCATGCATGTTCTGTACCCGTTTATATCTCAAATTCAGGCTCCAAACACCCGAAAATTCGATATTTTGGGGTCCCAGAAGCGATCTGTACATGCCTACTCAGATACAGGCCCAAAAACATGCTGAAAATCGATATTTTAGGTGCCCAAAGCCAATATGGGTATGCATCTTCTGCACCTGTTTATATCCCAAATTCAACTTAAAACACCCGAAAATTCGATATTTTTTTGGTCCCAGAAGCGATCTGTACATGCCTACTCAGTGTAAGAATGTTTTCAAAATATAGGCTCAAAACATGCTAAAAATCGATATTTTAAGTGTCCAAATTCGATATGTGCATGCATCTTCTGTACCCGTTTATATCCCAAATTCAGGCTCAAAACTCACGAAAATTCGGTATTTTTGGGTCCTTGAAGCGATCTGTATATGCCTACTCCTATTTAGAATGTTTTCAAGATACAGACCCAAAACATGCTCAAAATCGATATTTTAGGTGCCCAAAAGTCGATATGTGCATGCATCTTCCGTACCCGTTTATATCTCAAATTAAGGCTCGAAACACCCGAAAATTCGATATTTTGGGGTCCCAGAAGCGATTTGTACATGCATACTCCGTGTTAGAATATTTTCAATATACAGGCCCAAAACATGCTGAAAATCGATATTTTAGGTGCCCAAAGTCGATATCTTAAATTCAGGCCCAAAACACCCGAAAATTAAGCGATCTGTACATGCCTACTCAGATACAGGCCCAAAACATGCTAAAAATTGATATTTAAGGTGCCCAAAGTATATATGTGTATGCATCTTTTGCACCCGTTTACATCCCAAATTCAACCTCAAAATTCCCGAAAATTCGATATTTTTGGGTCCCCGAAGCGATCAGTACATGCCTACTCAGTGCAAGAATATTTTTAAAATATTGGCTCAAAACATGCTAAAAATCGATATTTTAAGTGTCCAAAGTCTAAATGTGCATTCATCTTCTGTACCCGTTTATATCTCAAATTCAGGCTCAAAACACCCAAAAATTCGGTATTTTTGGGTCCTAAAAGCGATTTTTACATGCCTACTCCTAGTTAGAATGTTTTCAAGATACAGACCCAAAACATGCTAAAATCGATATTTTAGGTGCTAAAAGTCGATATGTGCATGCATCTTCAGTACCCGTTTATATCTCAAATTCAGGCTCAAAACACTCGAAAGTTCGATATTTTGGGGTCCCAGAACCGATCTGTACATGCCTACTCCGTGTTAGAGTATTTTCAAAATACAGGCAGAAAACATGCTAAAAATAAATATTTTAGGTGCCCAAAGTCAATATGTGCATGCATCATCTGTACCCGTTTATATCTCAAATTCAGGCTCGAAACACCCGAAAATTCGATATTTTGCGGTCCCAGAAACGATCTGTACTCAGTGCTAGAATATACTTTTAAAATATAGGCCCAAAACATGCTAAAATCGATATTTTAGGTGCCGAAAGTCGATATCTCAAATTCAGGCCCAAAACACCCGAAAATTCGATATTTTGTCGTCCCAGAAGCGATCTGTACATGCCTACTCCTTGTTAGAGTATTTTCAAAATACATGCAAAAAACATACTGAAAATCGATCTTTTAGGTGCCCAAAAGTCGATTTGTGCAATTATCTTCTGTACCCGTTTATATCTCAAATTCAAGCTCCAAACACCCTAAAATTCGATATTTTGGGGTCCCAGAAACGATCTGTACTCAGTGCTAAAATATTTTCAAAATATAGGCTCAAAACATCCCAAATATCGATATTTTAAGTGTCCAAAGTCGATATGTGCATGCATCTTCTGTACCCGTTTATATCTCAAATTCAGGCTCAAAAAACCCGAAAATTAGATATTTTGGGGTCCCAGAATCGATCTGTACATGCATACTCCGTGTTAGAATATTTTCAAAATACAGGCCCAAAACATGTTGTAAATTGATATTTTATGTGCCCAAAGTCGATATCTCAAATTCAGGCCCAAAACACCCGCAAATTCCATATTTTCGGGTCCCAGAAGCAATCTGTACATGCCTACTCAGTGCTAGAATGTTTTTAAAATATAGGCTCAAAACATGCTAGTAATCGATATTTTAAGTGTCCAAAGTCGATGTGTGCATGCATCTTCTGTACCCGTTTATATCTCAAATTCAGGCTCAAAACACCCGAAAATTCGATATTTTGGGGTCCCAGAAACGATCTGTACTCAGTGCTAGAATATTTTCAAAATATAGGCACAAAACATGCTAAAATCGATATTTTAGGTGCCCAAAGTCGATATCTCAAATTCAGGCCCAAAACACCCGAAAATTCGATATTTTGGGGTCCCAGAAGCGATCTGTACATGCCTACTCCGTGTTAGAGTATTTTCAAAATACAGGCCCAAAACATACTGAAAATCGATCTTTTAGGTGCCCAAAAGTCGATATGTGCATTCATCTTCTGTACCCGTTTATTTCTCAAATTCAGGCTCCAAACACCCTAAAATTCGATATTTTGGGGCCCTTAAAGCAATCTGTACATGCCTACTCAGATACAGGCCCAAAACATGCTGAAAATCGATATTTTAGGTGCCCAGAGTCAATATGTGTATGCATCTTCTGCACCCGTTTATATCCCAAATTCAACCTCAAAACACCCGAAAATTCGATATTTTGGGGTCCCAGAAGCAATCTGTACATGCCTACTCAGTGCTAGAATGTTTTCAAAATATAGGCTCAAAACATGCTAATAATCGATATTTTAAGTGTCCAAAGTCGATGTGTGCATGCATCTTCTGTACCCGTTTATATCTCAAATTCAGCCTCAAAACACCTGAAAATTCGATATTTTAAAGTCCCAGAAGCGATCTGTAGATGCATACTCAGTGCTAGAATGTTTTTAAAATATAGGCTCAAAACATGCTAGTAATCGATATTTTAAGTGTCCAAAGTCGATGTGTGCATGCATCTTCTGTACCCGTTTATATCTCAAATTCAGCCTCAAAACACCTGAAAATTCGATATTTTAAAGTCCCAGAAGCGATCTGTACATGCATACTCAGTGCTAGAATATTTTAAAAATATAGTTCCAAAACATGCTAAAAATCGATATTTTAAGTGTCCAAAGTCTATATGTGCATGCATCTTCTGTACCCGTTTATATCTCAAATTCAGGCTCAAAACACACGAAAATTTGGTATTTTTGGGTCCTAGAAGCGATCTGTACATGCCTACTCCTAGTTAGAATGTTTTCAAGATACAGACCGAAAACATGCTAAAATCGATATTTTAGGTGCCCAAAAGTCGATATGTGCATGCATCTTCAGTACCCGTTTATATCTCAAATGCAGGCTCAAAACACTCGAAAATTCGATATTTTGGTGTCCCAGAAGCGATCTGTACATGCCTACTCCGTGTTAGAGTATTTTCAAAATAAAGGCTGAAAACATGCTGAAAATAAATATTTTAGGTGCCGAAAGTCAATATGTGCATGCATCTTCTGTATCCGTTTATATCTCAAATTCAGGCTCGAAACACCCAAAAATTCGATATTTTGGGGTCCCAGAAACGATCTGTACTCAGTGCTAGAATATTTTCAAAATATAGGCCCAAAACATGCTAAAATCGATATTTTAGGTGCCGAAAGTCGATATCTCAAATTCAGGCCCAAAACACCCGAAAATTTGATATTTTTGGGTCCCAGAAGCGATCTGTACATGCCTACTCGTGTTAGAGTATTTTTAAAAATACGGGCCCAAAACATACTGAAAATCGATATTTTAGGTGCCCAAAAGTCAATATGTGCATTCATCTTCTGTACCCGTTTATATCTCAAATTCAGCCTCCAAACACCCGAAAATTCGATATTTTGGGGTCCCAGAAGCAATCTGTACATGCCTACTCATTGCTAGAATGTTTTCAAAATATAGTTCCAAAACATGCTAAAAATCGATATTTTAAGTGCACAAAGTCGATATCTCAAATTCAGGCCCAAAACATTCGAAAATTCGATATTTTGGGGTCCCAGAAGCAATCTGTACATGCCTACTCGGTGGGTGAGTATTTTCAAAATAGAGGCCCAAAACATACTGAAAATCGATCTTTTAGGTGCCCAAAAGTCGATATGTGCATGCATCTTCAGTACCCGTATATATCTCAAATTCAGGCTCCAAACACCCGAAAATTCGATATTTTGGGGTCCCAGAAGTGATCTGTACATGCCTACTCCGTGTTAGAGTATTTTCAAAATACAGGCAAAAAACATACTGAAAATCGATCTTTTAGGTGCCCAAAAGTCGACATGTGCAATTATCTTCTGTACCCGTTTATATCTCAAATTCAAGCTCAAAACACCCCAAAATTCGATATTTTGGGGTCCCAGAAACGATCTGTACTCAGTGCTAGAATATTTTCAAAATATAGGCTCAAAACATCCCAAAAATCGATATTTTAAGTGTCCAAAGTCGATATGTGCATGCATCTTCTGTACCCGTTTATATCTCAAATTCAGGCTCAAAACACCCGAAAATTAGATATTTTGGGGTCCCAGAAGCGAAGTGTACATGCATACTCCGTGTTAGAATATTTTCAAAATACAGGCACAAAACATGTTGAAAATCGATATTTTAGGTGCCCAAAGTCGATATCTCAAATTCAGGCCCAAAACACCCGCAAATTCGATATTTTCGGGTCCAAGAAGCGATCTGTACATGCCTACTCCGTGCTAGAGTATTTTCAAAATACAGGCCCAAAACATACTGAAAATCGATCTATTAGGTGCCCAAAAGTCGATATGTGCATTCATCTTCTGTACCCGTTTATATCTCAAATTCAGGCTCCAAAAACCCTAAAATTCGATATTTTGGGGTCCTTAAAGCAATCTGTACATGCCTATTTAGATACAGGCCCAAAACATGCTGAAAATCGATATTTTAAGTGCCCAGAGTCAATATGTGTATGGATCTTCTGCACACGTTTATATCCCAAATTCAACCTCAAAACACCCGAAAATTCGATATTTTGGGGTCCCAGAAGCAATCTGTACATGCTTACTTAGTGCTAGAATGTTTTCAAAATATAGGCTCAAAACATGCTAGTAATCGATATTTTAAGTGTCCAAAGTCGATGTGTGCATGCATCTTCGGTACCCGTTTATATCTCAAATTCAGGCTCAAAAACACCAGAAAATTCGATATTTTGGGGTCCCAGAAACGATCTGTACTCAGTGCTAGAATATTTTCAAAATATAGGCCCAAAACATGCTAAAATCGATATTTTAGGTGCCGAAAGTCGATATCTCAAATTCAGGCCCAAAACACCCGAAAATTTGATATTTTGGGGTCCCAGAAGCGATCTGTACATGCCTACTCGTGTTAGAGTATTTTTAAAAATACGGGCCCAAAACATACTGAAAATCGATCTTTTAGGTGCCTAAAAGTCAATATGTGCATTCATCTTCTGTACCCGTTTATATCTCAAATTCAGGCTCCAAACACCCGAAAATTCGATATTTTGGGGTCCTTAAAGCAATCTGTACATGCCTATTTAGATACAGGCCCAAAACATGCTGAAAATCGATATTTTAGGTGCCCAGAGTCAATATGTGTATGGATCTTCTGCACCCGTTTATATCCCAAATTCAACCTCAAAACACCCGAAAATTCGATATTTTGGGGTCCCAGAAGCAATCTGTACATGCCTACTTAGTGCTAGAATGTTTTCAAAATATAGGCTCAAAACATGCTAGTAATCGATATTTTAAGTGTCCAAAGTCGATGTGTGCATGCATCTTCGGTACCCGTTTATATCTCAAATTCAGGCTCAAAACACCCGAAAATTCGATATTTTGGGGTCCCAGAAACGATCTGTACTCAGTGCTAGAATATTTTCAAAATATAGGCCCAAAACATGCAAAAATCGATATTTTAGGTGCCGAAAGTCGATATCTCAAATTCAGGCCCAAAACACCCGAAAATTTGATATTTTGGGGTCCCAGAAGCGATTTGTACATGCCTACTCGTGTTAGAGTATTTTTAAAAATACGGGCCCAAAACATACTGAAAATCGATCTTTTAGGTGCCTAAAAGTCAATATGTGCATTCATCTTCTGTACCCGTTTATATCTCAAATTCAGGCTCCAAACACCCGAAAATTCGATATTTTGGGGTCCCAGAAGCAATCTGTACATGCCTACTCATTGCTAGAATGTTTTCAAAATATAGTTCCAAAACATGCTAAAAATCGATATTTTAGGTGCCCAAAGTCGATATCTCAAATTCAGGCCCGAAACACCCGAAAATTTGATATTTTGGGGTCCCAGAAGCGATCTGTACATGCCTACTCGTGTTAGAGTATTTTTAAAAATACGGGCCCATAACATACTGAAAATCGATCTTTTAGGTGCCCAAAAGTCAATATGTGCATTCATATTCTGTACCCGTTTATATCTCAAATTCAGGCTCCAAACACCCGAAAATTCGATATTTTGGGGTCCCAGAAGCGATCTGTACATGCATACTCCGTGTTAGAATATTTTCAATATACAGGCCCAAAACATGCTGAAAATCGATATTTTAGGTGCCCAAAGTCGATATCTTAAATTCAGGCCCAAAACACCCGCAAATTCGATATTTTCGGGTCCCAAAAGAGATCTGTACATGCCTACTCCGTGCTAGAGTATTTTTAAAATGTAAGCCCAAAAAATACTGAAAATCGATCCTGTATGTGCCCAAAAGTCAATATGTACATGCATCTTCTGTACCCGTTTATATCTCAAATTCAGGCTCCAAACACCCGAAAATTAAGCGATCTGTACATGCCTACTCAGATACAGGCCCAAAACATGCTAAAAATTGATATTTAAGGTGCCCAAAGTATATATGTGTATGCATCTTTTGCACCCGTTTACATCCCAAATTCAACCTCAAAATTCCCGAAAATTCGATATTTTTGGGTCCCCGAAGCGATCAGTACATGCCTACTCAGTGCAAGAATATTTTTAAAATATTGGCTCAAAACATGCTAAAAATCGATATTTTAAGTGTCCAAAGTCTAAATGTGCATTCATCTTCTGTACCCGTTTATATCTCAAATTCAGGCTCAAAACACCCGAAAACTCGGTATTTTTGGGTCCTAAAAGCGATTTTTACATGCCTACTCCTAGTTAGAATGTTTTCAAGATACAGACCCAAAACATGCTAAAATCGATATTTTAGGTGCTAAAAGTCGATATGTGCATGCATCTTCAGTACCCGTTTATATCTCAAATTCAGGCTCAAAACACTCGAAAGTTCGATATTTTGGGGTCCCAGAAGCGATCTGTACATGCCTACTCCGTGTTAGAGTATTTTCAAAATACAGGCAGAAAACATGCTAAAAATAAATATTTTAGGTGCCCAAAGTCAATATGTGCATGCATCATCTGTACCCGTTTATATCTCAAATTCAGGCTCGAAACACCCAAAAATTCGATATTTTGCTGTCACAGAAACGATCTGTACTCAGTGCTAGAATATACTTTTAAAATATAGGCCCAAAACATGCTAAAATCGATATTTTAGGTGCCCAAAGTCGATATCTCAAATTCAGGCCCAAAACACCCGAAAATTCGATATTTTGTGGTCCCAGAAGCGATCTGTACATGCCTACTCCTTGTTAGAGTATTTTCAAAATACATGCAAAAAACATACTGAAAATCGATCTTTTAGGTGCCCAAAAGTCGATTTGTGCAATTATCTTCTGTACCCGTTTATATCTCAAATTCAAGTTCCAAACACCCTAAAATTCGATATTTTGGGGTCCCAGAAACGATCTGTACTCAGTGCTAGAATATTTTCAAAATATAGGCTCAAAACATCCCAAAAATCGATATTTTAAGTGTCCAAAGTCGATATGTGCATGCATCTTCTGTACCCGTTTACATCTCAAATTCAGGCTCAAAACACCCGAAAATTAGATATTTTGGGGTCCCAGAAGCAATCTGTACATGCATACTCCGTGTTAGTATATTTTCAAAATACAGGCCCAAAACATGTTGTAAATTGATATTTTATGTGCCCAAAGTCGATATCTCAAATTCAGGCCCAAAACACCCGCAAATTCGATATTTTCGGGTCCCAGAAGCAATCTGTACATGCCTACTCAGTGCTAGAATGTTTTCAAAATATAGGCTCAAAACATGGGAGTAATCGATATTTTAAGTGTCCAAAGTCGATGTGTGCATGCATCTTCTGTACCCGTTTATATCTCAAATTCAGCCTCAAAACACCCGAAAATTCGATATTTTGGGGTCCCAGAAACGATCTGTACTCAGTGCTAGAATATTTTCAAAATATAGGCCCAAAACATGCTAAAATCGATATTTTAGGTGCCCAAAGTCGATATCTCAAATTCAGGCCCAAAACACCCGAAAATTCGATATTTTGGGGTCCCAGAAGCGATCTGTACATGCCTACTCCGTGTTAGAGTATTTTCAAAATACAGGCCCAAAACATACTGAAAATCGATCTTTTAGGTGCCCAAAAGGCGATATGTGCATTCATCTTCTGTACCCGTTTATTTCTCAAATTCAGGCTCCAAACACCCTAAAATTCGATATTTTGGGGCCCTTAAAGCAATCTGTACATGCCTACTCAGATACAGGCCCAAAACATGCTGAAAATCGATATTTTAGGTGCCCAGAGTCAATATGTGTATGCATCTTCTGCACCCGTTTATATCCCAAATTCAAACTCAAAACACCCGAAAATTCGATATTTTGGGGTCCCAGAAGCAATCTGTACATGCCTACTCAGTGCTAGAATGTTTTCAAAATATAGGCTCAAAACATGCTAATAATCGATATTTTAAGTGTCCAAAGTCGATGTGTGCATGCATCTTCTGTACCCGTTTATATCTCAAATTCAGCCTCAAAACACCTGAAAATTCGATATTTTAAAGTCCCAGAAGCGATCTGTACATGCATACTCAGTGCTAGAATATTTTCAAAATATAGTTCCAAAACATGCTAAAAATCGATATTTTAAGTGTCCAAAGTCTATATGTGCATGCATCTTCTGTACCCGTTTATATCTCAAATTCAGGCTCAAAACACTCGAAAATTCGGTATTTTTGGGTCCTAGAAGCGATCTGTACATGCCTACTCCTAGTTAGAATGTTTTCAAGATACAGACCCAAAACATGCTAAAATCGATATTTTAGGTGCCCATAAGTCGATATGTGCATGCATCTTCAGTACCCGTTTATATCTCAAATGCAGGCTCAAAACACTCGAAAGTTCGATATTTTGGTGTCCCAGAAGCGATCTGTACATGCCTACTCCGTGTTAGAGTATTTTCAAAATAAAGGCTGAAAACATGCTGAAAATAAATATTTTAGGTGCCGAAAGTCAATATGTGCATGCATCTTCTGTATCCGTTTATATCTCAAATTAAGGCTCGAAACACCCAAAAATGCGATATTTTGGGGTCCCAGAAACGATCTGTACTCAGTGCTAGAATATTTTCAAAATATAGGCCCAAAACATGCTAAAATCGATATTTTAGGTGCCGAAAGTCGATATCTCAAATTCAGGCCCAAAACACCCGAAAATTTGATATTTTGGGGTCCCAGAAGCGATCTGTACATGCCTACTCGTGTTAGAGTATTTTTAAAAATACGGGCCCAAAACATACTGAAAATCGATCTTTTAGGTGCCCAAAAGTCAATATGTGCATTCATCTTCTGTACCCGTTTATATCTCAAATTCAGCCTCTAAACACCCGAAAATTCGATATTTTGGGGTCCCAGAAGCAATCTGTACATGCCTACTCATTGCTAGAATGTTTTCAAAATATAGTTCCAAAACATGCTAAAAATCGATATTTTAAGTGCACAAAGTCGATATCTCAAATTCAGGCCCAAAACATTCGAAAATTCGATATTTTGGGGTCCCAGAAGCAATCTGTACATGCCTACTCCGGGGTTGAGTATTTTCAAAATAGAGGCCCAAAACATACTGAAAATCGATCTTTTAGGTGCCCAAAAGTCGATATGTGCATGCATCTTCAGTACCCGTATATATCTCAAATTCAGGCTCCAAACAACCGAAAATTCGATATTTTGGGGTCCCAGAAATGATCTGTACTCAGTGCTAGAATATTTACAAAATATAGGCTCAAAACATCCCAAAAATCGATATTTTAAGTGTCCAAAGTCGATATGTGCATGCATCTTCTGTACCCGTTTATATCTCAAATTCAGGCTCAAAACACCCGAAAATTCGATATTTTGGGGTCCCAGAAGCGAAGTGTACATGCATACTCCGTGTTAGAATATTTTCAAAATACAGGCCCAAAACATGTTGAAAATCGATATTTTAGGTGCCCAAAGTCGATATCTCAAATTCAGGCCCAAAACACCCGAAAATTCGATATTTTCGGGTCCAAGAAGCGATCTGTACATGCCTACTCCATGCTAGAGTATTTTCAAAATACAGGCCCAAAACATACTGAAAATCGATCTTTTAGGTGCCCAAAAGTCGATATGTGCATTCATCTTCTGTACCCGTTTATATCTCAAATTCAGGCTCCAAACACCCTAAAATTCGATATTTTGGGGTCCTTAAAGCAATCTGTACATGCCTACTCAGATACAGGCCCAAAACATGCTGAAAATCGATATTTTAGGTGCCCAGAGTCAATATGTGTATGGATCTTCTGCACCCGTTTCTATCCCAAATTCAACCTCAAAACACCCGAAAATTCGATATTTTGGGGTCCCAGAAGCAATCTGTACATGCCTACTTAGTGCTAGAATGTTTTCAAAATATAGGCTCAAAACATGCTAGTAATCGATATTTTAAGTGTCCAAAGTCGATGTGTGCATGCATCTTCGGTACCCGTTTATATCTCAAATTCAGGCTCAAAACACCCGAAAATTCGATATTTTGGGGTCCCAGAAGCGATCTGTACATGCCAACTCCGTGTTAGAGTATTTTCAAAATACAGGCAAAAAACATACTGAAAATCGATCTTTTAGGTGCCCAAAAGTCGACATGTGCAATTATCTTCTGTACCCGTTTATATCTCAAATTCAAGCTCCAAACACCCTAAAATTCGATATTTTGGGGTCCCAGAAACGATCTGTACTCAGTGCTACAATATTTTCAAAATATAGGCTCAAAACATCCCAAAAATCGATATTTTAAGTGTCCAAAGTCGATATGTGCATGCATCTTCTGTACCCGTTTATATCTCAAATTCAGGCTCAAAACACCAGAAAATTAGATATTTTGGGGTCCCAAAAGCGAAGTATACATGCATACTCCGTGTTAGAATATTTTCAAAATACAGGCCCAAAACATGTTGAAAATCGATATTTTAGGTGCCCAAAGTCGATATCTCAAATTCAGGCCCAAAACACCCGAAAATTCGATATTTTGGGATCCCAGAAGCGATCTGTACATGCCTACTCCGTGTTAGAGTATTTTCAAAATACAGGCCCAAAACATACTGAAAATCGATCTTTTAGGTGCCCAAAAGTCAATATGTGCATTTATCTTCTGTACCCGTTTATATCTCAAATTCAGGCTCCAAACACCCGAAAATTCGATATTTTGGGGTCCCAGAAGCAATTTGTACATGTCTACTCATTGCTAGAATGTTTTCAAAATATAGTTCCAAAACATGCTAAAAATCGATATTTTAAGTGCATAAAGTCGATATCTCAAATTCAGGCCCAAAACATTCGAAAAATCGATATTTTGGGGTCCCAGAAGCAATCTGTACATGGCTACTCCGTGGTTGAGTATTTTCAAAATAGAGGCCCAAAACATACAGAAAATCAATCTTTTAGGTGCCCAAAAGTCAATATGTGCATGCATCTTCAGTACCCGTATATATCTCAAATTCAGGCTCAAAACATCCGAAAATTCGATATTTTGGGGTCCCAGAAATGATCTGTAATCAGTGCTAGAATATTTTTAAAATATAGGCCCAAAACATGCTAAAATCGATATTTTAGGTGCCCAAAGTCGATATCTCAAATTCAGGCCCAAAACACCCGAAAATTTGATATTTTGGGGTCCCAGAAGCGATCTGTACATGCCTACTCGTGTTAGAGTATTTTTAAAAATACTAACCCAAAACATACTGAAAATCGATCTTTTATGTGCCCAAAAGTCAATATGTGCATTCATCTTCTGTACCCGTTTATATCTCTAATTCAGGCTCCAAACACCCGAAAATTCGATATTTTGGGGTCCCAGAAGCGATCTGTACATGCCTACTCCGTGTTAGAGTATTTTCAAAATACAGGCAAAAAACATACTAAAAATCGATCTTTTAGGTGCCCAAAAGTCGACATGTGCAATTATCTTCTGTACCCGTTTATATCTCAAATTCAAGCTCCAAACACCCTAATATTCGATATTTTGGGGTCCCAGAAACGATCTGTACTCAGTGCTAGAATATTTTCAAAATATAGGCTCAAAACATCCCAAAAATCGATATTTTAAGTGTCCAAAGTCGATATGTGCATGCATCTTCTGTACCCGTTTATATCTCAAATTCAGGCTCAAAACAAACGAAAATTAGATATTTTGGGGTCCCAGAAGCGAAGTGTACATGCATACTCCGTGTTAGAATATTTTCAAAATACAGGCCCAAAACATGTTGAAAATCGATATTTTAGGTGCCCAAAGTCGAAATCTCAAATTCAGGCCCAAAACACCCGCAAATTCGATATTTTCTGGTCCCAGAAGCGATCTGTACATGCCTACTCCGTGCTAGAGTATTTTCAAAATACAGGCCCAAAACATACTGAAAATCGATCTTTTAGGTGCCCAAAAGTCGATATGTGCATTCATCTTCTGTACCCGTTTATATCTCAAATTAAGGCTCCAAAAGCCCTAAAATTCGATATTTTGGGGTCCTTAAAGCAATCTGTTCATGCCTACTCAGATACAGGCCCAAAACATGCTGAAAATCGATATTTTAGGTGCCCAGAGTCAATATGTGTATGGATCTTCTGCACCCGTTTATATCCCAAATTCAACCTCAAAACACCCGAAAATTCGATATTTTGGGGTCCCAGAAGCAATCTGTACATGGCTACTCCGTGGTTGAGTATTTTCAAAATAGAGGCCCAAAACATACTGAAAATCGATCTTTTAGGTGCCCAAAAGTCGATATGTGCATGCATCTTCAGTACCCGTATATATCTCAAATTCAGGCTCAAAACACCCGAAAATTCGATATTTTGGGGTCCCAGAAATGATCTGTACTCAGTGCTAGAATATTTTCAAAATATAGGCCCAAAACATGCTAAAATCGATATTTTAGGTGCCGAAAGTCGATATCTCAAATTCAGGCCCAAAACACCCGAAAATTTGATATTTTGGGGTCCCAGAAGCGATCTGTACATGCCTACTCTTGTTAGAGTATTTTTAAAAATACGGTCCCAAAACATACTGAAAATCGATCTTTTATGTGCCCATAAGTCAATATGTGCATTCATCTTCTGTACCCGTTTATATCTCAAATTCAGGCTCCAAACACCCGAAAATTCGATATTTTGGGGTCCCAGAAGCGATCTGTACATGCCTACTCCGTGTTAGAGTATTTTCAAAATACAGGCAAAAAACATAATGAAAATCGATCTTTTAGGTGCCCAAAAGTCGACATGTGCAATTATCTTCTGTACCCGTTTATATCTCAAATTCAAGCTCCAAACACCCTAAAACTCGGTATTTTGGGGTCCCAGAAACGATCTGTACTCAGTGCTAGAATATTTTCAAAATATAGGCTCAAAACATCCCAAAAATCGATATTTTAAGTGTCCAAAGTCGATATGTGCATGCATCTTCTGTACCCGTTTATATCTCAAATTCAGGCTCAAAACACCCGAAAATTAGATATTTTGGGGTCCCAGAAGCGAAGTGTACATGCATACTCAGTGCTAGAATATTTTCAAAATATAGGCCCAAAACATGCTAAAATCGATATTTTAGGTGCCCAAAGTCGATATCTCAAATTCAATCCCAAAACACCCGAAAATTCGATATTTTGGGGTCCCAGAAGCGATCTGTACATGCCTACTCCGTGTTAGAGTATTTTCAAAATACAGGCCCAAAACATACTGAAAATCGATCTTTTAGGTGCCCAAAAGTCGATATGTGCATTCATCTTCTGTAACCGTTTATATCTCAAATTCAGGCTCCAAACACCCTAAAATTCGATATTTTGGGGTCCTTAAAGCAATCTGTACATGCCTACTCAGATACTGGCCCAAAACATGCTGAAAATCGATATTTTAGGTGCCCAGAGTCAATATGTGTATGCATCTTCTGCACCCGTTTTATCCCAAATTCAACCTCAAAACACCCGAAAATTTGATATTTTGGGGTCCCAGAAGCAATCTGTACATGCCTACTCAGTGCTAGAATGTTTTCAAAATATAGGCTCAAAACATGCTAATAATCGATATTTTAAGTGTCCAAAGTCGATGTGTGCATGCATCTTCTGTACCCGTTTATATCTCAAATTCAGCCTCAAAACACCTGAAAATTCGACATTTTAAAGTCCCAGAAGCGATCTGTACATGCATACTCAGTGCTAGAATATTTTCAAAATATAGTTCCAAAACATGCTAAAAATCGATATTTTAAGTGTCCAAAGTCTATATGTGCATGCATCTTCTGTACCCGTTTATATCTCAAATTCAGGCTCAAAACACACGAAAATTCGGTATTTTTGGGTCCTAGAAGCGATCTGTACATGCCTACTCCTAGTTAGAATGTTTTCAAGATACAGACCCAAAACATGCTAAAATCGATATTTTAGGTGCCCAAAAGTCGATATGTGCATGCATCTTCAGTACCCGTTTATATCTCAAATGCAGGCTCAAAACACTCGAAAATTCGATATTTTGGGGTCCCAGAAGCGATCTGTACATGCCTACTCCGTGTTAGAGAGTTTTCAAAATACAGGCAGAAAACATGCTGAAAATAAATATTTTAGGTGCCCAAAGTCAATATGTGCATGCATCTTCTGTATCCGTTTATATCTCAAATTCAGGCTCGAAACACCCAAAAATTCGATATTTTGGGGTCCCAAAAACGATATGTACTCAGTGCTAGAATATTTTCAAAATATAGGCCCAAAACATGCTAAAATCGATATTTTAGGTGCCGAAAGTCGATATCTCAAATTCAGGCCCAAAACACCCGAAAATTTGATATTTTGGGGTCCCAGAAGCGATCTGTACATGCCTACTCGTGTTAGAGTATTTTTAAAAATACGGGCCCAAAACATACTGAAAATCGATCTTTTAGGTGCCCAAATGTCAATATGTGCATTCATCTTCTGTACCCGTTTATATCTCAAATTCAGGCTCGAAACACCCGAAAATTCGATATTTTTGGGTCCCAGAAGCAATCTGTACATGCCTACTCATTGCTAGAATGTTTTCAAAATATATTTCCAAAACATGCTAAAAATCGATATTTTAAGTGCACAAAGTCGATATCTCAAATTCAGGCCCAAAACATTCGAAAATTCGATATTTTGGGGTCCCAGAAGCAATCTGTACATGGCTACTCCGTGGTAGAGTATTTTCAAAATAGAGGCCCAAAACATACTGTAAATCGATCTTTTAGGTGCCCAAAAGTCGATATGTGCATGCATCTTCAGTACCCGTATATATCTCAAATTCAGGTCCAAACACCCAAAAATTCGATATTTTGGGGTCCCAAAAGCGATCTGTACATGCCTACTCCTAGTTAGAATGTTTTCAAGATACAGACCCAAAACATGCTAAAAATCGATATTTTATGTGCCCAAAAGTCGATATATGCATGCATCTTCAGTACCCGTTTTTATCTCAAATTCAGGCTTAAAACACCCGAAAATTCGATATTTTGGGGTCCCAGAAGCAATCTGTATATGTCTACTCTGTGTTAGAGTATTTTCAAAATACAGGCCCAAAACATGCTGAAAATCGATATTTTAGGTGCCCAAAGTCAATATGTGCATGCACCTTCTGTACCCGTTTATATCTCAAATTCAGGCTCAAAATACCCGAAATTTCGATATTTTTGGGTCTCAGAAGCGATCTGTACATGCCTACTCAGTACTAGAATATTTTCAAAATATAGACCCAATACATGCTAAAAATCGATATTTTAGGTGCCCAAAGTCGATATCTCAAATTCAGGCCCAAAACACTTGAAAATTCGATATTTTGGGGTCCCAGAAGCGATCTGTACATGCCTACTCAGTGTTAGAATATTTTCAAAATAAAGGCCCAAAACATGCTGAAAATCAATCTTTTATGTGCGCAAAAGTCGATATGTGCATGCATCTTCTGTACCCGTTTAAATCTCAAATTCAGGCTCCAAACACCCGAAAATTCGATATTTTGGGGTCCCAGAAGCGATCTGTATATGCCTACTCCGTTTTAGAGTATTTTCAAAATACAGGCCCAAAACATGCTGAAAATCCATATTTTAGTTGCCCAAAGTCAATATGTGTATGTATCTTATTCACCCGTTTATATCCCAAATTCAACCTCAAAACACTTGAAAATTCGATATTTTTGGGTCCCATAAGCGATCTGTACATGCCTACTTAGTACTAGAATATTTTCAAAATATAGGCTCAAAACATGCTAAAAATCGATATTATAAGTGTCCAAAGTCGATATGTGCATACATCTTCTGTACACGTTTATATCTCAAATTCAGGCTCAAAACACCCGAAAATTCAGTATTTTTGGGTCCTAGAAGCGATCTATACATGCCTACTCCTAGTTAGAATGTTTTCAAGATACAGACCCAAAACATGCTCAAAATCGATATTTTAGGTGCACAAAAGTTGATATGTGCATGCATCTTCAGTACCCGTTTATATATCAAATTCAGGCTCAAAACACCCGAAAATTCGATATTTTGGGGTCCCAGAAGCGATCTGTACATGCCTACTCCGTGTTAGAGTATTTTCAAAATACAGGCAGAAAACATGCTAAAAATAAATATTTTAGGTGCCCAAAGTCAATATCTGCTTGCATCTTCTGTACCTGTTTATATCTCAAATTCAGGCTCGAAACACCCGAAAATTCGATATTTTGGCGTCCCAGAAACGATCTGTACTCAGTGCTAGAATATTTTCAAAATATAGGTACAAAACATGCTAAAATCAATATTTTAGGTGCCCAAAGTCGATATCTAAAATTCAGGCCCAAAACACCCGAAAATTTGATATTTTGGGGTCCCAGAAACGATCTGTACTCAGTGCTAGAGTATTTTTAAAAATACAGGCCCAAAACATACTGAAAATCGATCTTTTAGGTGCCCAAAAGTCGATATGTGCATTCATCTTCTGTACCCGTTTATATCCCAAATTCAGGCTCCAAACACCCAAAAATTCGATATTTTGGGGTCCTTAATTAAAGCAATCTGTACATGCCTACTCAGATACAGGCCCAAAACATGCTGAAAATAGATATTTTAGGTGCCCAGAGTCAATATGTGTATGCATCTTCTGCACCCGTTTATATCCCAAGTTCAACCTCAAAACACCCGAAAATCCGATATTTTGGGGTCCCAAAAGCAATCTGTACGTGCCTACTCATTGCTAGAATGTTTTCAAAATATAGTTCCAAAACATGCTAAAAATCGATATTTAAAGTGCACAAAGTCGATATCTCAAATTCAGGCTCCAAACACCCGAAAATTCGATATTTTGGGGTCCCAGAAGCGATCTGTACATGCCTACTCCGTGTTAGAGTATTTTCAAAATACAGGCAGAAAACATGCTGAAAATAAATATTTTAGGTGCCCAAAGTCAATATCTGCATGCATCTTCTGTACCCGTTTATATCTCAAATTCAGGCTCGAAACACCCGAAAATTCGATATTTTGGGGTCCCAGAAACGATCTGTACTCAGTGCTAGAATATTTTCAAAAAATAGGTACAAAACATGCTAAAATCGATATTTTAGGTGCTCAAAGTCGATATCTAAAATTCAGGCCCAAAACACCCGAAAATTCGATATTTTGGGGTCCCAGAAACGATCTGTACTCAGTGCTAGAGTATTTTTAAAAATACAGGCCCAAAACATACTGAAAATCGATCTTTTAGGTGCCCAAAAGTCGATATGTGCATGCATCTTCTGTACCCGTTTATATCTCAAATTCAGGCTCCAAACACATGAAAATTCGATATTTTGGGGTTCCAGAAGCGATCTGTACATGCCTACTCAGTGCTAGAATATTTTCAAAATATAGTCCTAAAACATTCTAAAAATCGATATTTTATGTGCCCAACGTCGATGTCTCAAAATCAGGCCCAAAACACCCGAAAATTCGATATTTTGTGGTCCCAGAAGCGATTTGAGCATACCTACTCCGTGTTAGAGTATTTTTAAAATACAAGCCCAAAACATACTGAAAATCGATCGTTTAGGTGCCCAAAAGTCAATATGTGCATGACTCTTCTTTACCCGTTTCTATCACAAACTCAGGCTCAATACACCCGAAAATTTGATATTTTGATGTCCCAGAAGCGATCTGTACATGCCTACTCAGTGCTAGAATATTTTCAAAATATAGTCCAAAAACATGCTAAAAATCGATATTTTAGGTGCCCAAAGTCGATATCTCAAATTCAGGCCCAAAACACCCGAAAATTCGATATTTTGGGGTTCCAGAAGCGATCTGTACATGCCTACTCCGTGTTAGAGCATTTTCAAAATACAGGCCCAAAACATACTGAAAATCGATCATTTATGTGCCCAAAAGTCGATATGTGCATGCATCTTTTGTACCCGTTTATATCTCAAATTCAGGCTCCAAATACCCTAAAATTCGATATTTTGGGGTCCTAGAACCGATCTGTACATGCCTACTCCTAGTTGGAATGTTTTCAAGATACAGACCCAAAACATGCTCAAAATCGATATTTTAGGTGCCCCAAAGTCGATATGTTCATGCATCTTCAGTACCCGTTTATATCCCAAATTCAGGCTCAAAACACCCCAAAATTCGATATTTTGGGGTCCCAAAAACGATCTGTACATGACTACTCCGTGTTAGAGTATTTTCAAAATACAGGCCCAAAACATAATGAAAATCGATCTTTTAGGTGTCCAAAAGTCGATATGTGCATGCATCTTCAGTACCCGTTTATATCTCAAATTCAGGCTCAAAACACCCGAAAATTCGATATTTTGGGGTCCCAGAAGCGATCTCTACATGCCTACTCAGTACTAGAATGTTTTCAAAATATAGGCTCAAAAAATTCTAAAAATCGATATTATAAGTGTCCAAAGTCGATATGTGCATGTACCTTTTGTACCCGTTTAAATCTCAAATTCAACCTCAAAACACCCGAAAATTCGGTATTTTTGGGTCCTAGAAGCGATATGTACATGCCTACTTCTAATTAGAATGTTTTCAAGATACAGACGCAATACATGCTCAAAATCGATATTTTGGGTGCCTAAAAGTCGATATGTGCATACATCTTCAGTACCCGTTTATATCTCAAATTCAGTCTCAAAACAACCGAAAATTCGATATTTTTGGGTCCCAGAAGCGATCTGTACATGCCTACTCTGTGTTAGAGTATTTTCAAAATACAGGCCCAAAACATGCTGAAAATCGATATTTTAGGTGCCCAAAGTCAATATGTGCATGCATCTTCTGTACTCGTATATATCTCAAATTCAGGCTCCAAACACCTGAAAATTCGACATTATGGGGTCCCACAAGCGATCTGTACATGCCTACACAGATACAGGCCCAAAACACGCTGAAAATCGATATTTTAGGTGCCCAAAGTCAATATGTGTATGCATCTTCTGCACCCGTTTATATCCCAAATTCAACCTCCAAACACCCGAAAATTCGATATTTTAGGGTCCCAGAGGCTATCTGTACATGCCTACTCAGTGCTAGAATGCTTTCAAAATATAGGCTCAAAACATGCTAAAACTCGATATTTTAAGTTTCCAAAGTCGATATGTGCATACATCTTCTGTACCCGTTTATATCTCAAATTCAGGCTCAAAACACCCGAAAATTCGATATTTTGAGGTCCTAGAAGCGATCTGTGCATGCCTACTCAGTGCTAGAATATTTTCAAAACATAGTCCCAAAACATGCTAAAAAATCGATATTTTAGGTGCCCAAAGTCGATATCTCAAATTCAGGCCTAAAACACCCGAAAATTCGATATTATTGGGTCCCAGAAGCGATCTATACATGCCTACTCAGTGCTAGAATGTTTTCAAAATATAGGCTCAAAACATGCTAAAACTCGATATTTTAATTTTCCAAAGTCGATATGTGCATGTATTTTATGTACCCGTTTATATCTCAAATTCAGGCTCAAAACACCCGAAAATTCGATATTTTTGGGTCTTAGAAGCGATCTGTACATACCTACTCCTAGTTAGAATGTTTTTAAGATACAGACCCAAAACATGCTCAAAATCGGTATTTTTGGTGCCCGAAAGTCGATATGTGCATGCATCTTCTGTACCCGTTTATACGTTTATATCTCAAATTCAGGCTACAAACTCCCGAAAATTCGATATTTTGTAGTCATACAAGCGATCTGTACATGCCTACTCCTAGTTGGAATGTTTTCAAGATACAGACCAAAAACATGCTCAAAATCGATATTTTAGATGCCCAAAAGTCGATATGTTCATGCATCTTCAGTACCCCTTTATATTCCAAATTCAGGCTCAAAACACCCGAAAATTCGATATTTTGGGGTCCCAGAAGTAATCTGCACATGCCTACTCCGTGTTAGAGTATTTCAAAATACAGGCCCAAAACATGCTAAAAATCGATATTTTAAGTGCCCAAAGTCAATATGTGTATGTATCTTCTGCACCCGTTTATATCACAAATTTAACCTCAGAACACCCGAAAATTCGATATTTTTGGGTCCCAGAAGCGATCTGTACATGCCTACTCAGTGCTAGAATATTTTCAAAATATAATTCCAAAACATGCTAAAAATTGATATTTTTGGTGCCCAAAGTCGATATCTCAAATTCAGGCCCAAAACACCCGAAATATCGATATTTTGGGGTCTCAAAAGCGATCTGTACATGAATATTCAGATACAGGCCCAAAGCATGCTGAAAATCGATATATTAGGTGCCCAAAGTCAATATGTGTATGCATCTTCTGCAACCGTTTATATCACAAATTCAACCTCAGAACACCCGAAAATTCGATATTTTTGGGTCCCAGAAGCGATCTGTACATGCCTACTCAGTGCTAGAATGTTTTCAAAATATAGGCTAAAAATCGATATTTTAAGTGTCCAAAGTCGATATGTGCATGAATCTTCTGTACCCGTTTATATCTCAAATTCGGGATCAAAACACCCGAAAATTCGGAATTTTTGGGTCCTAGAAGCGATCTGTACATGCCTACTCCTAGTTAGAATGTTTTCAAGATACAGACCAATACATGCTCAAAATCGATATCTTTTGTGCCCAAAAGTCGATATGTGCATGCATCTTCAGTACCCGTTTTTATCTCAAATTCAGGGTTAAAACACCCGAAAATTCGATATTTTGGGGTCATAGAAGCGATCTGTACATGCCTACTCCGTGTTAGAATATTTTCAAAATACAGGCCCAAAACATGCTGAAAATCGATATTTTAGGTGCCCAAAGTCAATATGTGCATGCCTCTTCTCTACCCGTTTATATCTCAAATTCAACCTCAAAACATAATAAAACTCGGTATTTTTGGGTCCTAGAAGCGATCTGTACATGCCTACTCCTAGTTCGAATGTTTTCAAGATACAAACCCAAAACTTGCTCAAAATCGATATTTCAGGTGTCCAAAAGTCGATATGTGCATGTATCTTCAGTACCCGTTTTTATCTCAAATTCAGGGTTAAAACACCCGAAAATTCGATATTTTGGGGTCCCAGAAGCGATCTGTACATGCCTACTCAGTGCTAGAATTTTTTCAAAATATAGGCTCAAAACATGCTAAAAATCGATATTTTAAGTGTCCAAAGTCGATATGTGTATGCATCTTCTGTACCTGTATATTTCTTAAATTCAGGCTCAAAACACCCGAAAATTCGGTATTTTGGGGGTCCTACAAGCAATCTGTACATGCCTACTCCTAGTTCGAATGTTTTCAAGATACAAACCCAAAACTTGCTCAAAATCGATATTTTAGGTGTCAAAAAGTCGATATGTGCATTCATCTTTAGTACCCGTTTATATCTCAAATTCAGGCTCAAAACACCCGAAAATTCGATATTTTGGGGTCCCAGAAGTAATCTGCACATGCCTACTCCGTGTTAGAGTATTTCAAAATACAGGCCCAAAACATGCTAAAAATCGATATTTTAAGTGCCCAAAGTCAATATGTGTATGTATCTTCTGCACCCGTTTATATCACAAATTTAACCTCAGAACACCCGAAAATTCGATATTTTTGGGTCCCAGAAGCGATCTGTACATGCCTACTCAGTGCTAGAATATTTTCAAAATATAATTCCAAAACATGCTAAAAATCGATATTTTTGGTGCCCAAAGTCGATATCTCAAATTCAGGCCCAAAACACCCGAAATATCGATATTTTTGGGTCTCAAAAGCGATCTGTACATGAATATTCAGATACAGGCCCAAAGCATGCTGAAAATCGATATATTAGGTGCCCAAAGTCAATATGTGTATGAATCTTCTGCAACCGTTTATATCACATATTCAACCTCAGAACACCTGAAAATTCGATATTTTTTGGTCCCAAAAGCGATCTGTACATGCCTACTCAGTGCTAGAATTTTTTTTAAAATATAGGCTCAAAACATGCTAAAAATCGATATTTTAAGTGTCCAAAGTCGATATGTGCAAGCATCTTCTGTACCCGTTTATATCTCAAATTCGGGATCAAAACACCCGAAATTTCGGTATTTTTGGTTCCCAGAAGAGATCTGTAGATGCCTTCTCCTAGTTAGAATGTTTTCAAGATACAGACCTAAAACATGCTCAAAATCGATATTTTATGTGCCCAAAAGTCGATATGTGCATACATCAACAGTACCCGTTTATATCTCAAAATCAGGGTTAAAACACAAGATAATTCGATATTTTGGGGTCCCAGAAGCGATCTGTACATGCCTTCTCCGAGTTAGAGTATTTTTAAAAATACAGGCCCAAAACATGCTGAAAATCGATATTTTAGGTACCCAAAGTCAATATGTGCATGACTCTTCTCTACCCGTTTATATCTCAAATTCAACCTCAAAACACAAGAAAATTCGGTATTTTTGGGTCCTAGAAGCGATCTGTTCATGCCTACTTCTAGTTCGAATGTTTTCAAGATACAAACCCAAAACTTGCTCAAAATCGATATTTTAGGTGTCCAAAAGTCGATATGTGCATGCATCTTCTGTACCCGTTTATATTTCAAATTCGGGATCAAAATACCCGAAAATTCGGTATTTTTGGTTCCCAGAAGAGATCTGTAGATGCCTACTCCTAGTTAGAATGTTTTCAAGATACAGACCTAAAACATGCTCAAAATCGATATTTTAGGTGTCCAAAAGTCGATATGTGCATACATCTACAGTACCCGTTTATATCTCAAATTCAGGGTTAAAACACCTGATAATTCGATATTTTGGGGTCCCAGAAGCGATCTGTACATGCCTACTCAGTGCTAGAATTTTTTCAAAATATAGGCTCAAAACATGCTAAAAATCGATATTTTAAGTGTCCAAAGTCGATATGTGCATGCATCTTCTGTACCCGTTTATATCCCAAATTCAACCTCAAAACACCCGAAAATTCGATATTTTTGGGTCCCAGAAGCCATCTGTACATGCCTACTCTGTGCTAGAATGTTTTCAAAATATAGGCTCAAAACATGATAAAAATCGATATTTTAAGTGTCCAAAGTCGATATGTGCATGCATCTTCTGTACCTGTATATTTCTCAAATTCAGGCTCAAACACCCGAAAATTCGAGATTTTGGGGTCCCAGAAGTAATCTGCACATGCCTACTCCGTGTTAGAGTATTTTTCAAAATACAGGCCCAAAACATGCTAAAAATCGATATTTTAGGTGCCCAAAGTCAATATGTGTATGTATTTTCTGCACCCGTTTATATCACAAATTCAACCTCAGAACACCCGAAAATTCGATATTTTTGGGTCCCAGAAGCGATCTGTACATGCCTACTCTGTGCTAGAATGTTTTCAAAATATAGGCTCAAAACATGCTAAAAATCGATATTTTAAGTGTCCAAAGTCGATATGTGCATGCATCTACTGTACCCGTTTATATCTCAAATTTGGGATCAAAACACCCGAAAATTCGGTATTTTTGGTTCCTAAAAGAGATTTGTAGATGTCTACTCCTAGTTAGAATGTTTTCAAGATACAGACCCAAAACATGCTCAAAATCGATATTTTAGGTGCCCAAAAGTCGATATGTGCATGAATCTACAGTACCCGTTTATATCTCAAATTCAGGGTTAAAACACCCGCTAATCCGATATTTTGGGGTCCCAGAAGCGATCTGTACATTTCTACTCAGTGCTAGAATGTTTTCAAAATATAGGCTTAAAACATGCTAAAAATCGATATTTTAAGTGTCCAAAGTCGATATGTGCATGTATCTTCTGTACCCGTTTATATCCCAAATTCAACCTCAAAACACCCGAAAATTCGATACTGAAAATCGATCATTTATGTGCCCAAAAGTCGATATGTGCATGCATCTTTTGTACCCGTTTATATCTCAAATTCAGTCTCCAAATACCATAAAATTCGATATTTTGGGGTCCTTAATTAGAGCAATCTGTACATGCCTACTCAGATACAGGCCCAAAACATGCTGAAAATAGATATTTTAGGTGCCCAGAGTCAATATGTGTATGCATCTTCTGCACCCGTTTGTATCCCAAGTTCAACCTCAAAACAGACGAAAATTCGATATTTTGGGGTCCCTGAAGCGATCTGTACATGCCTACTCTGTGTTAGAATATTTTCAAAATACAGGCCCAAAACATGCAGAAAATAAATATTTTAGGTGCCCAAAGTCAATATGTACATGCATCTTCCGTACCCTTTTATATCTCAAATTCAGCCTCAAAACACCCGAAAATTCGGTATTTTTGGGTCCTAGTAGCGATCTGTACATGTCTACTCAGTGCTAGAATGCTTTCAAAATATAGGCTCAAAACATGCTAAAACTCGATATTTTAAGTTTCCAAAGTCGATATGTGCATACATCTTCTGTACCCGTTTATATCTCAAATTCAGGCTCAAAACACCCGAAAATTCGGTATGTTTGGGTCCTAGAAGCGATCTGTACATGCCTACTCCGTGTTAGAGTATTTTCAAAATACAGGCCCAAACCATGCTGAAAATCGATATTTTAGGTGCCCAAAGTCAATATGTTCTTGCATCTTCTGTACCCGTTTATATCTCAAATTCAGGCTTAAAACACCCGAAACTTCGATATTTTGAAGTCCTAGAAGCGATCTGTGCATGCCTACTCAGTGCTAGAATATTTTCAAAATATAGTCCCAGAACATGCTAAAAAATCGATATTTTAGGTGCCCAAAGTCGATATCTCAAATTCAGACCCAAAACACCCGAAAATTTGATATCATTGGGTCCCAGAAGCGATCTGTACATGCCTAGTCAGTGCTAGAATGTTTTCAAAATATAGGCACAAAACATGGTAAAACTCGATATTTTAAGTTTCCAAAGTCGATATGTGCATGCATCTTCCGTAACCGTTTATATCTCAAATTCAGGGTCAAAGCACCCGAAAATTCGATATTTTTGGGTCCTAGAAGCGATCTGTACATGCCTACTCCTAGTTGGAATGTTTTCAAGATACAGACCCAAAACATGCTCAAAATCGATATTTTAGGTGCCCCAAAGTCGATATGTTCATGCATCTTCTGTACCCGTTTATATCCCAAATTGAGGCTCAAAACACCCCAAAATTCGATATTTTGGGGTCCCAGAAACGATCTGTACATGACTACTCCGTGTTAGAGTATTTTCAAAATACAGGCCCAAAACATACTGAAAATCGATCTTTTAGGTGCCAAAAAGTCGATATGTGCATGCATCTTCTGTACCCGTTTATATTCCAAATTCAACCTCAAAACACCCGAAAATTCGATATTTTTGGGTCCCAGAAGCGATCTGTACATGCCTACTCTGTGCTAGAATGTTTTCAAAATATAGGCCGAAAACATGTTAAAAATCGACATTTTAAGTGTCCAAAGACGATATGTGCATGCATCTTCTGTACCCGTTTATATCTCAAATTCAGGCTCAAAACACCCGAAAATTCGTTTTTTTTTGGGTCCTAGAAGCGATCTTTACATGCCTACTCCTAGTTTGAATGTTTTCAAGATACAGACCCAAACTTGCTCAAAATCGATATTTTAGGTGTCCAAAAGTCGATATGTGCATGCATCTTCAGTACCCGTTTATATCTCAAATTCAGGCTCAAAACACCCGAAAATTCTATATTTTTGGGTCCCAGAAGCGATCTGTACATGCCTATTCAGATACAGGCCCAAAACATGCTAAAAAACGATATATTAGGTGCTTAAAGTCAATATGTGTATGCATCTTCTGCAAACTTTTATATCACAAATTCAACCTCAGAACACCCGAAAATTCGATATTTTTGGGTCCCAGAAGCGATCTGTACATGCCTACTCCTAGTTAGAATGTTTTCAAGATACAGACCCAAAACATGCTCAAAATCGATATTTTAGGTGCCCAAAGTCAATATGTGTATGTATCTTCTGCACCTGTTTATATCACAAATTCAACCTCAGAACACCCGAAAATTCGATATTTTTGGGTCCCAGAAGCGATCTGTACATGCCTACTCAGTGCTAGAATGTTTTCAAAAAATAGTTCCAAAACAAACTAAAAATCGATATTTTAAGTGCACAAAGTCGATATCTCAAATTCAGGCCCAAACATTCGAAAATTCGATATTTTGGGGTCCCAGAAGCGATCTGTACATGCCTACTCCGTGTTAGAGTATTTTCAATATACAGGCCCAAAACATGTTAAAAATTTATCTTTTAGGTGCCCAAAAGTCGATATGTGCATGCATCTTCTGTACCCGTTTATATCTCAAATTCAGGCTCCAAACACCCGAAAATTCTATATTTTTGGGTCCCAGAAGCGATCTGTACATGCCTACTCAGTGCCAGAATGTTTTCAAAACATTGGCTGAAAACATGCTAAAAATCGATATTTTAAGTTTCCAAAGTCGATATGTGCATGTACCTTCTGTACACGTTTATATCTCAAATTCAGGCTCAAAACACCCGAAAATTCGATATTTTGGGATCCCAGAAGCGATCTGCACATGCCTACTTCATGTTAGAGTATTTTAAATATACAGACAGAAAACAAGATGAAAATAAATATTTTAGGTGCCCAAAGTCAATATGTGCATGCATCTTCTGTACCCGTTTATATCTCAAATTCAGGCTCGAAACACCCAAAAATTCGATATTTTGGGGTCCCAGAAACGATCTGTACTCAGTGTTGGAATATTTTCAAAATATAGGCCCAAAACATGCTAAAATCGATATTTTAGGTGAACAAAGTCAATATCCCAAATTCTGGCCCAAAACATTCGAAAATTCGATATTTTGGGGTCCCAGAAGCGATCTGTACATGCCTACTCCGTGTTAGAGTATTTTCAAAATACAGGCCCAAAACATGTTAAAAATTGATCTTTTAGGTGCCCAAAAGTCGATATGTGCATGCATCTTCTGTACCCGTTTATATCTCAAATTCAGGCTCCAAACACCCGAAAATTCTATATTTTTGGGTCCCAGAAGCAATCTGTACATGCCTACTCAGTGCTAGAATGTTTTCAAAACATTGGCTGAAAACATGCCAAAAATCGATATTTTAAGTTTCCAACGTCGATAATATTGTGCATGTACCTTCTGTACCCGTTTATATCTCAAATTCAGGCTCAAAACACCCGAAAATTAGGTATTTTTGGGTCCTAGAAGCGATCTGTACATGCCTACTCCTGGTTAGAATGTTTTTAAGATACAGACCCAAAACATGCTCAAAATCGATATTTTAGGTGCCCAAAAGTCGATATGTGCATGCATCTTCTGTACCCGTTTATATCTCAAATTCAGGCTCCAAACACCCGAAAATTCTATATTTTTGGGTCCCAGAAGCGATCTGTACATGCCTACTCAGTGCTAGTATGTTTTCAAAACATTGGCTGAAAACATGCCAAAAATCGATATTTTAAGTTTCCAAAGTCGATAATATTGTGCATGTACCTTCTGTACCCGTTTATCTCTCAAATTCAGGCTCAAAACACCCGAAAATTCGGTATTTTTGGGTCCTAGAAGCGATCTGTACATGCCTACTCCTGGTTAGAATGTTTTCAAGATACAGACCCAAAACATGCTCAAAATCGATATTTTAGGTGCCCAAAAGTCGATATGTGCATGCATCATCAGTACCCGTTTACATCACAAACTAAGGCTCAATACACCCGAAAATTTGATATTTTGATGTCCCAGAAGCGATCTGTACGTGCCTACTCAGTGCTAGAATATTTTCAAAATATAGTCCCAAAACATGCTAAAAATCGATATTTTAGGTGCCCAAAGTCGATATCTCAAATTCAGGCCCAAAACACCGGAAAATTCGATATTTTGGGGTTCCAGAAGCGATCTGTACATGCCTACTTCGTGTTAGAGCATTTTCAAAATACAGGCCCAAAACATACTGAAAATCGACCATTTATGTGCCCAAAAGTCGATATGTGCATGCATCTTCTGTACCCGTTTATATCTCAAATTGAGGCTCCAAACACCCGAAAATTCGACATTATGGGGTCGCACAAGCGATCTGTACATGCCTACTCAGATACAGGCCCAAAACACGCTGAAAATCGAAATTTTAGGTGCCCAAAGTCAATATGTGTATGCATCTTCTGCACCCGTTTATATCCCAAATTCAACCTCAAAACACCCGAAAAATCGGTATTTTTGGGTCCTAGAAGCGATCTGTACATGCCTACTCCTAGTTAGAATGTTTTCAAAATACATGCCCAAAACATGCTGAAAATCGATATTATAGGTGCCCAAAGTCAATACGTGTATGCATCTTCTGCACCCGTTTATATCCGAAATTCAACCTCAAAACGCCCGAAAATTCGATATTTTGGGGTCCCAGAAGCAATCTGTACATGGCTACTCCGTGGTAGAGTATTTTCAAAATAGAGGCCCAAAACATACTGAAAATCGATCTTTTAGGTGCCCAAAAGTCGATATGTGAATGCATCTTCAGTACCCGTATATATCTCAAATTCAGGCTCAAAACCTCCGAAAATTCGATATTTTGGGGTCCCAGAAGCGATCTGTACATGCCTACTCCTGGTTAGAATGTTTTCAAGATACAGACCCAAAACATGCTCAAAATCGATATTTTAGGTGCCCAAAAGTCGATATGTGCATGGATCATCAGTACCCGTTTATATCTCAAATTCAGGCTCAAAACTCTCGAAAATTCGATATTTTGGGGTCCCAGAGGCGATCTGTACATGCCTACTCCGTGTTAGAGTATTTTCAAAATACAGGCAGAAAACATGCTGAAAATCAATATTTTAGGTGCCCAAAGTAAATATGTGCTTGCATCTTCTGTACCCGTTTATATCTCAAATTCAGGCTCGAAACACCCTAAAATTCGATATTTTGGGGTCCCAGAAACGATCTGTACTCAGTGCTAGAATATTTTCAAAATATAGGCCCAAAACATGCTAAAATCGATATTTTAGGTGCCCAAAGTCGATATCTCAAACTCAGGCCCAAAACACCCGAAAATTCGATATTTTGGGGTCCCAGAAGCGATCTGTACATGCCTACTCCGTGTTAGAGTATTTTTTAAAATACAGGCCCAAAACATACTGAAAATCGATCTTTTAGGTGCCCAAAAGTCGATATGTGAATGCATCTTTAGTACCCGTATATATCTCTTTTCAGGCTCAAAACCTCCGAAAATTCGATATTTTGGGGTCCCAGAAGCGATCTGTACATGCCTACTCCTGGTTAGAATGTTTTCAAGATACAGACCCAAAACATGCTCAAAATCGATATTTTAGGAGCCCAAAAGTCGATATGTGCATGGATCATCAGTACCCGTTTATATCTCAAATTCAGGCCCAAAACACCCGAAAATTCGATATTTTGGGGTCCCAGAAGCGATCTGTACATGCCTACTCCGTGTTAGAGTATTTTTTAAAATACAGGCCCAAAACATACTGAAAATCGATCTTTTTGGTGCCCAAAAGTCGATATGTGCATTCATCTTCTGTACCCGTTTATATCTCAAATTCAGGCTCCAAACACCCTAAAATTCGATATTTTGGGGTCCTTAAAGCAATCTGTACATGCCTACTCAGATACAGGCCCAAAACATGCTGAAAATAGATATTTTAGGTGCCCAGAGTCAATATGTGTATGCATCTTCTGCACCCGTTTATATCCCAAGTTCAACCTCAAAATACCCGAAAATTCGATGTTTTGGGGTCCCAGAAGCAATCTGTACATGCCTACTCATTGCTAGAATGTTTTCAAAATATAGTTCCAAAACATGCTAAAAATCGATATTTTAAGTGCACCGAGTCGATATCTCAAATTCAGGCCCAAAACATTCGAAAATTCGATATTTTGGGGTCCCCGAAGCGATCTGTACATGGCTACTCCGTGTTAGAGTATTTTCAAAATACAGGCCCAAAACATGTTAAAAATTGATCTTTTAGGTGCCCAAAAGTCGATATGTGCATGCATCTTCTGTACCCGTTTATATCTCAAATTCAGGCTCCAAACACCCGAAAATTCTATATTTTTGGGTCCCAGAAGCAATCTGTACATGCCTACTCAGTGCTAGAATGTTTTCAAAACATTGGCTGAAAACATGCCAAAAATCGATATTTTAAGTTTCCAAAGTCGATAATATTGTGCATGTACCTTCTGTACCCGTTTATATCTCAAATTCAGGCTCAAAACACCCGAAAATTAGGTATTTTTGGGTCCTAGAAGCGATCTGTACATGCCTACTCCTGGTTAGAATGTTTTTAAGAAACACACCCAAAACATGCTCAAAATCGATATTTTAGGTGCCCAAAAGTCGATATGTGCATGCATCTTCTGTACCCGTTTATATCTCAAATTCAGGCTCAATACACCCGAAAATTCTATATTTTTGGGTCCCAGAAGCGATGTGTACATGCCTACTCAGTGCTAGAATATTTTCAAAATATAGTCCCAAAACATGCCAAAAATCGATATTTTAGGTGCCCAACGTCGATATCTCAAAATCAGGCCCAAAACACCCGAAAATTCGATATTTTGTGGTCCCAGAAGCGATTTGAGCATACCTACTCCGTGTTAGAGTATTTTTAAAATACAAGCCCAAAACATACTGAAAATCGATCTTTTAGGTGCCCAAAAGTCGATATGTGCATGCATCTTCTGTATCCGTTTATATCTCAAATTCAGGCTCCAAAAACCCGAAAATTCGATATTTTAGGGTCCCAGAAGCGATCTGTTCATGCATACACCGTGTTAGAGTATTTTCAATATGCAGGCCCAAAACATGCTGAAAATCGATATTTTAGGTGCCCAAAGTCAATATGTGCATGTCTCTTCTGTACCCGTTTTTTCCACAAACTCTGGCTCAATACACCCGAAAATTTGATATTTTGATGTCCCAGAAGCGATCTGTACATGCCTACTCAGTGCTAGAATATTTTCAAAATATAGTCCCAAAACATGCTAAAAATCGATATTTTAGGTGCCCAGTGTCGATATCTCAAATTCAGGCCCAAAACACCGTAAAATTCGATATTTTGGGGTTCCAGAAGCGATCTGTACATGCCTACTCCGTGTTAGAGCATTTTCAAAATACAGGCCCAAAACATACTAAAAATCGATCATTTATGTGCCCAAAAGTCGATATGTGCATGCATCTTCTGTACCCGTTTATATCTCAAATTCAGGCTCCAAACACCCGAAAATTCGACATTATGGGGTCACACAAGCGATCTGTACATGCCTACTCAGATACAGGCCCAAAACACGCTAAAAATCGAAATTTTAGGTGCCCAAAGTCAATATGTGTATGCATTCTCTGCACCCGTTTATATCCCAAATTCAACCTCAAAATACCCGAAAAATCGGTATTTTTGGGTCCTAGAAGCAATCTGTACATGCCTACTCCTAGTTAGAATGTTTTCAAATTCCAGGCCCAAAACATGCTGAAAATCGATATTATAGGTGCCCAAAGTCAATATGTGTATGCATCTTCTGCACCCGTTTATATCTCAAATTCAACCTCAAAACACCTGAAAATTCAATATTTTTGGGTCCCAGAAGCTAACTGTACATGCCTACTCAGCGCTAGATTATTTTCAAACTATAGGCCCAAAACATGCTAAAAATCGATATTTTAGGGGCCCAAAGTCGATATATCAAATTCAGACCCAAAACACCCGTAAATTCGATATTTTGGGGCCCCAGAAGCGATCTGTACGCATTGCTAGAATATTTTTAAAAATACAGGCCCAAAACATACTGAAAATCGATCTTTTAGGTGCCCAAAAGTCGATATGTGCATACATCTTCAGTACCCGTTTATATCTCAAATTCAGTCTCAAAACAACCAAAAAATCGATATTTTTGGGTCCCAGAAGCGATCTGTACATGCCTACCCTGTGTTAGAGTATTTTCAAAATACAGGCCCACAACATGCTGAAAATCGATATTTTAGGTGACCAAAGTCAATATGTGCATGCATCTTCTGTACCTGTTTATATCTCAAATTCAGGCTCCAAACACCCAAAAATTCGATATTTTGGGGTCCTTAATTAAAGCAATCTGTACATGCCTACTCAGATACAGGCCCAAAACATTCTGAAAATAGATATTTTAGGTGCCCAGAGTCAATATGTGTATGCATCTTCTGCACCCGTTTATATCCCAAGTTCAACCTCAAAACACCCGAAAATTCGATATTTTGGGGTCCCAGAAGCAATCTGTACATGCCTAATCATTGCTAGAATGTTTTCAAAATATAGTTCCAAAACATGCTAAAAATCGATATTTAAAGTGCACAAAGTCGATATCTCAAATTCAGGCTCCAAACACCCGAAAATTCGATATTTTGGGGTCCCAGAAGCGATCTGTACATGCCTACTCCTGGTTAGAATGTTTTCAAGATACAGACCCAAAACATGCTCAAAATCGATATTTTAAGTGCCAAAAAGTCGATATGTGCATGAATCGTCAGTACCCGTTTATATCTCAAATTCAGGCTCAAAACACTCGAAAATTCGATATTTTGGGGTCCCAGAAGCGATCTGTACATGCCTACTCCGTGTTAGAGTATTTTCAAAATACAGGCAGAAAACATGCTGAAAATAAATATTTTAGGTGCCCAAAGTCAATATCTGCATGCATCTTCTGTACCCGTTTATATCTCAAATTCAGGCTCGAAACACCCGAAAATTCGATATTTTGGGGTCCCAGAAACGATCTGTACTCAGTGCTAGAATATTTTCAAAAATATAGGTAAAAAACATGCTAAAATCGATATTTTAGGAGCCCAAAGTCGATATATAAAATTCAGGCCCAAAACACCCGAAAATTCGATATTTTGGGGTCCCAAAAACGATCTGTACTCAGTGCTAGAGTATTTTTAAAAATACAGGCCCAAAACATACTGAAAATCGATCTTTTAGTTGCCCAAAAGTCGATATGTGCATTCATCTTCTGTACCCGTTTATATCTCAAATTCAGGTTCCAAACACCCTAAAATTCGATATTTTGGGGTCCTTAATTAAAGCAATCTGTACATGCCTACTCAGATACAGGCCCAAAACATGCTGAAAATAGATATTTTAGGTGCTCAGAGTCAATATGTGTATGCATCTTCTGCACCCGTTTGTATTCCAAGTTCAACCTCAAAACAGACGAAAATTCGATATTTTGGGGTCCCAGAAGCGATCTGTACATGCCTACTCTGTGTTAGAGTATTTTCAAAATACAGGCCCAAAACATGTTAAAAATTGATCTTTTAGGTGCCCAAAAGTCGATATGTGCATGCATCTTCTGTACCCGTTTATATCTCAAATTCAGCCTCAAAACACCTGAAAATTCGATATTTTAAAGTCCCAGAAGCGATCTGTACATGCTTACTCAGTGCTAAAATGTTGTCAAAACATAGGCTGAAAACATGGCAAAAATCAATATTTTAAGTTTCCAAAGTCGATATGTGCATGTACCTTCTGTACCCGTTTATATCTCAAATTCAGGCTCAAAACACCCGAAAATTCGGTATTTTTGGGTCCTAGAAGCGATCTGTACATGCCTACTCCTGGTTAGAATGTTTTCAAGATACAGACCCAAAATATGCTCAAAATCGATATTTTAGGTGCCCAAAAGTCGATATGTGCATGCATCATCAGTACCCGTTTAAATCTCAAATTCAGGCTCAAAACACCCGAAAATTCGATATTTTGGAGTCCCAGAAGCGATCTGTACATGCCTACTCCGGGTTAGAGTATTTTCAAAATACAGGCCCAAAATATGCAGAAAATAAATATTTTAGGTTCCCAAAGTCAATATGTGCATGCATCTTCTATACCCGTTTATATCACAAATTTAGTCTCAATACACCCGAAAATTTGATATTTTGATGTCCCAGAAGCGATCTGTACATGCCTACTCAGTGCTAGAATATTTTCAAAATATAGTCCCAAAACATTCTAGAAATCGATATTTTAGGTGCCCAACGTCGATGTCTCAAAATCAGGCCCAAAACACCCGAAAATTCGATATTTTGTGGTCCCAGAAGCGATTTGAGCATACCTACTCCGTGTTAGAGTATTTTTAAAATTCAAGCCCAAAACATACTGAAAATCGATCTTTTAGGTGCCCAAAAGTCGATATGTGCATGCATCTTCTGTACCCGTTTATATCTCAAATTCAGGCTCCAAAAACCCGAAAATTCGATATTTTAGGGTCCCAGAAGCGATCTGTTCATGCATACACCGTGTTAGAGTATTTTAAATATACAGGCCCAAAACATGCTGAAAATCGATATTTTAGGTGCCCAAAGTCAATATGTGCATGCCTCTTCTGTACCCGTTTTTATCACAAACTCAGGCTCAATACACCCGAAAATTTGATATTTTGATGTCCCAGAAGCGATCTGTACATGCCTACTCAGTGCTAGAATATTTTCAAAATATAGTCCAAAAACATGCTAAAAATCGATATTTTAGGTGCCCACTGTCGATATCTCAAATTCAGGCCCAAAACACCCGAAAATTCGATATTTTGGGGTTCCAGAAGCGATCTGTACATGCCTACTCCGTGTTAGAGCATTTTCAAAATACAGGCCCAAAACATACTGAAAATCGATCATTTATGTGCCCAAAAGTCGATATGTGCATGCATCTTTTGTACCCGTTTATATCTCAAATTCAGGCTCCAAACACCCTAAAATTCGATATTGTGGGGTCCTTAATTAAAGCAATCTGTACATGCCTACTCAGATACAGGCCCAAAACATGCTGAAAATAGATATTTTAGGTGCCCAGAGTCAATATGTGTATGCATCATCTGCACCCGTTTGTATCCCAAATTCAACCTCAAAACAGACGAAAATTCGATATTTTGGTTTCCTAGATGCGATCTGTACATGCCTACTCTGTGTTAGAATATTTTCAAAATACAGGCCCAAAACATGTTAAAAATTGATCTTTTAGGTGCCCAAAAGTCGATATGTGCATGCATCTTCTGTACCCGTTTATATCTCAAATTCAGGCTCCAAACACCCGAAAATTCGATATTTTCGGGTTCCACAAGTGATCTGTACATGCCTACTCAGTGCTAAAATGTTTTCAAAACATAGGCTGAAAACATGGCAAAAATCGATATTTTAAGTTTCCAAAGTCGATATGTGCATGTACCTTCTGTACCCGTTTATATCTCAAATTCAAGCTCAAAACACCCAAAAATTCGGTATTTTTGGGTCCTAGAAGCGATCTGTATATGCCTACTCCTGGTTAGAATGTTTTCAAGATACAGACCCAAAATATGCTCAAAATCGATATTTTAGGTGCCCAAAAGTCGATATGTGCATGCATCATCAGTACCCGTTTATATCTCAAATTCAGGCTCAAAACACCCGAAAATTCGATATTTTGGAGTCCCAGAAGCGATCTGTACATGCCTACTCCGTGTTAGAGTATTTTCAAAATACAGGCCCAAAACATGCAGAAAATAAATATTTTAGGTGCCCAAAGTCAATATGTACATGCATCTTCTGTACCCGTTTATATCACAAATTCAGGCTCAATACACCCGAAAATTTGATATTTTGATGTCCAAGAAGCGATCTGTACATGCCTACTCAGTGCTAGAATATTTTCAAAATATAGTCCAAAAACATGCTAAAAATCGATATTTTAGGTGCCCAAAGTCGATATCTCAAATGCAGGCCCAAAACACCCGAAAATTCGATATTTTGGGGTCCCAGAAGCGATCTGTACATGCTTACTCCGTGTTAGAGTATTTTTAAAAATACAGGCCCAAAACATACTGAAAATCGATCTTTTAGGTGCCCAAAAGTCGATATGTGCATTCATCTTCTGTACCCGTTTATATCTCAAATTCAGGCTCCAAACACCCTAAAATTTGATATTTTGGGGTCCTTAATTAAAGCAATCTGTACATGCCTACTCAGATACAGGCCCAAAACATGCTGAAAATAGATATTTTAGGTGCCCAGAGTCAATATGTGTATGCATCTTCTGCACCTGTTTATATCCCAAGTTCAACCTCAAAACACCCGAAAATTCGATATTTTGGGGTCCCAGAAGCAACCTGTACGTGCTTACTCATTGCTAGAATGTTTTCAAAATATAGTTCCAAAACATGCTAAAAATCGATATTTTAAGTGCACAAAGTCGATATCTCAAATTCAGGCCCAAAACATTCGAAAATTCGATATTTTGGGGTCCAAGAAGCGATCTGTACATGGCTACTCCGTGGTAGAGTATTTTTAAAATATAGGCCCAAAACATACTGAAAATCGATCTTTTAGGTGCCCAAAAGTCGATATGTGCATGCATCTTCAGTACCCGTATATATCTCAAATTCAGGCTCAAAACACCCGAAAATTCGATATTTTGGGGTCCCAGAAGCGATTTGTACATGCCTACTCCGTGTTAGAGTATTTTCTAAATACTGGCCCAAAACATGTTAAAAATTGATCTTTTAGGTGCCCAAAAGTCGATATGTGCATGCATCTTCTGTACCCGTTTATATCTCAAATTCAGGCTCCAAACACCCGAAAATTCGATATTTTTGGGTTCCAGAAGCGATCTGTACATGCCTACTCAGTGCTAAAATGTTTTCAAAACATAGGCTGAAAACATGCCAAAAATCGATATTTTAAGTTTCCAAAGTCGATATGTGAATGTACCTTCTGTACACGTTTATATCTCAAATTCAGGCTCAAAACACCCGAAAATTCGGTATTTTTGGGTCCTAGTAGCGATCTGTACATGCCTACTCCGTGTTAGAGTATTTTCAAAATACTGGCCCAAAATATGCTGAAAATCGATATTTTAGATGCCCAAAGTCAATATGTGCATGCATCTTCTGTACCCGTTTATATCTCAAATTCAGCCTCAAAACACCCGAAAAATCGATATTTTGAGGTCCCAGAAGCGATCTGTACATGCCTACTTCGTGTTAGAGTATTTTCAAAATACTTGCCCAAAACATGTTAAAAATTGATCTTTTAGGTGCCCAAAAGTCGATATGTGCATGCATCTTCTGTACCCGTTTATATCTCAAATTCAGGCTCCAAACACCCGAAAATTCGATATTTTTGGGTTCCAGAAGCGATCTGTACTTGCCTACTCAGTGCTAAAATGTTTTCAAAACATAGGCTGAAAACATGCCAAAAATCGATATTTTAAGTTTCCAAAGTCGATATGTGAATGTACCTTCTGTACCCGTTTATATCTCAAATTCAGGCTCAAAACACCCGAAAATTCGGTATTTTTGGGTCCTAGTAGCGAACTGTACATGCCTACTCCTGGTTAGAATGTTTTCAAGATACAGACCCAAAACATGCTCAAAATCGATATTTTAGGTGCCCCAAAGTCGATATGTTCATGCATCTTCAGTACCCGTTTATATCCCAAATTCAGGCTCAAAACACCCCAAAATTCGATATTTTGGGGTCCCAGAAGCGATCTGTACATGACTACTCCGTGTTAGAGTATTTTCAAAATACAGGCCCAAAACATAATGAAAATCGATCTTTTAGGTGCCCAAAAGTCGATATGTGCATGCATCTTCTGTACCCGTTTATATTCCAAATTCAACCTCAAAACACCCGAAAATTCGATATTTTTGGGTCTCAGAAGCGATCTGTACATGCCTACTCTGTGCTAGAATGTTTTCAAAATACAGGCCCAAAACATGCTGAAAATCGATATTTTAGGTGCCCAAAGTCAATATGTTCTTGCATCTTCTGTATCCGTTTATATCTCAAATTCAGGCTTAAAACACCCGAAACTTCGATATTTTGAAGTCCTAGAAGCGATCTGTGCATGCCTACTCAGTGCTAGAATATTTTCAAAATATAGTCCCAAAATAATGCTAAAAAATCGATATTTTAGGTGCCCAAAGTCGATATCTCAAATTCAGACCCATAACACCCGAAAATTCGATATTATTGGGTCCCAGAAGCGATCTGTACATGCCTAGTCAGTGCTAGAATGTTTTCAAAATATAGGCTCAAAACATGGTAAAACTCGATATTTTAAGTTTCCAAAGTCGATATGTGCATGCATCTTCCGTAACCGTTTATATCTCAATTTTAGGGTCAAAGCACCCGAAAATTCGATATTTTTGGGTCCTAGAAGCGATCTGTACATGCCTACTCCTAGTTAGAATGTTTTTAAGATACAGACCCAAAACATACTCAAAATCGGTATTTTTGGTGCCCGAAAGTCGATATGTGAATGCATCTTCTGTACCCGTTTATATCTCAAATTCAGGCTACAAACTTCCGAAAATTCGATACTTTGGGGTCCTACAAGCGATCTTTACATGCCTACTCCTAGTTGGAATGTTTTCAAGATACAGACCCAAAACATGCTCAAAATCGATATTTTAGGTGCCCCAAAGTCGATATGTTCATGCATCTTCAGTACCCGTTTATATCCCAAATTCAGGCTCAAAACACCCCAAAATTCGATATTTTGGGGTCCCAGAAGCGATCTGTACATGACTACTCCGTGTTAGAGTATTTTCAAAATACAGGCACAAAACATAATAAAAATCGATCTTTTAGGTGCCCAAAAGTCGATATGTGCATGCATCTTCTGTACCCGTTTATATTCCAAATTCAACCTCAAAACACCCGAAAATTCGATATTTTTGGGTCTCAGAAGCGATCTGTACATGCCTACTCTGTGCTAGAATGTTTTCAAAATATAGGCCGAAAACATGCTAAAAATCGACATTTTATGTGTCCAAAGACGATATGTGCATGCATCTTCTGTACCTGTTTATATCTCAAATTCAGGCTCAAAACATCCTAAAATTTGATATTTTGGGGTCCTTAATTAAAGCAATCTGTACATGCCTACTCAGATACAGGCCCAAAACATGCTGAAAATAGATATTTTAGGTGCCCAGAGTCAATATGTGTATGCATCTTCTGCACCCGTTTATATCCCAAGTTCAACCTCAAAACACCCGAAAATTCGATATTTTGGGGTCCCAGAAGCAATATGTACGTGCCTACACATTGCTAGAATGTTTTCAAAATATAGTTCCAAAACATGCTAAAAATCGATATTTTAAGTGCACAAAGTCGATATCTCAAATTCAGGCCCAAAACATTCGAAAATTCGATATTTTGGGGTCCCAGAAGCGATCTGTACATGGCTACTCCGTGGTAGAGTATTTTTAAAATAGAAGCCCAAAACATACTGAAAATCGATCTTTTAGGTGCCCAAAAGTCGATATGTGCATGCATCTTCAGTACCCGTATATATCTCAAATTCAGGCTCAAAACACCCGAAAATTCGATATTTTGGGGTCCCAGAAGCGATCTGTACATGCCTACTCCGTGTTAGAGTATTTTCAAAATACTGGCCCAAAATATGCTGAAAATCGATATTTTAGGTGCCCAAAGTCAATATGTGCATGCATCTTCTGTACCCGTTTATATCTCAAATTCAGCCTCAAAACACCCGAAAAATCGATATTTTGAGGTCCCAGAAGCGATCTGTACATGCCTACTTCGTGTTAGAGTATTTTCAAAATACAGGCCCAAAACATGTTAAAAATTGATCTTTTAGGTGCCCAAAAGTCGATATGTGCATGCATCTTCTGTACCCGTTTATATCTCACATTCAGGCTCCAAACACCCGAAAATTCGATATTTTTGGGTTCCAGAAGCGATCTGTACATGCCTACTCAGTGCTAAAATGTTTTCAAAACATAGGCTGAAAACATGCCAAAAATCGATATTTTAAGTTTCCAAAGTCGATATGTGAATGTACCTTCTGTACCCGTTTATATCTCAAATTCAGGCTACAAACTACCGAAAATTCGGTATTTTTGGGTCCTAGTAGCGATCTGTACATGCCTACTCCGTGTTAGAGTATTTTCAAAATACTGGCCCAAAATATGCTGAAAATCGATATTTTAGGTGCCCAAAGTCAATATGTGCATGCATCTTCTGTACCCGTTTATATCCCAAATTCAGGCTCAAAACACCCCAAAATTCGATATTTTGGGGTCCCAGAAGCGATCTGTACATGACTACTCCGTGTTAGAGTATTTTCAAAATACAGGCCCAAAACATAATAAAAATCGATCTTTTAGGTGCCCAAAAGTCGATATGTGCATGCATCTTCTGTACCCGTTTATATTCCAAATTCAACCTCAAAACACCCGAAAATTCGATATTTTTGGGTCTCAGAAGCGATCTGTACATGCCTACTCTGTGCTAGAATGTTTTCAAAATATAGGCCGAAAACATGCTAAAAATCGACATTTTAAGTGTCCAAAGACGATATGTGCATGCATCTTCTGTACCTGTTTATATCTCAAATTCAGGCTCAAAACATCCTAAAATTTGATATTTTGGGGTCCTTAATTAAAGCAATCTGTACATGCCTACTCAGATACAGGCCCAAAACATGCTGAAAATAGATATTTTAGGTGCCCAGAGTCAATATGTGTATGCATCTTCTGCACCCGTTTATATCCCAAGTTCAACCTCAAAACACCCGAAAATTCGATATTTTGGGGTCCCAGAAGCAATATGTACGTGCCTACACATTGCTAGAATGTTTTCAAAATATAGTTCCAAAACATGCTAAAAATCGATATTTTAAGTGCACAAAGTCGATATCTCAAATTCAGGCCCAAAACATTCGAAAATTCGATATTTTGGGGTCCCAGAAGCGATCTGTACATGGCTACTCCGTGGTAGAGTATTTTTAAAATAGAAGCCCAAAACATACTGAAAATCGATCTTTTAGGTGCCCAAAAGTCGATATGTGCATGCATCTTCAGTACCCGTATATATCTCAAATTCAGGCTCAAAACACCCGAAAATTCGATATTTTGGGGTCACAGAAGCGATCTGTACATGCCTACTCCGTGTTAGAGTATTTTCAAAATACTCGCCCAAAATATGCTGAAAATCGATATTTTAGGTGCCCAAAGTCAATATGTGCATGCATCTTCTGTACCCGTTTATATCTCAAATTCAGCCTCAAAACACCCGAAAAATCGATATTTTGAGGTCCCAGAAGCGATCTGTACATGCCTACTTCGTGTTAGAGTATTTTCAAAATACAGGCCCAAAACATGTTAAAAATTGATCTTTTAGGTGCCCAAAAGTCGATATGTGCATGCATCTTCTGTACCCGTTTATATCTCACATTCAGGCTCCAAACACCCGAAAATTCGATATTTTTGGGTTCCAGAAGCGATCTGTACATGCCTACTCAGTGCTAAAATGTTTTCAAAACATAGGCTGAAAACATGCCAAAAATCGATATTTTAAGTTTCCAAAGTCGATATGTGAATGTACATTCTGTACCCGTTTATATCTCAAATTCAGGCTCAAAACACCCGAAAATTCGGTATTTTTGGGTCCTAGTAGCCATCTGTACATGCCTACTCCGTGTTAGAGTATTTTCAAAATACTGGCCCAAAATATGCTGAAAATCGATATTTTAGGTGCCCAAAGTCAATATGTGCATGCATCTTCTGTACCCGTTTATATCTCAAATTCAGCCTCAAAACACCCGAAAAATCGATATTTTGAGGTCCCAGAAGCGATCTGTACATGCCTACATCGTGTTAGAGTATTTTCAAAATACTGGCCCAAAACATGTTAAAAATTGATCTTTTAGGTGCCCAAAAGTCGATATGTGCATGCATCTTCTGTACCCGTTTATATCTCAAATTCAGGCTCCAAACACCCGAAAATTCGATATTTTTGGGTCTCAGAAGCGATCTGTACATGCCTACTCTGTGCTAGAATGTTTTCAAAATGCAGGCCCAAAACATGCTGAAAATCGATATTTTAGGTGCCCAAAGTCAATATGTTCTTGCATCTTCTGTATCCGTTTATATCTCAAATTCAGGCTTAAAACACCCGAAACTTCGATATTTTGAAGTCCTAGAAGCGATCTGTGCATGCCTAGTCAGTGCTAGAATGTTTTCAAAATATAGTCCCAAAACATGCTAAAAAATCGATATTTTAGGTGCCCAAAGTCGATATCTCAAATTCAGACCCAAAACACCCGAAAATTCGATATTATTGGGTCCCAGAAGCGATATGTACATGCCTAGTCAGTGCTAGAATGTTTTCAAAATATAGGCTCAAAACATGGTAAAACTAGATATTTTAAGTTTCCAAAG